>OZ026834.1:28475765-28815925 GCA_964023205.1 Lutraria lutraria
AACGTAATTTTGCTACTCCAAAAGGGTGTTACTCTGGAGAGGTTGCACTGTATTTAAGTTTAGCTACATCAGAAGAAAGAGAATATTAAAAGCTAATGTGTTGTTTTTTTCCAAATTAACAAGTCCAGTACAGACTGTCTACCATATTTGGAGAACTTGAATTCACTTCACAACTAACGGTACACATAAGCCTGGCAACAATAGGCTAGAAAAAAATAGTCACATTCTGAGTTATTTGACCCTCCAAAAAGTAAGATAGGTGAAATTCTTTTCTATTTCTTTTTTCTAAACACACTTCATGAAAATGCAAAGCAAGATTTTTTTTGAAATATTTACATGCTTGAGATTTGTATGTTCAACACTTAAATGTACAAATCAATATCATCGGCAAAATAATATTATTGTAAGAATCATACCCAAGTGCCTAAATTTATATACCAGTAATGCATTTTGGAAACGACATGTAAATTTTACAATGCAACTATAAATAGAAATTAAAGGGAGGTAACATTTAGGTAAAAATCAAACATTTTCGATGTTTAATCAGGCATTGTTTTCCTGTTTCCAAGGTAAAATACAATGTGGTTAATTTTTTGTGAAAGCGAGTGGAGCATGTTCGAATTCAGCAAATGCTGCTTGAATCGTTAATAAGTGAATTAAAATGTTGGGGAACAATTTATTCTGATGACTTGTAACTGTAATGTTTGTTAAATTACAAAGACAGTTTTTGTTGAAATTCTTTCGAGGAAACTGTAAGGTTATGATAAAAGTGATTTACATTTTTTGTCAGGTTGTTGCCAAATTTGGGTCGGTACGGTAACCTTAAACGCAACTATCTACATTCAGTCCTAAAGTTTACATTATAGCACAACTAAATTGATATCACAGATGAAACAAAAAAGAATGAATGAAGAGAGTAACTTTCACTGTGTCTCTTTTGATGGTGTAAATGGTATCTTAACATGATCTGATAATCCAAGCTCTTTATGTCCTTCACTGAAAATATACATGTATAAAGAAATACACTAATAGGTTATATATCTTTATCATAATATCACTGTAAATATATGATGTTTGTTTGTTTGAGTTTTGTGCCCCTTTTCAACAGTCAGAGTCATATGAGGACAACTTTTCCCCTAACCATCGTTCCTGGGAAGAACCAGTACTAGACTCCCATTTTCCGTAATCAACTGCCTATTTTCATAACATAAAGAGACATGGTTGGCAGCTGGGCTCGAACCCATGACCCTCTGTCAGTCAGAGGTTACAATGATTTGAAGTCAGCAACCTTAACCACTCCACTACAGAGGCGGGTCACAGTCATACAAAATGTACTCGGATAAAAAATAACATGTTTTTACAATTAAATCAGTATGACTGCACTGTGCCCTAGATTAATTTTTATTTGTTTGGGTTTAACATGATTTTTCTACAAATCTTCATTTATATGTCCGCCAATTCACCTAACAAGTTTTCCTGGATGGTATGCTGACCAGTACTAACTTATCCTTCCACAAGGAAGAAGCAACCTCTACACATGCAATGTGTACACTACGGTAGCGCTATGCACTGACCTGTGTTCTTCTGCTCGGGGCATTATGGGTATTTGCAGGAACTACTTACAAAATGGAAGTTATAAACAACATAATGTGACGTCACCGTATGCTACACATTGGAGCCAAGCGTTCTTCATCAACATTGCGTTTCATTGAATAATTAGTGTTATTGACAAAAGCACAAAAATAGAAATGGTATAACGTATTCATTTTACATAACTAAACACATTTTGTTAATAACATACAACCGATATGGTTGTTTTGACATTTTTAATCCTTCCGCGTAACTATATTTTAGCGTATGTATAACTATCTAAATGTGGATAGTAATCAGTTCTATGTATAGAGGTTAGACAAACGTTGTGACGTCACGCTATATATAGAACGCTACACATGTGGAGGAAAATCAACTTCGTTGTCAAACTTTTATGGAAGGGTATGATGACCTGTTGCAATAAGGATTCAAACTCAGATCGCCAGATTACAAATCCAGAGTCTAACCACTGAACCACGGCTGCGGTTCCTACAGAGCCCTAGCTGCACTTTAGGGGAAGGGGCCCGGGCCCTCAGATGGGTGAATTTTGCGCCATTTTGAGGAAAAGGGGGAATTTTAGGGGACTGCCTTATAACCCTGCAAAAAACATTTTCAGCTTATAATAGCTGTATTTTGAAATAATGTACATTAATATACATTTAATCAAAGGTTGATAAGTTAATATCAACAACGATTTAAACCCCCAAAAAAACAAGATGTGTTTTATAAACACTGTGCCCCCTCCGGTTGCACTTTTTGAAAACGCACCTGTAGTTCCTGTAGGGATTGTCATGATGAACCAAGATATGAAGTTCGATGATTGCAGGTGGTAGCGTTTTGATTTAATAGGCAAGGTTAAATTTCGGTACAGGCAAACAAAGGGCCATAAATCTGCTAAAAATGATCGAATCACAAAACCCTAAAAATATGTGCTGGTGAACATGGTGACAATAGTTCTATCAAAGTTTGGTAAAAATCCCTTGAAAAATACAGAAGTAGTTGCAAACAAAAGAGTATTTTTCTATATATTACATATGCACAAAATAAACAAAGGGCCATAATTCCGTCAAAATTTATCGAATCATAAAACCTTTACAACATGCATTGGGTATCTCGATAACAATTATTCCATGAAAGTTTTATCAAAATCCCTTGAGAAAACAAGGAAACAAGAGTATTTCGCTGTTACAATCACAAAAAAAAACAAAGGGCCATAATTCAGTCAAAAATGATCGAATCAGAAAACCCTAACAATATGTGCTGGTGAATATGGTGACAATAGTTCTATTAAAGTTTGGTAAAAATCCCTTGAAAAATACAGAAGTAGTTGCAAACAAAAAGAGTATTTCTCTATATATTACATATGCACAAAATAAACAAAGGGCCATAATTCCGTCAAAATTTATCAAATCATGAAACCTTTACAACATGCATTGGGTATCTCGATAACAATAGTTCCATGAAAGTTTTATCAAAATCCCTTGAGAAAACAAGGAAACAAGAGTATTTCGCTGTTACAATCATACAAAAAAACAAAGGGCCATAATTCAGTCAAAAATGATCGAATCACAAAACCCGGAATATATGAGTGGTGGTTCTTGGTAACAACAAGTCTGTGAAAGTTTTGTCAAAATTCCATCTATCGATACGGGGGCATAAAAAATTTAAAAAAATTTCTTGAGGGGAATTTTTATCTCAAATAGAGGAAAAAAGTATATTATTTTAGGAGAGGAATGGGGTCCTCATTTGGCCCCAAAAAGGTCAAATGAGGGCCCTGTCCTAGATTACTATCTATACACTAAGTCATATGACAAAACATATTATATGTCAGGTCAATATGACGTAAGATAGGTAACACTTAAACAAACACAGTCTTTTAGAATTGTAGTAATTTTTACCACAATACATACCTAAAACATGCATTGCAATATAAGTCCCTATCACATCCAAGACATCGTACGGTGGCATCTTCAGTACATATTATACAGTACGGCAACTCATCCGGATCATACCACTGAATACAAAATCAAACAAATTATGCATGATATACACAAAATATGGAAAGGTCTAATAATGAACCAGAAAGGTTTAACAGATACAGGATGCTCACAGAATCAAAAATTGAGGGCCAAAAATGACCCCTTGGGCTGATGATCATGTTATGACAACAATATATATCAAAACAATGTGTATAATTGATTACCTTTCATCAAAATCAAATCAGAATAGAAAGAAATTAAAAACATTCATTTACCAGGTAATACTATTCCAATGACCATGTAACAAAGTACCAATTAGGTATCTGAATGTAAATATCTAAAACACTAAAAAACAAGGTTAAATTTTATACGATTCAGCAATCAAGACATACACTGTCAGATTTGATACAAACGAAATTATATTATGTTAGTTATATGACAACATGTGAATGTTTTCAAAATCTGTAAACATGGCAGATCTGATATCAACACTTACCTCTTCCTCTGTGTTGACTATCTTCTTATTGTTAGGTTTAGTAATCTTGCTGACGTCTACGCCATCCTTCCCAGCAGCTTCATCCAGTTTGTTCTCCTCTAATGCTTGACTAATAATACGTTGTGACAGACTCTCTTCATCTTCTGATTCTTCATTCTCGCTCTCAGACTCCTCAAATGCTTCATCTAAATATGGTTCAAACAGATGGTTCATTACAGCATGTAAATTATCATACCTGAATTATTCCAAAACCATTCAGTAGTAAAATTATTTCCTGTAGATTTTGATTGGTCCTTGAAATATTCTGAAAGTGTTTGATTGGTCCTTGAAATATTCTGTAGATTATGATTGGTCCTTGAAATATTCTGAAAGTTTATGATTGGTCATTGAAATATTCTGAAAGTTTTTGATTGGTCCTTGAAATATTCTGTAGATTATGATTGGTCATTGAAATATTCTGAAAGTTTATGATTGGTCATTGAAATATTCTGTAGATTTTGATTGGTCCTTGAAATATTCTGAATGTTTTTGATTGGTCATCCTGTGTAGATTTTGATTTATTATTGAAATATCTTATAGATTTTGATTGGTCAATGAAGGATTTTACAGATTTTGATAGGTTGATTAAATAATAATTTGTTTTTAATCATTTTTCTTAAATCTTTGTTTATTTTCTCAATTAATTTTGGTTTGAGAGTAGTTGTAATTCCTGTCATTATTTTTGTAACAACCCTTACAGCAAGATCTAAACCAAAAACCATCTAATTTTGTATACAGTACGGTGTGTGACTTCTCAAACTTCAGCTTCTAAATGTACCTTATAATAAGTACATGTATATTATAATATTATACAGTCAAAGCTGTGAAAAAAGGCCACTCTTGGGAAAGACAAAATATGGGGTTTATTTGCAGATGGCCAATCAAAAACCTTCAGAATACTTCAAGGATCAATCAAAATCCATCAGATAACTCAATGACTAATCAGGCACAATAAACTGGGTAAAAGCTTTCTTAGTTAATTTTGGTGATATTACTTTACCTCTGTTCACATCAGCTGAGCTTTCTTTTCGTCGTTGTTTGGTTTCTTGCAAACGTTTCATGATTTCCTTGTCCTCCTCCAGACCTCTCAAAGCTTTCTTAGCATCTTCTTCTAATTCCTGTGCTGCTTCATTCAGTATTCGACCAACTTCTTCAGGGCTTATATCAGCATCGTCTTTTTCCGTATTTTTAGAAACATCTTCATTGTTTTTCTTGGAAGGAGATTCAGAAGTTGAGATATTGTGGGAGAATGTTTGGGAATCTCTTAAAGAAGGTTTGTTCAAGTTGTTTTCATCCTCTGACAAGTAAATTCATATCATTTGATTTCATTTCTACCATCAATTAATCTATTGTACATTGATAACAGAAACATCCATCAAATGGACAAAATTTTTACAACTTCACGTAATATATGAATTATTATTATCTATGACTGCATACTGAATTTCTATCAAGCACTTGTACCATAAGTCGCAAATTCAGGGATCATAAAGAAACAGCCATAAAATTGGAAACTTAAAAAACCCTGAAAATTTGCTTGAAAATCGAAATTACAAGAAACACAGCAGTGCCACGAAACCAGGTTTTCCAAGGCTTTAATACCACAGTACTCTAGAATTATTCTCTAAGGCTACATCAGTGGTTCAGTTTCCAGTGCGACTAATAAGTTAACAGTGACCTTTACCCTACTGGCATAGAATGCAATCCCAAGCTTGGTTTCTATGTAAGCTACCTCCACACAAAATTTAATCGCAATGTCTAAATCCTTAATTAAGTTATTCACCGGAAACTGATGTTCTATTTATAGTAACAGTGACCATGACCAAACTGACCGTAAATACAATTCCAAGCTAAGCTTTCGTGCAAGGTTGTTAAATACCCAGTTTAGTCAAGATTAGTCATTCCAAACTTCAGTAATTGACCAGAAACTGATTTCTATATTTAGTAACAGTGACCTTGACCCTACTGGCCCTTGATTCAATACAAAAGCGTGGACTGTATGTAAGCTACCAACACACAAAATTTCATCGCAATATCTCAATCCTTACTTAAGTTATTGACCAGAAACTGATTTTCTATTTTACTAACACTAACCTTGACCTTACTGGATCTAGATTCATAAGCATGGACTGCATGTAAGCTACCTACACACAAAATTTCATTGCAATATCTTAATCCTTGATTAAGTTATTCACTGAAAACTGATTTTCTATTTTTAGTAACAGTGACCTTGACCCCACAGACCCCAAATACAATCACAGGCTAGGTTTTCATTCAAGGATCCTGCATACCAAGTTTGTGAAAACCTGGTTAACAAGAAGCGAACTGACTGACGTTGTAAGCAACCATCGATTTAATCAGATGAGTGGTACCCATATCCCAAATTTCTCATTAGATTTACGTGATTTGGGTAAATGACCTTTCTGGACATGATAAACCCTAATTTCAGGCAAAAACCTGAAAACTTTTTTCCCAGATGATATTAGAAGAATTTCACCAAGGACAGAAGTTAAGTCAACAAACACTAAATCATCCATTCCCTAGCTAGTCCAGGGTTGCGGGTTCGAGCCCAGCTACCGACCGTTACTTATGGAGGATGGGAGTCTAGTACTGGGTTTTTTCCAGGAACGATGATTAGGTGAACTGTCCATCTCACAAGACTTTTGTGGTAAATTAATTTTCTTATTTCTGAACTTATAAACTATGCTTGAAATAAAAAATTCAGCCAACCTACAAATGAGATATTTTGAGGATGTTTGTAGGCTAGAAATAAATGTTTAAACTTTTGGCCTGATCAACAAACCTGATGCTGTTTTATTCGTTGTTGTTTTGTCTTGACTTCTAAGTTTTTCCAATCTGGCAGCAATTTCTTGTGCCGGATCAGGTAAATGAGAATCTAATTCCACTTCATCAGCTATCTCATCTAACAGATCATTCATCTGTTCTTGTTGTGTCCGTCTGTCAGGTGGAATGTACGTCTGAATGATAATAATAGGAGGAACTATGTGCGTAATTCAAAATAAAATTCTCTGAAAAAAGTCAGTTGAAAAAAATTAGATTGCGCGATTAAGTTTGATGATTCCAATTTATAATAATTCAATTCATTTGTTCCAGGCAACCATTTGTTGCTGTCTGTAAAAGACTACAGTCAACCCTGTGAACAAAGGCCACCCTTGGGAAAGACAAATAATGGCCTTTATTTACAGATGGCCTTTATTCAAAGGTCATCTTGTTCTAAATAATCAATAATGGTTATTAAAAAAATGGCCTTTATTCACAGGATGGCCTTTATTTACAGGGTGACTTTTATTCTGAGGTGGCTGCTAGCACAAGTTGGCCTTTATTCACAGGGTGACCTTTATTCACAGGGTGGCCTTTATTCACAGGGTGGCCTTTATTCGGAGGTGGTCGCTAGCACAGGTTGGCCTTTATTCACAGGGTGACCTTTATTCACAGGGTGACCTTTATTCACAGGGTGGCCTTTATTCGGAGGTGGTCGCTAGCATAGGTTGTACTGTATTTCTCCCGAGATGAACAAATCTATATCTTCTTTCAGATATTCAAAATCAGCTGAATTCAGGTAGGGAAAAACTGTACGGAAATATTCAGTGTACATGAATATACAGCCTAACTTGTGTTTGTGGCCACCTCCAAATATAGGCCGACCTGAGGAGAAAGACCTTTCTTTGAATAAAACGTCATTGATTATTTAAAACAAACTGATTGATTAAAGGTCACCTGACAATAAAGGCCACATTTTGTCTTTCCTAAGTGTGGCCTTTGTTCATGTTTGACTGTACTACAAGCAATAAATTTAGAAAAGAAATTAGCTACAGAATAAACATATACCGGTTTATTGGAAGCACTATTTGATGGCACTTGGCTTCCCTTCAATGCAGCGAGTCGATTGGTAATATCTTGATCTGTTCCTTTGGAAGCCGCAACTGTATACACAAATAAGAGAAGTTTGGTATCGATAATTATATATATGAAAAATACAATACATACAAGAGATTTCTTGTGAAGATAGCAGTCTTCGAATTTGGCCACTGGTTGGAAGACTGAGTCTGCCAAAATTACAGCTGGTCTGGTAAAAACCGATGGTACGGTGAAACTTTAAGCTGATAATAAATTCATATGAAAGTTCATATTTCTATTAATGAAGAATACAAGTACATTGTACCTTCTTGAGGAGTTTTCTGTCGAAGATTTTCTAATCTTTCTTCAATTTCTATATCAGCTTTAGACATTCCTTTAGGGTGGATTTTTTTCTTCTGGCCAGGATTGACCAGTGGAGGGCCCCCAGCAGCCCCCATTTTGAGATTCTGTGCTTCTCGCTGCTCCAAAGCAGCCATTCTTCTAAAAGGTATAAATTCAATTTCAGCAATAATGTTTTGATAGGGCCATCCTTAAAAATAATTTTGTTTCCTGTAAGCCTACCCGGACAATTTTCAGTGGGTAGGTAAGTAGGGAATTTTGTTTACAATTTGATTTTGATATTTACCCCAAAAAACATGTCAGAATGCTATTTTTTACCGAAGAGGCCAAAAGAAAGTTGGGAAGGGGCCTTTTTGGCGAGTAGGTAGCATTATGTACAGCAAACAAATTTTTTTTAAGGATGGCCTAGCTTGCTTAAAAATCACAGATTTCTTTTAAGTTGCTTACAGCAAAGTCTGATTTAGTGTGTACCTCTTGGTGACATTGAAGAAGTTGACTGGTTCACCAGTTTAATAAAATGTATATAAACGTACATATATCACACTATCTATAAATAAAATAGTTTAAAGATGAACTGGAGCATTAAACAGAATTACCCTTTAGCTCAAGTAGCTTCATTAACAAATATATACATTACAGGATCACATTGCAATAAAGATATAATGGCAAATTCAATATGAGTTTTGTTCCATCTTAACCATCAAGTATTGTTATGGACGTAGAAGTATACATGTACTTACTTTTTGAAATTCTCTGGAGGTGAATATTTGGCTGGATTGTCTTCCTTTGGTTTGATCTTTCTGTTAATTATAAACAGATCATTATGCTGAGTAAATAACAATCAATAGAAGTAAATGGTTTAAAAAGCCAGCTGCAACAACAGCAAACCTCTGCACATTTATGCTTTATGACAAAAAGGAAATAATTTATATGATTTCATTGGTCCACAAAGAAAAGAAGTCATCATGATTGGATTTTATTAAGTTTTGATGTGCAAAGGAATAGTCATTTTGTAAATCATTTACAACATGAGATGGCGTTTACCTACAGAGACTGTTTAAAAATGCAGGGCCTTTTTTCAAATTGGGAAGGGGCCTTAGCCTTTCATTTGGCCAAATTTTGAGAAGGTTAGACTACTGCATTGTATATTTGGGAATTTTTTGCCTAAAATTGGGGAAAAAACAGCCTTTTTGCAATTGGGAAGTCACCGAATTTCGGCCTCTGCTATAGAAAGTAAAAAAGCCCTGAAATGATTCTACACTAAAGTTAATAATGATCAACAAACTTTTAAAAGTAATTTAAGTCAACATCCAAACGGTTATAAATGGTTATGTTATCAAACAATATTTACCCCGTGATAATGTTGAAACATTTCGAACACACTTTGTGTTTCTCATTGTTCAGCTTTGGTACAGCTACTTTGTGGGTCAAACATTTTGTACAAAATGCAAAGCCACACTGCTTGCAACCATGCTGTAAAGAAATAAATTTCTTTCACAAAGAGTCTACATTCGTTAATAAGTTCCTACATGTTCTGTGATAGCTATGGTCAGAATTAAGGTATTTGCATTAAAATCATAAGATTATATAAATATCAGCTTATTTCCAATGCTCATGAATACACACCTGCCAAAAATGACTTACAGTTCCTACACATTATCATATACGTGTATTCATCATTTCATGTCAGTATTTTAATGAATGACAGATAACTGTCTGGTTGTCTGTTTGCACTTTAAAGTTACCCATGATGTGATCATGTCACTGGCATATTGATTGACATTTAAAGGTACTCTGTCTTAAATGAAATTCTTCTAGCAATAACTATGCAGGATTCTCAATAAGTTGGTGGCCTACAGTGGTACCCGGCCAACAGGCACAAAAACTAAACTAACAGGCCTGCTGGGGGAGTCTTGAAAGGCATTTTTAAAGCAATATTATTAAAAATTTATAAGAATGTCAGTCATTATGTACCACTGCCTTTATGTACCAGGTCTTAATGTACCACTTATGAGACTTAATGTACCACCTCAGTATATGATATATAGGGGAAACCATATTTGAACTGTGTATATATATACTATATAATAAACATTGTATATTTTTAATATTCATATGTATTCGTTTATTGTACTAGATTATAGTAGACATAGAAAAAAGAAAATAACATACTTACAGGGAAAAAAGTACCACTGAGTTTATCTTAATTTTCCAAACTATAATTTATGATAATTTATTTTCAAAAAAACAATGTGCTATTATTTTTATCATGTTTAAGCCTAACTTATTTATCAAAATATTAATTTTAATTGCTAACAACTAATTATCACCTCTCAAGATACTGTCCATTTTTAACAATAGACATAATAGACACACTATAATTCATGTGTGGTACATTAAGGCATAAAATGGTACATTAAGGCATAAAATAGTACATAAAGGCACTGGTACATTTGTGAAATGGTACATAACGTCTTGCACCCAATTTATAACTGGCACAAACTAGTTTCTAAGCTGTTTAAACGTCGGTTGCTATTGAGAACCCTGACTATGGCGCAAGTCAATAGTCATGTAGTGGTTACATGTATGTAGGAAATAGGAGAATGTACATTTAAAAATGGCTGCCGTCAGTTGATCATGTAGGCCTATTTTGATACAATGTATAATGGTCATACGAAATACCGCGAGTCTAACTCTTTACTTAGCTTAAAATTCACGACAGTGCTAGTATGCAATCATTAAACCATTTAATTCATATAAACAATCCTTCTTCGTGTCAAAAACCATAAATATACTCTAAAAAACAATAGAAACATAGTATGTCATCTGCTTGCATTCTTTGACACACTGACGGCCATATTGATTTTTACCTTGTATACAAAAAAACGCGAATTGGCCAATCAAATGCGTGAAACGAAATCACGCGGGAAATTCCTGTGACAGTACTAAACTCCAACCAATGTGCGGACCATCTATCATTTGCAGAAATATCAAAAATAGTGTTTTAAGATAATAAAATGCATTAAAATGCCATACTATTATATAGCAGTATTAATTTGAATTGAATTCAAATGACAGTATGAACGATAAATTGACTTGACTGTAGAAATGACATAAATCATCGATGAAAAATGTTTTAAAATCGCAGCATGCAATGTAAACAATTGTCTGGTTCCCTTCCAACAAATGCCAGGTGAGAACGGAAATGGGGGCGACGCGCATGCGTCAGTTATTGTTATTATCTGGGCATTCGCAGTACAGTGTATATCGCGGTTTTAAGTGTACAAGGGATACATTCACACAAGTGTGAACAAAATCAAATTATTTGAAACACAGGGGTTTTTTTTACTAAGAAAGTGACGCCGATAGTCGGCGCCTTCCCCTCGGAAAATTTTCCCCTCAAAAAAAAATTCCCTCAGAGCCATAAAAAAAATCCAATATATTTTATGATAAAGTACACATTATCATGTCCATTCTATTTAGAATTCCTCGCATATTGAATAATGCTTCATCATACAGCATCTAGGTAGTCTTTTTGACTAGTACCTACGGTGGTGATACTAAATATAGCTTTTTATTACGTCACGGATACTGTGTACCAGCATACGAACCTCGTTACATACGAGGACGGGAACAAATGCACTAGATCCCCGCTTCATTGTCTGGCGTTTATTCGCCGCATACGATGACGGAAACCATTCGTCTGGCCGCACTGAATAAATCACTGCATGCTGATTGGTTACAACCGTAATGCATTATTTTAACCAATCACACGACGGAATTACGTTGCATCATTTTGCTGTCAACATGGTCGCATTTGTAATTAAAATAAATGAATGTCCAGCGATAATTTGTTGTTTCCAGCGTAAATCACACATGTGCAAAATGGCTGCTTCTCAGAAAGCAATAAAACATGTTTATGTATTGAAGTTAGCAATGTTTGAGTTCAGACACGGTGTTTTGACATGAAAATCAACCAGACCTAGTGTTAAGTATATTGTTTACCTATCGTATTTATGTTGATTTACCGTGTTTTGTGGATTTTCATCTAATAAAAAGTTGTGACTATGGCAAGGTCTGTTAAATAAGCAAGACTATGATATATATAAGTGTTAATGTCTTTCAAGTTTAAATACAAAAAGACAGCGAAATACCCCTGTATAGAGGCTGTTGGACTAGGAGATTAATTGATATAACTTTGTAAAACCAGTATTACAAATACAGGGATTTTTCCCCAAATTTGCTTCTTTCGTGTGTTTTTCCCCTTTTCACCAGCGTCCAGCGTCTTCCCCCATTCCTAAAAAAAACCCCTGAAACATAACAAATTAAATAAAAGGAGAGGAATACCAACTGACTAATGCAAGTTTTTATTAAGTCAGTTATATAGGCATAATGTTTTTAAGTCGATATCTCAATGTAATCCGTGATTGAAATATATTTTTGTCCGAAATTGTGATATATCCGAAATATAAGCCATGTATATCAATGTTATTTATAAGAATTTTATAATTAACTGGTCAGTGTTCGATAACAAATCAACTTACCTCTTTCTTAAATACGCTAAAACCACTGCCACATCCGTAGCATGACATTGCTGCTTCGAGTAATCCGAGAAAAAGATTATTTTGGTTTTGACAGGCAAATACAAGGTACACTCTAAAACAATTACGAAACTCAGTAAACGACAAGCTTTTGCCCCTCCTAATTTTTAACACATATAGGGCCTAAGGTACGTTGATCTTAATTTTCGTACTCGGAAATCAAAATTATTTTTTTTAAGTTTATAAATGCTTATATTTATCATTGTTTACCATGTTTTAAAATATAGACCTGTCGTCGTATTGTAAGTTATAATCTTCTAGCATTTTGAAAGTTTGTCAACTGTTTAATAAACGATATATTTTCAGGCGTAATGTTTGTTTCTGGATACCCGAGCCATCATTCCCACACTTGTATTAGGCCCAAGGAACGGTACGTAGATCCACTTCCTTGCTTCCCACCCGCTTTCACGAGCGTTTCAATTATGCGGCTCTAATAATTATGTTTTCTGTTGTTTTTTAACCAATCCTTAATTATTTTTATTAATCGTGCAATATACAGGGACGACATAGGTAATTCTTCATAAAGAGCAATGTAAAGGGGGTTGGGGGGGGGGGGGGCGTTATTGACTTTGAGTTCTTGTTTCCAAACTTTAGATGACTTTTTCTATGTTATTAACAGATTCTAATCACCGGCAACGTTCACATCAGATCTAGCTCGAACATGAAAAAACTGGCACAACCTATATATCAATCGCAGCAGAGACGTTGTATTTATTATACGTCTCTGATCGCAGGGAGATGCTATGTTTCAAATCCGTATGTGGATTACCCATGCGACTTTTGACGTTAAAAATGTACAAATCAAAACGCGGATTCCTTAATCCGACTGTTAATGACATGAATTAACGTTAATTGGTGTGATAATCTAATCATCAACACGCACTAATGACACTACCAATAAGCACACGTGTGAAATCCAACCAGGCAAACATGTACGTGTTTGTTGTCGCGCCTATTGGAGATCAAACTAATGCCGAAAAAAAAATTCAATTAAAATGAACAGTTGAAATAATAAAAACATTAATATAATTAAATCATAACAAAAGACATATCATCTATGTACATGTACAAATTTGAACAACTTATGTCGACCAGTAGTCAAATAGAAAATATTAAGTTATGTAAATTCATTAAATGTATTCTGTCAGGAATAAGAAATTAACATGTTTGTAATATGTATGTTCAATTATGTGTTATTATTAATTATATATGTGAGTATATACGTACAGTATATACAACTATGTACGTACATGTACATGTATGACAGTTTTCTTGTCCGTCCGTCTGTGTTTCTTCTACTAGTATGCCTCCTTGCTCCTAGTAATGGTCATTAAAATTTGTTTTACTTTTAAAATCTAACCACATTTAGAATCAGGCGACTCTCCGGCAAAATAATAATAATAAAAAGGAATAAAGAAAGAAATCATTTAAAAGAAACATTCTTAACAGTTTTTTATATCAGTTTAAATATAAAGTGAATTTAACAGAATTTGGTTACACCTACCTAAATGAAATTGCTTTAGTGAACATGTATGTTTATATATGTATGTATTTTTACGCCTCGTACCCTTTTGCATGAATGTAATACCTCAATTTACATGTTTATACTATGTATATTGCATGTATTGAGAGAAATAAAGGTATGTTATGTTATGTTATGTATTATAATATAATAACCCCCCTGTTGTATCTTGTACCGGGGTGTAATAAATGTATGAAATAAAACTGATTATAACTAACTCGCCAAAACTACTTTCTACGTTTAAATTAATATAAAAATGCATCAATATACTAAATGTCCGTTATAAATATGTCTAGCTTTCTTTCTTTGAATTGATATCATGTCAGAACAATTATAATTAGTCAATGATGGTTTGCTAAATATATATAATTGAAAATAAATACGTACTCCCACCGAGTTTGTTATTTCCGTGGCCTCAGATCTTTTTTGCCAAAACAACTACTAGTAAGTCAAATGTTCATTTTTGACAAATACTTATGATATTTAACCATGTTATATTAATTAAACCCTTTTAAAAGAAAATTACAAGCTATTTCCGTGAACGAATATTCTATTTTTGCTAGTTATCTATTTTTTGAAATGTACGAGTTTTCTCCCTTATGTATACATATCTGTAGCGCGTAAGTATTTTTTCCTTCAAAACATCACAAATAAACTTCTTTTCCGACCAAAACTGCACCATTGTTCTTAAAATTGAAAAAAATACAATATTTAACCATGTTATATTAATCAAACCCTTAGAAAAGACAAATTACAAGCTATTTCCGTGACTGAATACTATTTTTGCAAAAATAGCTATTTTTGGTTTTTGGATACACCGATATTATAGCGTCAAAGCAAAACTTGTAATGACAGCTGCATACGTGAAGCATACATTTTTCCGCTTAGCATGCGCTATATGTATCATCGGAATAAAATATTTATAGCTTCCTTAATTCTCTTGGCTTCGTGCGAAAAGTGCTTCCTGCACGACCTATTGGTGACGTCAAAAGTCACGTGGGTTATCTATGGAAATATAAAAAATTGGCAGGTTTACGCTGAGTGACGTCACCATGGAGTTTGCCATTTTCTCATGTATGGCGGTAAATTAAACCAGTTCATTCTAAACTATATTGTTATCAAATTTCATGGCGTTTGGGAAGGGACACAATTCTACATAATGTCCCTGGTTTGGGATAAAATGAATATATATTTGATAGAACTTTACCGCGTACTCTTCGAATTCTCCTCATGTAACATAATACATAATGTAGTGTATTGTCAGTACATAGTTAAACTCACACACTGTATATATATATATATATATATATATACATATGTTCAATGTTTGAAGTGTAATGTAGTTATGTAGGCCTATAGAAACATTTCTGTAGACCACCAATAAAAAAACAACATTGTCTGTTAGGAGCTTCATGTTTTAGGCATCGTAAGAATCGTCAACAGTTTCCGTTATATACCTTCAGGTATACACTGATACAGGATAATGAATAGTTGCGCATATAGTGCAGGTGCGTATATATGTTAATATACGTACTTTTTTAGAGGTGTAAGTGGACCTAAGGAACTGTAAAACTTTCAAAGAAGGTGTAAAGAACGGTAACTTTGTGCAAATTCAAAGGTGTAAGAAATTGTTAACTTTGTGAAAGTGGGTGAAAGGAACGGTAACTTTGTGAAACTGAGTGAAAGGAACGGTAACTTTGTGAAAGTGGCTGTAAAGAACGATAACTTTGTGAAAGTGGTTGTAAAGAACGGTAACTCTGTGGAAGCGGACGTAAAGAATGGTTCTTCTGTTAAAGTGGATGTAAAGAACGGTAATTTTGTAAAAGTGGGTGTAAAGTTTAAGAGGATGAAAGGAACGGTAACTCTGGGAGAGTGGATGTAAAGAATGATTACTTTGTAAAAGTTGGAGAAATGAATGGTGGGTGTAAAGAAAGGTAACTTTGTGAAAGTTGTTGTAAGGAATGGTTCCTCTATCATTTAGTTTTAAAAAAACACACACAGTAAAAGTGTATAGAAGCTCTCATTGAGAAACCAGGAACTTTAAGGCAAATGAAAAAAAACAAAGCCATTTCTTTTTATATATTCCGAAACATTTATATGAGAAAGTATGAATCATCAATAGGTCCATTAATCACATGCCCGATATGAGATCAGGGGCCGTGAAGAACAAATACTAAAACTAGAAATGTGTCTCACGAATGCCCCCGCTGCGAGCTTAGTAAAAAAGGGTCATAACTCTTGTGAAAATGTTTGGATTTTAACGGAAATACCCATATTCATGTAAAAATATGAAACCAATCCATGAATTATTTCTCGAGTTATCGCTTGGAAACCGAAGTTTGAACGGACGGACGGACGGACAGGAGTAACGCTTCATGCCCATCCACCATTTCGAATGGCGGGGGGCATGTAGCTTCCATCCCTGACGTGCCAGGGTGTGTCCAGTTTCAAAGAAACTACAATCATTGAACTCCAGTTTAAGACTGACCAAGTGGTAAATTTTAAGAAAGTATTCATAATACCGAGATATGACCTTTCCAAGCATTAGTAGTTCAGATGAACAATGTATTTTGTTAATAAACACAAAAATCTTCTTTATATTTTTTATCTAATCAAGAAAAACAATAACATTGAAAACGCGAATTTCTGATTTGAGCACGAGACCCACTTTAATTATTGGACCCTTGGTCTCCAGACGACATCATTTACGCTTATGATGAACTTATGATGGAATGTTTACATCGGCACCATGCTTTTCAACAACAAAATAAACATGGAGTCTCCAAATGTTATTTTAGAAGTCAACCGAATTGTTAAATCTCCGGATTGTGTGAATTTTGTCATTTCTTGGTTGAACTTGTAGCCTGTTCTGTTCGCGTCTTCTAATTTTCCGCAGTGCTCTCTTGTACAAGATCACAGACCAGAGAACGTTAATCAAGAAGAGTGTAACGGAGATGACCAGAACAAATAGCCACCAGGCGATAGACAGACCACATATATTGACTGTTTCCTGTGTAGCTGTAGAGTCTTTATCTAGTGAACCTAAAATGTAAACAGTCTGTGTATTGGCCTTATCAATGTCTTCACCAAACTTGAGACGGGGAGTAGAGGTGCTTCTAAAAAGGCAAACTGCTGTACCACAAAATCTACATGTATTTACAAGGCATTCTAAGAGCTTGAACAATGCTTCATACATGTGTATGCCACTTCTAACGTTGGTGTTTTACAAAAACAGTTCCAGACGCATCTCAATATCGACTGAATTCAGTACTATCATTTAAATTTTAATTCTGGTCGCCTATTGAAAGCATTTGCACTACAACCATGCCAGTATTTAAACGAATAAAATGTACTTACTTTGCGCTGGTGTTGTTGAACTGTATGTTGATAAAGCACTGGAGGTAGAAGTGACTGAAAATGTTGAACAGAGGATACCACAGATTAACAAATCTTAATTATACTATCCGGTACATGTCGGTAATGTTCGTGATGTAAAATGGAATACTTGTTGAAAATTGCCGAAGAATTACGAGATACTTATTGAATGATCCGCCGATTGAGACGCAAAACTTGCAAACGACCAGAATTATTTGAGCAATGCATACTGTTCATATAATTATGATATGATGCGAGATATATTTGAAATGATAAGCACAGTTTTCAGTTAAAAACACGCAGCTATAAAAATCTGCACTCCGACAGTAAGTTTTGTTTTCTTGTATTTTGCGTAGTCATCGTGCATTGGTTGCTGTTCAACTTAATATGAGCCTAAACCTGTATTTAAATGATTATCTTTGTACTTTGTTAATCATAAGCTACAAGGGCTCCACATTTTTCAGCCTTGCTTGGTTCATGCGCTGGGAGTTTTATTCAGAACGTTTTAAGTGTGTCGATTAAATATACAGATGCGTTATTCTGTAAATGTATGATGCCAACGATTAAATTGTCGCTTTTAAGCATGCTAGTCATGCATGTACGTATATGTTTGTAATAAAAGTATTAAATACAATTATATTGTTCTTAAGGTCTGAATTAAAAATAAATTTAACATTCAGTCTTTAATATGATAATCGCATATCTAAGTGTATTTGTTGTCGCTAGGTATCAGGAATAAAAATCACGAATATTAACTTAAAATTAAGACTTCCGTGAATAGAACGAACTTATTGATTTCTTTTAAAGTTAAGTTGCCTTTGCTGTGGGTTTAATTGTTCGGGAATTGATAAGTTATCTTTTTACATCCCTGGATACTGGATAGGCATTTTAAAAACGTTGAGGTCATCAACATCAACTCTTCTTTATAGTTTACTCTATCAAACGAACTTGTTGGATAGTGCATGCTAATTGGTAAAGGTGCAGTCACACTACAACGCATTGGCCCAACGTATGCCGACGTGTTAGAAATCGCTGACATTCGTCGTAGAGGTTCGTTTTATGTAAGTTAAAAGCACGTTGGTATACGTCGTCGAGCGTCGAGGGCCTAAAAAATGTGCATGCAAAATTTTTTTAACGAGTGCCGAACGTATATTTATCGGTTATGAATACATGTACATACACGTTAAACGATCGGTATTCATTCGTTATTCGAACGTCCGCCTTACGCTTTCATTCGTTAAGTACGCATTGGTAACATGCTGGTACATTCTCTAGCCTTTCCAAACGCTACCATAGTAACGAATAAAGAACGCATATTTAACTCTTACAACGTACCAAGACATAAAGGCGACGAAAATAAGGGCAATGCTTATTAAACTGCATTTCATGTATAAAGAAAATTTACTAAATAACTTGTGTACATGACTAATATCATTCGTCAAACATGACTGATACTGAGCACATACACTTTGCTGTTCTGCAACACCAACAAAATCTGTTAAACTTTGCACAGTATGTTGTGCACCGAACTATGAGTAGAAGAAAGAAGAGTACATCCCAGTCTTGGATCGGGAGGCGGCGGGAGTTTGAAATATATGAAAACTGATCTAATTTGCTACTAATGCGTTTGGAGCAGGTAACACATACGATCTTCGCTCGTCATGAACGTTACGCATACGCCTAGCACACGCTAAGAAAATTACACGGAATTCTGTATTCGCTGGGCATAAGTTATGAAACGTTTCTCGGTCGTTATGTATTCGTTAAACACGTTCGACAAACGTCGTGCTATGTGTGCGTCTGAAAGGCGGCTTCTCTTTGACGTTTTCGACGTTCGCCAGCGTTCGCCACCGTATTAGATAAAATATAATACGTTCCGCACCACTCGTTGGCCTAATACGCTGTAGTGTGACAGGCCCTTTAAGGAATAGCGTATAACGCTTGTGGTCAGTTGGTTGAGTGTAATCAAGTTTTTAAGCTATACCTACCAACTGGAGGCGGTCCACAAGAACATTTATATCGCATTGACAGATCGGGACATGGATCGGGCGACGGATTTTGTAATGTACACTTGGCACCGACTTTCACGTCTTTGCAAGTGAGGAAAAAATGGCCGTCCGCTGAGGGGAAAGCTCCGGTGAATGGCTCGCCTTTCTCATCTGAACATTCGATCTGGCTGATTGTACCGCCCATTATAAACGGACAGAAATGATCCAATTCCGCCGGTGTAGACATCTCAAAGTCTTCCCTGTCGGAGGATGTTGGCGTGTGTTTGTTAATCCATGATGACCATGTTCCACAATTAGGATGAGAGTTTGAACGTCGGGGTCTTCTTTGTTCCTTCCTGAGTGGAAGCACTAACTGACCTTGATTGTACACAGGTTGCCGCTCACTATCATGTGTTAAGCTGTCTCCGTATTCCTCTATCATCGAATCCTTGCCATTCAATGGTAAATACACGCTGAAAGATGGTTTTAAAACAAGTACATGCATGTTTATTGTTGCATGCGCTTTCGAAAATAAATTAGAGACAAACTGTCTTTGTCCAACGGACTACGTCTACAAAATAATACCCACTTCAAACTAGCTGGTTCACTGTTCATGATTTAACTTGACATCTTGGTGTTTTGTATACATATTATACAATTTACAGTTTTCTCTCTATTGCGAAAGTATAATAAATTGGATTATAAGCATCCCCCCGCGGACTCACCTTCTACCCAAGTCAAATTTAGGGTAGCGATAAAATCCCACCTGCTCTTTGTATGTTTACAACCGCAAGATATCCAACACAATTTGGCCTTCCAAACAATACATAATAGCAAACACATATCCTATGGTGATAATGTGAGTACTTTCATGATTGGCATTTACCTTTACCTATCTGAGTATTATCTCTGATCTTTTGTTTGCTCTTTCTCCTTTGTTCGACCTTTACTTCTTGTAAAATGTCATTACCCTCCACTTGCAAGGCCTAAACCTTGCTTGATGCGTACATTTCTTTACTGTTACGCTTAAAATAGCTAGAGAAAGCGTAAGGTCTACGACACTTGGGCGCTTAAGATCGACAGTTTGGGGCGACGCATGTTCTCTATGACCATTGGGTTTTAGCTCATTTGTTTTAGAACATTAAACCCTTCCGTGCTGATTCGAGGGATGAATGCGGAGAAGTTAGTATTTACCTACGACGAAAAAGATTAGTACCAGAACTGTATACAGAAACGCTGATTAAGAAAACTGCTCACTGGCATATAATTTAAAAACTGTTGAAAGCAGGCGTTTAAGCCGAAAGCACAAAGATTATGAACTGTCGATGTCACGCTTGAAATTCTTTTTAAATACAGCATGTGTCTGCATGAGTGATTTAAGAGTACAATTTTATGTAAATACATTTACCTTATGGCGTACCCGATTGTGAAGGTCATCAAGAAATGCAGACCTAGAATACAGAATAAAACATAAATTAGCCTCGTAATTTCTTGTTAAAAATAGCCAAGACGACGAAGAAAAGTTCGAACTTATATCTTGTAGTTTTGATGCTACACACAGATTCATAATACGCTATCTCGGGTAACAATTGATGCCGGTATTATGGATGGTGACGCAGAACATATTATGTATATAGAGAGTTATTGTTTTAAAGCAGTATATATTATTGGAAGGAATTTTAACGTCACGCCATCAGCAAAGGTCTATAGGAGACTGTTCGAGTTTTAACGGTGGAGTAAGACCCACAATACCTACATGTATCTGAGTACAGCCACCGATATTATGAAAAAAACTGGGCATTTTCAAAGGTCCCGGGTTAGATTAGTGACCAGTAATCACTAGTCTGAGACCGTAACCATTCGGCCACGGAGGATTTGAACAAAGGAATATCCGTACATTTATTAATAGAACTGCCTCAGTGGTCGTGTGGTTAAGATCGCTGACTTCAACTCACTGTAACCTCTCTATCCCAGCTACTGACCATGCCTCTTTATGTGAGAAAGTAGACAGTTGCTTACGGAGGATGGGAGTCTAGTACTCGTTCTTCCAAGGAACGAGGGTTAGGTGAAATGTCTGCCTCATACGACTCTGACCGTTAAAAAGGGGGATAAAACTCAAACAAACAAGCAATTATATTATGAATTATTAATAAATTGATAATATATTTCTATTGCATTGACCGGCATTTTTTTCTCGCGCTCGGCAGGAATTTAACATTTTTACGTATCAAATTTCATGTTCCATTTTGATCTCACTGTTTTTAATATCAATCATTATCAAGTTTCACGCTTATTTAATGCCAATACTTTTTACGACTGTATTCAGATGGGGAGAAATATAATTCTGATTTATAGCACCTATATCATTGATGTTAATAAAATCCTATAAAAAATAATCAAAATTTATCACATTGATTAAAAATTTGTCACCAAAAGGATTTCGTTTCGGATTTGTATGTCCTTTCGAAAATTGATATTACTTTTCGATTTATTTACAAAAAAGTTTGTTTACATCTTGAGATATTTGGTGAAAAAATCTACATTGTTGATAACACAGAAAAAAACTGTGTTATAATTGACCCTTTTTGTTTAGAAGTAATTCGTTTTCTTCTTCATGAGATACCAACAACATCTTTTCAGTATAATAATATACGCATTAAGGCGTAAAAATGCTTGTTTCTGATTTAATGATTATTAAACAATTGGGTAGGTAGGTCGAACAATTTTGTTTGGTTAAGTACCTATAAAAGTATAAAGTGACATTTTTACTAGCCACATTGACATGTCTGTTTGCTCAGTACATACAATTATAACACGCTTTTAATGAACCGGATATTTTGTATTAAAACGTTTGGCTCCAAAATAATATAAGATCGTCATTTTTTGCCACCATTTGAATTCGTAAGGCTCACCTTGCCTAGAAATGTTCAAATCTTGTTTAAATGTCAATTTATTTTCTGAACTTAAATTCGAAGAAGGCATACTCGTAAGTTTTCCAGTTCGATGAAATTTGCTCAAACGGGAGCTGTGTAAACGTCAAATGTTCCTATTGGCAACAGAAGGTGGAAAACATACGATCGTTATATGCTATCTCAAAATTCGTTATCATGACCCCTTATGAGCAAAAAAGTCCTATTATATTGAATTCTTCATATTTACAAAGACATGCTTTTGTGCAAGATATTAGAATGAGAAGTTGGTTTTTTTGCTCTTCTCTCTATATGCTCCGTTCGAAATTGTAAACATTGGATACCCTTGGCCTTAGATGACTTTTGACAAGTGATCGCTCTGGTGAAACGTATTCTATTACACGAAAAACTTAGATGTTTAAAGATGTTTAATTTCTTTTTTTATTCATATGCTAATGTACAAAAAAAAAGATATTTTTTTCTCATTTTAATTCGTAAACAACCGTTTTTCAATTTTTGCTGTTTTAACCTTGATATTACAATTTAATGGTTGCTTAGCATATTATGAAGGCGTTTTATTTGTGAAACGTAAAAGCGTCGCAAGTTTCGTGGTGTTCCTTGGTCGATTATTTATCACCAGTCCCGTCCCCGCTTTGGGTTCGAATCTTACTCGGGACTAGACACATTGTGCAGAAGATCGGAGGTTCTACACAAATGTACGCCTGGGGACTTTTTCCACTATTAAAGCTTGCTCTTGGTGCGACATTAATCCGCAATGCAAAAATGCTGGATAGAAAGAAAATTTACTCGTATATGATAAAATATCGTTTAAATACAATCAATTCTATATTACGGCCAATTAAGAGAAATCTAGTTACATTATCTCTTGAAATATTGTTGAAATTGGGACGAAAACAAAATCCAACATATAATGCATTGATATTTTTCTGTTAAGCATTCTTGCCTCAAATCATATTCAATTTTTATGATGAATACCATTTAATTAACGGGACTAAAACCGCCCATGATAGACCAGATAAGTAAGAATGCTGTTTTATTCGTGAACTAAAATAAACGGCATATTCTTTTTTATCATTTTCTTTTTAAAAAATGGAAAATTATTACAAAAACAATTACTGATGTACTTACGTAGGAAATACGTTCCATTCATTTTCAGAGTCATTGTAGGTTGTTCATACAATTCCAATAATCACCTCCCGACTATCTCCACTATTTTGTGTGCGATCCACCTTATTGCCATATCGACAACTAATCCTTCGGGGTTTTTATGGTTAAGCTAATCCACGTCGTGAAAAAAACTAACAAACTCGTTTTTGATTAAGTTTTAAATTCAATTTGCGACAGAATCGCGCCGTAACAACGTCAATCTGATATGGAATTTGAGACCCATCGGCAATTTTTGTATTTCATATATCTATATGTTTTGCTATGCTATATTATTATCATACTGTAAAGAAGTATTTTTTCTTTGTTTCATATGCAATATCTATCATGCCTTAAATATCTTAATATAGAAGAAATATATATCGCGACACTGTCTTAAAATTAAACCTCTTGGATTATATTGCTCTGTTAAACAATGATCGCGGAAGCGTTACTTTGTAGTTTTTGTTCGTTTTTTTTATCAAAATTCAAGACTTTGTAATCGGTGACCAAACTTTTGTCGTTGGACTCCATAACAGCTTGGTTAAAAAATGCCGCATAAAGGAAATAGTACGCAACTAAATGGTGTGATTATATAGAAGTACCTGGAATCTTTCCCCAATTAAGTGTGTCGGGTATAAATGTATTTCAAATCATTTTATTGTAACTACATGGAAAGAGTCATGTATCTAAATAAGTGCTTGTCAGTAGATACATTTGTAGAATTAAACCGCGTATCCACTGTCCAATGAAATATCTTGCAGTAAAAGTAGTTTACTTTCGGCTTTCGTTCGATAGTTCAGAAACATACCTAAGGACGTATTCATGCATTTGCACCAATCTACCATCGATGTATGTGTTTTGTGCGTTTTATACATTTCTTAATATTACAAAGCGAATTCTCATCTAATCGTATTTCCGTGATATTCACACAAACTAGTGTTAGTTTGATGACTGAATCGCTATTTATAGACTCACACCCGCAGTAGTTAGTAGCATAGCGTAACCGGTATGGGGAGTTTGATTTATTGAATGAGTTCATGTCAGGTAAACTTCGAAGGTTGAATGTTTAAACTGCGGCTTACGAATAATAATTCGAGTCGCTAAGTACGAACGTCAATTACTGGATACGTGCTTTTAAAAAATTATAGTTTTTAAGAGTTCCTTTTGAGTGTAAATGTTAAAAATATTTGTATGGGCACGAACGATGTGGGTACACATTTCTCTCTTTTGCCTCGTATGGTAAAAATCAAGTCCGACAGTACTTTCAGTACTTTGATTTATATTCTTATTGATACATAGTCCTGCATGTGCTTAGCAACTAACTACTTGTTCGAGTGCACTCACCAATTGCGCAAGAAACAGCTTAATTTGTGGTACAATATCAAAACACATGTAAAAAAGAGTCGCTATTTTGATTTCGCCAAAATCAATGATAAAGTTTACTGTATTCATTGCATTTCTTTGTAAGAAGTTCTTACACGTAGAGTATCTTTTTTGAAATTACAGGGGAAATTTTGAAATCCAGTCTGAAAAAAAGTGGTTGTTATATGAAGTGTTCATCACTGGATTAAGTTGGTTACTCTGTGAGGGTTTAATAATGTATCATAAAATATATGTATTTGTGTCGTGGTGATGGAGACTGAAGAAGCTGACTGCTTAAAGTATAATGTAATACGAGAACTCGTCAAATTGTCGTATTTATCTTTTTGCCTTTTTACACTTAATTTGATGTATGTAACATGCTATGTGCTATATGATATGCTGAGCCGTTTGTGTATGTTATACTAAATATTATTTTCGATCTTTACGAGGAATGTCCGAATTTAATTTAGACATTGTCCAAAGCTGTGTCAAATTACAAACGAAATACACGGGATAGTCATGGTATAATATAAGAAACAAAGTCACAGAAATGGTCATAACGTCAGATATAATAATGCAATTTCTTACCCTAGTTTCAAACATGGATACATGGATAAATGTGTGTGATGTTAATGGTCGACATTTGTTGGAATGATCGACGTTCTTTTTACATGGAATAGATCCGGAAAAGACAGGTTCGTCAGGTAAAAAAGTTTTTTTTAATCTTGGACAAAAATAAAGGACTTGGTTTTGTTTAAATATTGAATGAAAACGCAACCGACGAATTTTTCAAGTTGTACGGAAAAAAGAATTTGTTTTTTTGGGGGGGTGGGGGGGGGGGTCGGCGAAGAGAGTGTCCGAATGTACTTACGCATACAAACGTGCAATAATCACATGTACAGGGGTGCTCGGTGGTGGAGGAGTAACGCGCGGGAAGTCAGTTTCAATTCACGGCTCGTTCGACTGACACTTTTCTTCTTCAGTTACCATGCCGAGTACTGTCTCTAGAAAATCATAGGTAAAAGGGCGAGGCATGTTTCGGTGCTTTACACAGGACATGATAAAGGATCAGGAATAACCATTCGAAAAAAAGTAGGTATATAAATGCCCGGTTCCCCTATATCTTATCTGCCCTTTCTCTGAGGCGGCTCTGAGTTTGTCCATAGACCCTGCAGAGAAATTTGAAAAAATGGTGATGAAAAATTTCTCTGCAGGGTCTATGGACAAACTACGACAGTAACAATGCTAATTTTGGTACCGATGGATTTGGAATATTAACATTATATCACGTGATTGTAGGCCATGTATATAATAATGTTCGCCAAAGCTTTGTTTGAAATGCATTGCACTTCACGGGGTCTTTTTCGTGCGTCTGTTTCATTTTGATAAATAGGAAATTACAATTGCACGTACTTGTGTTTTTTTAACCGTAGATGATAATGTTTCTCTAATCAAATTACCGCTTTAAGGTTTATTGAGGACAAGACAGTCTCTCTCCAACGTGACATACTAATCTCACGATGTGATACTAAAGATCGTTTGAAATGACATATTGACTTTTAATTTTGTTGATTTAATCCGTCATCAAACAGTAATAATATCCTATTGGCATTAGATACCCGTATATCCCGGGTGTGTTAAGCTTACCAGTCTTCATTCCACTAGCATCGATACAATGACATCATATTGTAACATAGTAACTGTTATAAACCATAGTAACCATAAAGCCCGTCTGTGTCTGTATAGTTCCCTGTATTTGTTTGTTTCATTGGGTTTAACACCATTTTGATTATTAATACAGTCATATCGTGGTGGGCAGTTATTATTACCAGCTTTCCTGGACTTCATTCAGGCCTTAACCAGTACTAACCACATTATATCCGTAAGCTTCTGCCAAGCCACCCCACATAATTCAGAGGTGGAGGACAATTCAACATAGGATGAAATATCTTCAGTCAAATTAGTTCACTGTATGACAATAACTTACTTAGAAGGACCATGGATAAGTAAGTTCTTATTTCAAAACATTAAATGTCATCTGTAATCTGAAAATTGTAAGATAATTTCCCCCCATTACTTAATTAAAATGTTAGAGAAAAAAGTCTTAAAACAAATGTATACAGAAAATGTGTTCAGCGTAGGGGATAACAAATTGATTTCAACCTTAGTTAAGTTAATATACCAATGGTCTTTATGATACATGTATATACATTTTACTTTGATACTCTCTCTATGGACCAATTTAGATACACTGTTACATAATTATTCTACATGTATATACATGTATAGTATTATGTACCATATATTTATTTATTTATGAACATGTGGACTTTTTTAGGTTCAATTTTTCTTTACTTTTTTAATTTTTGTTACTTTTTGGTGCCCAAACTTGTTTCTTTTCTTTCTTTTTTTATACTTACACATGTTAACACTCTTGTATGGTGTCATTGGGATGGCCTGGACCCCATGCCAGATACAGCGAGGTCAGAAAATTGAGTCGCCCGAAAAAAAGTTCTAAACGTGTTTTGAGAGGTGATATTATTAGACGTTTACGGTATCATAGATATGGCATGACAGATCCATGTTAAGTTTACTTAAGCAGGAAGCGATTAATAAATTTAAGGATTATACGGAAATGAACTGTGATTAAAAATATGTCATAACAGCTTGACCTGAGTCAGCAAAAATAATGTCTAGAGCATGCGCTTAGCACGTATGTTGCACGCACACAACGTACTGCTTATATAGTGCTCATAGGTTAACACAAAAAATGAATCTACTAGCATTTTAGATACATTCGACTCTTGGGAGTAGAACCAGTCTTTAAAGATGATAGTGGAAGTAGGGCCTATGCAAGACAACGGCTGCGTGATAAAAATATCTTTTCCCCACAATTTGTCTCCAGGTTTGAATAAATACATACACGAATATGTCTGGAGCATTACCGGGGCACTTAAAAGTTTGGGACACGGACAATACATGGGAAAGAGCATTTTGCATGAATTGGTTGAAATTGAATCACAATTAAAATTCAATACATCACTCAAAAGTGCTTATGTACCCACTGCTTTTAAAAGCTCCAGAATAAGACCACTAATAAAGAAGCCAGGCCTTGATCAAAATGTACTGAAAAATTACAGACCTGTGTCAAACTTACCTTTCATTTCCAAAGTTCTTGAGAAGGTAGTCGATGCTCAACTAGAAGAGCATTTAACACTGCATAATCTCCATGAAGAACGTCAGTCCGCATACAGAAAATTCCACTCAACTGAAACTGCTCTACTTCGTGTGCAAAATGACACCCTTTGTTCTCTAGATCAGAATAAAGCTACGGTCTTGGTAATGCTTGATTTATCAGCAGCAGTTGACACCATTGATCACACCACTCTCCTACGCTCCTACTCTCCATCTATGTGACCGCTAACAGACTGTGTGTATAAATGGTGAACTTTCAAAACCAGTACTGATGAGCTATTGTGTACCACAGGGTTCTGTGCTTGGTCCGAAAAACTACATCATGTACAAAAAAACCAGTGGGTGCAATCTGCAGAGAGCACCAACTGCAACATCATTTTTACGCTGATGACTCACAATTGTATATGGCATTCAAACCTCGCGTGATGAAACACTGCAACGAATTGAAGCTTGTCTGAAGGATATCTTGTACTGGATGAAAGCAAATTTGCTGAAACTAAACGCTGACAAAACAGAGGTATAGTGGTTTCTCATTCTGCCGGGGCTTC
Source organism: Lutraria lutraria (assembly GCA_964023205.1). NCBI lineage: Eukaryota > Metazoa > Mollusca > Bivalvia > Venerida > Mactridae > Lutraria > Lutraria lutraria. Next base: position 28,504,755 of record OZ026834.1, read on the forward strand.
CATTTTATCGGTGTAAACAGTTTTTCTCGCGGGGTTTCAACAATGCGCCGTCTATGGGTTGTTTACGTTCCCGCTTCAATAACACAGATGTCACTCGTCCGTAACAAACTTTTTTTCTAAATATGTCTGAATTACTGGTGATTTACTTACGATTTTACACAAAATCAGGTGAAAAACGATTTTCTTCGAATGATGCCTACCCCTATGTTTATAAAACGCTCTGTATTTTCTGTAAACGAATGTTTAAGTTTTGAAATCGCTACTGAAAAAGTTTGTCTGACATATATTGTGACATCACCAAACAGCAAGTATAATATTTTCTAAATTTAGTAACACTTCTGGGAACTGAAAATATGGCAAGCCATTAAGGTAATAATTTGCAGTAGAAACATTGAACGAATTTTAATGACACACAAGCGGACACTTGTCGATTTTGAACATTGTAAATGTGTGTATATCACTTATTTATGATTCATATACACACCTATAACCTATTTTTACTGCTCTTAATACAGTTTTTGAGTATGATCTTGTACTTTTGTAAAGATTTTACTAGAGGTCAGATTCATGTTTCAGTACGTGAAATACAGAAATTTACCTTATTTCAAAGTACCAAAGAGTTCAGCCAACTTGCTGTATTGAACTAAGTGTTGATTTGTCTAAAATTGTTTACTATTCCTATAATAATAATCAAATCATTATGTATCCGGCGTTCCATAGCTGGCACATCTTTAAATTTACACCGATAGAAGGGGAAACAACTCTTGACATGTTAATTTCAACATGGCCGCTTATCGGCGAGATTTTGTAAATATAAACTATTTCATCCTGTATTTTGAGTTCGTTTTAATAAACAGAGAGGAATTTTAAAGCCTCGATCCAGTAAAAGATGTTAGTTGCTTTAATATATTTAGATTTTATTACGAAAGTACCCCGATAGAACGAGAAACCAGCATAATCCTGTTTGTGTGGTGAGAAACCTCGGTGCCATGCTGGATTCACATTTGGACATGGATAAGCATGTTAACTCTGTTTCAAGGTCGTGTTTCATGCAGATCAGACAAATAGGTCAAATCAGACAATATTTGACTGTTGATGCAACAAAATCCCTTATCAATTCGTTAGTAACATCAAGACTGGATTACTGCAATTCGTTACTGTGCGGTTTCCCAAAAATTATTCTGAACAAACTACAAAAATATTCAAAATACAGCCGCCCGCCTCATCACACGGACACCGCGTTACAATCACATCATCCCTGTGCTGAAGGATCTTCACTGGCTACCGGTACAATACAGAGTGGAGTACAAGGTGGTGACTCATGTTTTCAAAGCACTAAATGGAAAGTCCCCTGGCTACATCAGAAGTATGTTGGAAGTATATACTCCACAAAGACAGCTTAGGTCTCAATATGACTCTGTTCTTCTAGTTGTGCCGAGGATGTGGACTGTCACGTTCGGTGATCGATGTTTCACGGCTGCGGCACCTAAGCTCTGGAATGCACTGCCAACAGCACTCAGAGACAGTGAAACACTACCGTCATTCAAGAAAGCGCTGAAAATGCACTAGTTTACAAAAGCTTACTTAGGCTATTAAGGTTTTACTTCTTGAAGATAGTATTTCATTTCTTTGAAGTATAGGGGTCTCTTTAAAGGTTTCTCGTAGCAGTTGTATCTTGACGCTGTTCTTGAAACACTAATTTAAATGTACCTTTAGTAAACATTCAGTGAGGTTGCGTAGTGAACAGTGAACACCGGCAGATAGAGCAATGCGCGTGTGTACTGGCCAAACAGCTTGCGATGTCAATCGGACTTGAAACATTTTAGAATTATTGTGTACCTTACTTGTTTGCATAAATTAATGGTGGATTTGTTGACTTATAAATTTGTCCATAGTTGTATATATTTTACCCATATCATTTTGACTAACATGTTTGTATTCATTACATATTGTATAACCTTGTTTTAATCGTGATTGTACAGCACCTTTGAACGTGTAATTACATGAAAAAAGGGCTATATAAATATGGTATAATAATAATAATATGGTATTTAGTCAATATGATCAGATAGTTGATTAGTTAATGTGATAAGGAATTAGTTTTAATGTGATAAGGGGTAAATGACATTAATATAAGTCATCGACGTTGACATTTTTCCTGTACTCATTACGTAATGTTGATAAAATATATTTTATTACTCATAAATGCAATTTAGTCGAGTTACACCATCAAATAGGATGGAACAAATCTTCAGCTGATGTAGATAAATCTAACGAGTAATAGAACGTAAATAATGCATTTATCACATTGACATAAAAAGTTTAATGGGAGTGGAACTTGTATTCTTCTTCAATAGGTAAGTACGCAAAGAAATGAACATCCTACATGATTGACTAGTATTTCAAAATCGATGAACATGTATATTGACTAATTAATTGACATTTTAACATGCGGTTTTGATTTTTATAATACAATGTATGTTTAAATTTTGGGCTATTGTCATGTTTATTGAATTCTTTGATCGGTATTGAATCCGAACCCTTCTTCTATGCTGTCCTCTGTGTAACACCGGTTTCCAATCCTAGTAGTTTTCATAGATCCAACAGCAGACTGTATGCCAACTATTATAACAACATTGCATCTTCAGGCGGTGAATAGTTTACTTTGAACTGTTGATCAGAAGCAGAAGTACTATTATATTCCTTTGAGGAACAATTGTTAAAGGTATTCTGAGCTCCAACCATCCACCAAATATTGTAGCATTCACATTATATCGAATGACAAGAAAGTGGTACTTTTATCAGCCCTTTTGATATTTATTTTTTATTTTTTTATGAGCGTTTGAACAAACACTTTGGAAAACAAGAAATATCCAGTCCGAAAACTCATTACAAAAACATTAACGATTCTATGTTGATTATGCTAAAATGTCCCATCCACAAGTCAATATTATACATTTTTTTATCGAAATTTCGCTTCTTTAACCCTTTGAATGCCAGTTTTCCATCAAGACATCTTGTTATTCTTCCGTTGATAAGTAACTAATTACTAGTAAATCGGCTGTAATATCGTCTAAACATCGGATATTTTGTCGTTAAGGCGCTGAAGAAGAAGAAACCCTTTGCAAAGGCGAGGCGCACAGAAACAAGTCTCATATGATACATCTGCGTATATGATGAACACAATCAAAGATACTGGATTACTAAACCATGATTTCCATGGACGAAAGCAAATTTTGTTACGAAAAAATAAATGCAAGTACGGTTTAGAGGACGAATAGACTTATTGTTTGCGTTGAAGGTTTGCAATCAGAAGGATCACAATCTGTTTTTGGAGAAGTTCTATAATCAGACTGATCACGATAATGGCCTTACATTGTTTTACTGCATATATATTTGTGGAACTTGATACGTTTATAGTTAAAATGAAAATGATGTTTGTAAAAACATACGACATGGTGCTGAACATGGTATTTGCTGAAAATCATCAAATTTTTCATCACTTGTTTCACAGAGATCACCGTTTGGTAGAAGTGGAGGATCTTGACAGACACGTATCTTTCTTTGGCTACCACCACACGTTGCAGAACAATCTGACCATTCTGTCCATTCACTATAGGTAGCTTAAATAGATAAACATACAACATCATTTAAAGAAAAAAAAAAAAACAAGTACAGTGCAAACTCTCCGAAGAAAGATACAAGTTCTGTTTATTTTAGGAGAAGTTCTATAATCAGACTGATCACGATAATGGCCATATATTGTTTTACTGCATATATATTTGTGGAACTTGATACGTCTATAGTTAAAATGAAAATGATATTTGCAAAAGACAAACCTGGACATGGGACTGAACATGGTCTTTCTTCCATACTCGGACTTGTCTCGCAGAGATCACCGTTTGGTAGAAGTGGAGGATCTTGACAGACACGGGACCTTGTTTGGATACCACCACACTTTGTTGCAGAACAATCTGACCATTCTTGCCATTCACCAAAGGTAGCTTAAATAGATAAACATACAACAACACCATTTAAATAAAACAAAAATACAAGTACTACTGTATAGTGATAATTGCACTTTTTGTATTGAAATGTTTATTTGAGGAGAAGTTCAATAATCAGAGTGATCACGATAATAGCCTTACAATGTTTTACCGCATATAATTATATTTGTGGAACTTGATGCGTTTATATTTGAAATCGAAATGATATTTGCAAAGGACAAACATGGACATGGGTCTGAACATGGTCTTTCTTCCATTCTAGGACTTATAGAGAAAAATAAAAGTACAGTGCAGCCTCTCAAAATGCTTTGTTGAAGGGAGGTTGTTGCTCTAGAGAAGACCGCTCTGGAAGGTTACAATGTATTGTTAAAAGGAGGATTGTATTGATTGTCCTGTTCAGTTCATTTGAGGAGAAGTTCTGTTATCAGCTGGATCACGATTATGGTCTCACCAAAATCCATTTTAAGAATAAAATCATACCTGGACATGCTTCTTCATTACACGATCTTTGTTCCATACCAGTACTGGTGCAGGAATCATCTAGGAGTTCATAGGATGGAATTTGACAGTCACGCATACGCGTCTGGATACCACCGCCACACGATACAGGACAGTTTAACCATGTTGCCCAATCCGTAAATGTACCTACACCTAGATAAAATAGTTCACCAGTAGAAATTAATAAAATGGAAGTGGTGTATTTTTTTGAATACATTTTATGCAAGGGTAAAATTATCAAATGCTGGTGTCAAAACGGCACTGGTTTAGAGTGGCAAATATGTAGATGATGCAGTACGACCGAACAAGTATATAAAATACCATGACAATTTATGACGTTAAATGCAGTTCAAGGGTCATCAAAACTTTTTTTCATTCAGATTCCTTTATTCCTAAAGATGTAGACATGGTTACCACTTTTTAAAGTGTTTTTTATGCATTTTGTATTCCTTAATTTAAAAAAGCTGATATTTCTATTTAATATATTGTTTTTATAATTTAAATGCAATCTTTCTATATAATATTAATTTTATTTGGCAATCTAATGTCTGTGATACATGTACTATGTACCATATTTTATATTCTCTTTTACACCGAAGTAATTCAAGTAAACAATACTACTACCCTGTTCTGTTATCAATGATATTAACGGTATATATAGGTTTATTAATTAGTGCTGGCTACGAATGACGACTTTAAATCAGAAAAAAATTCAATTCATATCTCTTGAGCAGATCTAGCGCCACGCGAATTTTGAGGATTAAGGAAAACAATATTGTTTGCATACCTTTAGGTAAAACTGTGTATTTTGTGATCATTCCATTCTTGCTATGAGATCCTATGTGGCAATGAAGTGACCATGTTCCTGGATTGTACCCTGACATATCGACTGTTTCATAGGTATCCGGGTATATATTTATAACGTCACGTGTTAACGTTAACGTAGATGCATGTTTGAACAATTGTCCGTGGAAATGTATGGCGTGAATATCCGGCGTCGAACCAAGTACGAAGAGGTACCAGACCGTCATTTCGCCTTCTCGGAATACTAATCCTTCTAGATTGTCATATATGTATCCATTCACAGAGTGATAAATATTACTAATTCTAAATGCGGAATCAGAAAAGTCTGTGCGGTCCGGAGCATATTTGGCGAAGTTGAAAAGTTTGTAGCGGCTGAAGTTTTCATTGAGATGGGTAAAGCCAATAGCAAACTCTTTAGTGACACCGTCTGTCCTACGACCTGATGCGTCAAGTGTACCAGGCTTGCAAATAACAAATGATCCATATAAACCTGTATGTGTGTCAATCAAAGGATCAACCCGTGAACTGTAAATTGTTCCAACGCAGTTTGGCTGGCTGGAAAGCGGACTTGATCTTTCTGGGATTACAAAGCTATACTCTTTAGTTTCTCCGGGCATTGTTGGCAATGCACTTGAAATCGGCGAACCATCTTTAAAAACAACGTTTCGGGGCACTAAATTGTAGGGAACAGTCGCCATATTGTTAAGCACAATCTGTATGGCGTCACCAGCGTTCCCGCATAAAATTGGTCCCATAATTCCAAGGTGCTTATCTTCAGATGATCGTGGGATCATGCTTGTGAATGTTCCATCAGTAAATTGCCTATACACTGCTTTTTTGTATATTGTTCCAACAAACATGGTTCCGCTTCGAACAAATATATAACCAGGGCTGTTCATGAAAATAAAATGTATTTATGGTCTTTTGATTAACGTATATAATTAAAAGATAATCAACTTTGGTAATATCAATACGATGATCTAGCTCCCCACAGATGCTTTGATCATAAAAGTATCATTATAATTTACCACTCTGAGTACAATTACAAATTTGGGAAAACCGTTTTTTTCTCATAAGTGCCTTGTGTGACCATACAAATATGTTCTAAACAAGGGGCCCAAAAGAGGTTACATTTGTAACATAAAAATAACTAGATTTAAAATTCAATTAAGGTCGTTAATCACAGAGAATAACTTACTTTTTGGGATCCAGCAAGTCCGCACCCTTGGCGTCCCTCTTTAGCGGGGCATAGTCCCACTCTACTTCAATGATTCCCACAAAGTAGCGTCTTGTTTGAGCATTTGGTGAGGGGAGAATTCTGGGTGGAAGCAAGTTCCCCATTGACTCCTTACTACTCACATGCACGTTATAAAAAGCATACATTCCTTCAGATTCATATCCAAGTTGTCCGTTCCTCAACAGGAGTCGTCCTGAAAATAAATAAGAAATGGATTGTCTGAAACAACGGAATGCAAAACATCTCACCTTCCCAAAAATACCACCAGTCCCCCCTACAAAAAAGAACACCCAACCAAATCCCCACCTAGCTCACAGACACATATAAAAAACGGGAGGGGGTTACAAACACCTCCAGTTGTACCGTCCTGAAAAAAACACTGCAGTATGTATAATGTATAATGAAGATAAGTTTTCATCACACTAACTATTTGAAAAACTATTTAAGTTTGACCTCGAAAATGACTGGTTGGAGCAATCCTAAATTTTGGAACTGTCCAGGCAATGGCTATCCATGGCTAGATATTAACATACACTGTCTCAATATTGCCACCTATTTACGTATCTACTTTCATATAAAATTGAATCAACTTAGCTTGAAAAGTATTAAGTTATCACAAGATTATGGTTGTGTAGCCATATTTTGATTTTTTCTGTTACTATAGCAAACACAATGACTAGCATTATCTCCACAATGTCACCAAATCACATACCAGGTTTCATTTACCTTGCTTTAATAGTATATGTATTTAAGTTATCGCGGGGTCCAGTTTAAAGGCGGACTGACAAACAGACGGAGGGCAATCCTATAGTTCCTCCGGTGTAATTGCATTAGAGAAAAATGCATGTACTGTATTTGTCAGAAATTATTGTCAAAATATCCCCCGCCTCATGGAAAACACACAGCCTGATTCATACAGTGTACTTACCAGCTTGGTCTGGAATCATTGTCACCGTTACACCTGTCCCTGGAAACACTGAACCAGAGTTTACTTTCTTCCCATTGTATATGAAGTTGTTTCCTTCAAAACTAAAGTGATTGTGATCCAATGTTGTACCCAGGCCATACATATGCCACTTGACACGTTCTCCTAAACACATGTTTAAGCCAGGAAGGGACCCAAATGAATACCCGTTGATTACTGAAATATAAAAAATATTATTCGAATCAGGAAAAAGTAAAAAATCAATGAGTCATTTTCGGAACATGTAAAGAACGGGCAAGAAATACATGTATGATCATACAAATTTTTATGTACTTCGTGCCAGAGTTTACTGGCGTAAGAAATGACTTTTAGTGTGAGGATACCAAATATCATTGGGGTAAATGAAGGTTAGTGAGATACTTGTTTTTAAGGCGTGATTTTACTTTTTCCCCGTGACCCTAGACTTTTCATTAGGCTTTCTTTATGGTTTTTTTTATGAAGAAAGTGATACTGCTAATAAACGTCTTCCCCTCGGAAATTCAGCTAAACTCTCCCAAAAATAAATTAGCTTTTTTGACATTGTCTAATTATATTCCATAACCTTGCCTCTTTCGTGTACCCTCCCCCTTACCAGCGCCAAGCGTCTTCAAATTTACCTGGCTTCTTTCGATCGGTGAACACAAATTTTCGTCTTGAATTTTTCATTGGAAGATATATCATGTACAGATCACCAATGAAAAAAACAAAACAATCGCCCTTCCATGAATGATATCAAATGACGTAACTAAAATGGCACGTATTGTGTCATGTGTTATAAGATATTATGAAGAAAGTCTAGGTAATTGTAACTCGGTGTTTATAGCAATACAAGATGACAAAATATAATGTCCGGTTACCTCTCATCTTATTCGATAACTGAAAGCCTCCATTTGTTTTGTCAACAGTCGTCTTAGTGAACATTTGAATATTTTGATCTATTAACCATGACAGATTCTCGTCTATGACCATCCAGTTTAGAATAAATTCACGGTCGACGCCGTCCTACAGTACAAGGGATTGGTAGCGGTAATACAATATATTTTGCTTGAGCTAGTGTTCACATTAGATAAAGATTGGAGATCAGAGTTGAAGTTTATATCTTAGACTTTTTTTTACCTCAATACAATACCTGCATGAAAGTTTGAGATGGTTGTTTAACAATTTATTGAATAAATGTGATATTTGCATGGATGACTTCGTTTTCTAACCAAATCATATACAAATGTAACTTCTGAAATCCGGACACCCATGGGACCGGCCAAAATGTCCGGATTTTGGAAGTTTCCGGAATTCAGAAGTCTTAACTTATCTGAACAAGTACAGATGTTAAATGTCAGGGTTTTTTAATGGTGAAAATAGGAACATCATTATTCATGCTAATACAATATGGTGTTATTACTGAGACATGATGCCAAAATAACTTTTTTAAGATCTTTTAATCAAAATCTAACTTTTTTTTTGAAAGGTAGATAACGACAATACAATTTTACTTACTGGAACGAACCAGTCAAAATTGTTAATGAGCATAAATATTTGGGAATATAATTATTTTTGTGGTTCATTTTACAAATGCAAGTTGACATATTGTGATTCTAACACATGTCAAAATAAGCTAACACCACTGATTGGTAAACAATTGAAAGAGAGGACATTGACATTTTGCCTCAGGGTTTATATAATCGAGGGACTAAATTAGGATGACACAAGTTCTGCACTGTCCGGATTTTGGAAGTAAAATTGCAATTACATAAACCAAAATTGATGAAAATATTGTCCGGAATTCAGAATTCAGAAGTTCCGGAATTCAGAAGTTTAATTTACATTGAAATAGAGGGAGAAATCTCGGGACCAAGAAAATCGTCCGGATTTCAGAAGTTTCCGGATTTCAGAGGGTCCGGATTTCAGAAGTTACACTTATGATTCTTTTTCATTTTAAAAATGTTGATATCATGAAACTTTTTTGTATATAAAAAAATTGCCATTCTGCCTGTTATGATATGGTGTATATGTATATAAGTACTAACATCTTATATTGAAATGAGTAATTTTACAGTCAGTGCGACTCTTATATCTCCGATTAAAAAAGGTTAAATTGTGCTTCGAAGAAAATGCTAGAATACTCTTATTAAAATAATGAAATGTAACCTGTTTATTCGTAGATGAAAGAGTGCCAGGTTTGCACACTAACAATGGTCCAAATAAGCCAGTGTTGATGTCCTTTTCCAAATCGACGGCGGAATGATACACGAAAGTAGTACACGCGTCATTAAAAGGCAACAAGTAGTCCTTCGGTACGCTAAATTTATACTTTCTTAAGGTTTTCGGAAAGACTATGGCACCTGACTCCTTGGTACCTAGAATGAAACAGGCGTATTCAATATGATTTAAAAACAAACACGACTAACTGATTTCCCTCTCAAATTAAAGAAAACTGTTTCGTTTTTTTTTCAACTGTTTATTATCGTAGAAAAATAATAAACAACTGCATAATTTTCCTGCGCACTTTATCCCTTCTGTCTACTGGTATAAAGTGTGGTGATTCGGTTACTAAAAAATACACAATGTATTATCAATTACTTACTTGACGGATACTTTTTATAGTAAGCCCCTTCGTCTCTTTTTGAAATCGATACACCGTTAAGAAGCAGTGAATATGGTCTTGTTGCCCTATTCAGGACAACAACCATGACCCTCTCCCCAGCTTCCACTCTGATTGGTGGACCAGCCAATCCATAATGGGCTTCACATGCGCCACGTGTCTTCCGTCTGGTGAAAGATCCATCCGTGTATTGACGATATACTGCTTTTTTGTATACGGAACCTATTCGTTGATCTCCAGGTTCAACGAAATTGGCAGCGTCTCTGGAATACAAAATCACTATAATTGAAATGTCAACCTTCTACGCAGTAGTCTCCCTTTATCTCCCTCACTCTAAGCTGGTTCCCGTTCCATGTTGCAGTGTACCGAAGGCTCTGAACTGACTATTTACGGGAACCAGTTCACTACCACTCGGGCTCTTTACTTCGTCAATATTTTTACCAATGTTTTTATATTGACATAATTAATACACAATTAACTCGTAAACAAATCTCTGTGACCTCCCCTTACAGTAAACAATGTCCCAGAAAGTGTCTTTATTAGTTGGAAATATTATCTTGTATATTGCACCACTTGAATTTTCACCGGAGCTTAAGCTGTGACATCTCTTTTTTTATTACGACCCGAAAAGTATTCATGAAGTTTCTTTTTTTTGGCGTTTTCGTTATGGTCACTGTTATAATTCAACTATATGGTCTCTTCAGTTCTCAGTGGTTGGGTGTATATACGTGGATTATTAATGCATGATTATTATCAACTCCAAATTAGAAGAACGTCAAACTCAAACATGTGTTTATTATGCGTTACTGTACTCTAATAGATTCTAGTGATATTTTATATTGATCCTGATTAATCAATTCATATAACAAAAAAGACTTTCTATTCTTACGCTAATGTTTCTGAGTCCAAATTGGGCGCATAATCCCAAACTATTTCTTCGACGGCAATGTAATAGACTCGTGAAAATCTGCTATGATATTTCAAAGAACGGTTAGGTAACCTTAAAGCAGGATTTCTTTCCACAGTAAGAAACGCTTGCATTCCATCTAAAAAGAAAACGATAGCCAGGTTAGACAACAACGTACTGCGTGATTTTCATGTAAGACAATCACTCAAACAATGAATATGATAGAGTTATTATTGACTAGGAACTGTGGTCGAGTGGTTAAGGCCGCTGACTTCAAATCACTGTAACCTCTCACTGATAGAGGGTCGTGTGTTCGAGCCCCGTTACTGACCGTGTCTCTTTATGTAATAAAGTAGGCTGTTGCTAACGGAGGATGGGAGTCTAGAACTGGTTCTTCCCAGGAACGATGATTAGATGAACTGTCCGCCTCATATGACTCTGACAGTTGAAAAGTGGCGTAAACTCAAAAGATCCGTGAAACAGAGTTATCATTCCTGCGTGCTGCACCTTAACTTATTCCGTTCAGACATTATTTCAAATTTCATTTGAATATCTTATAATGATTGGGAGTTATACTCCAGACAAAACTGATTATTGACACAAAACAAAGGGAAATAACTCAAATTATAGAAATGGTAGAATTATGGAGCGGCCTTATGGATGTCCGTGAAGTTGGCAGCCCAGCAGCGTGAAGTTGGCAGCGTAGCAGCCCAGCAGCGTGAAGTTGGCAGCCGGCCAGCAGCCCAGCAGCTTGAAGTTGGCAGCGTAGCAGCCCAGCAGCGTGAAGTTGGCAGCGTAGCAGCCCAGCAGCCTAATATATTTCTACAAATAAACTTCACAAGAAATCAAGCTAAACACTTAAGAATGCACGAAATAATGTGAGTCTGTTGTCTGAACGTTAATTAATTAAAAATATATGATTTAAAAAAAAAAAATATTTTAAATATTTTAAAATTCCTATATTTTCCATTAATTAACGTTCAAACAACAGACTGACATTATTTTTTGCAGTCTTAAGTATTTAGCTTGATTTGTTGCGAGGTTTATCTGTAGAAATATATATTACGCTGTTACGCTGCTGGGCTGCTAACTTCACGCTGCTAGCAGCGGCTAATTTCACATTAAAAAAATGTTTGAAAACTCCTATATTTTCAATTTATTAACGTTCAAACAACAGACTCACATTATTTCATGCATTCTTAAGTGTTTAGCTTGATTTCTTGTGAAGTTTATTTGTAGAAATATATTAGGCTGCTGGGCTGCTACGCTGCCAACTTCACGCTGCTGGGCTGCTAAGCTGCTGGGCTGCCAACTTCACGGACATGAATTATGGTTACTGTAAGCGGTTAATTTCTGCTCATTGTCTTCTCTTTTAATTTTCATGTATACACACTTACAGACAAAAGCCATTTTGTATCGAAACATGTTTGCAAGAATTGGAGTAAAAAGAACATAATAAAATTACTTGTAAAATGATTCTGAGTTCTGCAGTATATTAGCCACCGTCCTGGATTGATTGGCTTCATAAATCCAGAAAGGAAAGTGGCCGGTATTAATGTCACTGTGTCCACCCTGTGATATAAACATGTCTATCAAATCTATATTGAAAATATAGACGGAAATTCGCCGGGACTGACGAACGATTTCGAACGGTCGCAATGTTCGAACTATCGCATTTCGAAATATTGTGATTCAGCTGTATATATATTTAATAATATTTAATAATAATGCAATAAACGACGTCCGCAAAAAAAACATTATAAAGAAACTTGAATCGGGCAAACCGTTAAGTTACTGAAATACAACCACAACAAGAAAACGGAGTGGGCAAATATGTATCACTGGACAGTCAGAACATATTGCCAGGCACCTAAGCGAATAACATCATGCACATTGCTGCGGTCTCATTTTCAAGTAGAAATTTAGATGAAATATAGATGTATAGATAAGGTATAGATGCAATATGAAATATGTATATATAATACAGATGAAAATATTGTTGAAATTTTGGAAAGTGCCAGTCGTTGTAATGTGATGGTCATCCTCCTAATGACTGATCGTCATGTGAGGTTTTACTGTTTTTTACCATTAGGAACAGTTATATCGATATTTGCCGCTTCTTTTCTACAACCAGCGTCTGTCCGTTCACATGTATTGTATGCAGATCAGCGTTGAGTGACATTATGTACCATACGACAGTTTCTCCTTCCCGAGCCACAAATTGTAGATTACCGTACACAAAACCATTTATATGATTAATGGAGTTGCTTCTTCGAAATCCAGAGTCCCTCTTTTGCTGTACAATGTAGCACAAATTTGAAAATATAGTGGCGGCACAACTAATACCTCTTTATAACCAACGACACCAACGATTTTAAAAGTATCATAGACAAGGTCTGGAAGGGCAAACAATACTCTACCACACGACCCATGCATGCAACAGCTAATAATAGTAGAACAGAGCGGAGTTACAGACAGCGTAGCCTCCCTCTTATAGAAGAGGTATAAAGATATAAATAAATTACCCCATGTGCAGGTTATCAACAATACAGTGTAACCTCTTCAGAGAGGCCTTCTCTTCTGCAACAGCCTCCCTTCAACAACAGCATGGATTTTCTGATGTATGTCTGATTTCGACGTGTACGTGTACTCGTATATCGTGATTTCTCGGTGCGCAGACCATCGAAAGAGACACTATTTTAACGGCCCGTATTAATAACTCTTAGATTTAGCAGGGGTGCTATATTAATAGTAATACAGTATCCCTGGGTTAAGGTAAGGATTTTTTTTCAGCTGAAGGAAATTCCTTAGGTTATAAGGCGAATGTTCGTCAAAACTGAATTGCTACACTTTACCCCACCTGTGTTAAAGTTTGGGTTTTACTAAAACCTAAAAATAGTAACCAAAATGGTTGGTATCGTATTCTCGAACATATGACGCAAAACGATCTACAGGTTTAATGTCATGTTGTAATTAAAACCATTATGAATTTACTAACACAGACATGGGTGCCCGTTATAAGAATGGTGTTTAATTAATGATAATTTGAATAACAGTCGCAGTACCGTCTAACGTATGTTAGAGGCCACCTCTGAACAAAGGCCACCATGTGATTAAAGGCCATTCTATGAAAAATCGTCATTGGTTACTTAAATCAAAATTGACTCCAAATATAGGCCAGCGGTCAATAAATGCGATACTTTGTCTTTCCCAAGTGTGGCCTGCGTTCACTGGATTGACCATATATACATAAATTTTAGCTAGGCATCACCTTGAGATCTTTACAAATTACAGGATCGCCACATTTTTCAAGGTTTTGATCGATAAAGTAATTGTCATTCTCATCAGTACTGTCGACATAAAGAGGAAATTCTTTATCAACATCCATACGACGATCATCCGAATCAAGAATACCTGAAAGTATACAGTGAAAATATAAAAGTACTAAAAGTACTCATTGAAAGCATAGTAGTCGATATATACTTACATTAAATCTCCGACTTCTTGGGATGATATAGAAATAGTTTTCACTGAATTAACACCAAACCGGTTTGATGGGCCTTTATCTGTGGTTGAGTGGTTACCGCCTTTGGCAAGTAATCAGTAACCCCTTACCGATGAGAATTCGAATCCAACCGGGAAAAAAGAAATTTCACATGTAAGGAAGCTACCAAACTAGCATTAGGAAGGTCAGTGGTTCTAAAAAGCTGAACACCTAGTATCTTCCTTTGTCGTTACAGCTTGAAATTGTCTAAATGTACCGAATAGGCTGGCTATAGGTGTAACAATTGACCCCAGTGAAAAAAGGAAATATGCTTGAGTTCTCTTTTGTAGAGTAAGCTATACTTCATATTAGTCTGTGCATTATCAAAATGATAAACATTCATTTATGACTTTTATAAGTCTCTTAAGTTTTCGTTAGTTTGTGTTTTCTAATGCCAAAGATGACTCGGGTCCCCTTGCACACCTAGGGAATTGTCAAAGAATATGGATGATAGACATGATGTAGAATACTAGTAAGTATAGACTCTAACCTGCTCTACAGTTGATAATGAACCCTACAAGACCCGTATTGACGTCCTTTGGACCATTTGTGTGAGAGTGATAGCCCCATGCAACACAGTTATCATCATCACTAGTGGGCGCATGTAGAACGGTTGAATTCCAAATGTAGGTCACAGCGCCACCTGGTGGAACACTATCGTCTTCTTTTAAAGAATCACTTGTGCCATCTGCGTAGAGCGCCCCTGTTGATAAATAAAAAACTTTTAACAAATTTCATTTTTCTATCTACTTGAACAAATCATTGCTTGAGTACTATGTTGTAAAAGAAGTAATGTGTTGTATGTTTTTCTTTCAACATGATACATGCAGTTGGTACCAAGTTGTGTGTATTTGTTTGTCTGTTGCTGAACTACCCATTCGACAAATATGATCATTTCAGAGCCGCCACAAAGAGATGAGAGAGAAGATACAGGAGAACCGGGGATTATATTCCCTACTATTATTTGGAAGTTTTTCCCGGTTCCTTATTGTGTCCGGTGTAAAGCACCAATACTCGGCTAAAACCTTTTTGCTGTGATTTTCTAAACACAGTACCGGACTGTTTAGTTGTCCTGGGGACACTTGAAAAGTGTCCATGAGAACCCACACACTGTTTTGGATAAATGGTCCAGTGCATTACCACTAGACCACCAATCCACGCCAATATATAAAAGTAGCCGATAGATTTGAACGATGGCCTAGGGTTTCAGGATTAGTATGATTTCCGAAACGTCCCTCAAGCAAAAGAACGTCATACGAGTATAGGTCAACTTGAGAAAAAATCTCCGATAATCATTTGCTAATCCTTCGATAATACGAATGCACCATTTAATGAATTCTCTCATGAGTTTGAATGTATTTAAATACATTACCTTCGCCTGCCTTGTCGTAAAATAAGCCATGAGGATGCATGCTAAAGTTGCCGATTGAAGCCATATTCCGGAAGTAAATTAGCACCGTGTCACCAACTTCAGCTTTTATTGTCGGTCCAAGAAGTCCCTGATACTCAGGCACAGTTTTTCTTGTGGTGAATGTTGAATCAGTAAATTCTCGGTAAATTATCTTTTTGTATTTGCTTCCGATTCGATCCGGTTGTTCAACAAATGACGTTCGGAAAAACCTGAAAAAAAAGAAAATGTAATAAGTCTAAATTAGCAGGGCTGCAATAATTGTTGGATTAACAATCGTAACTACTCAGGCATTTCCGTAACTGAGAAATACGCCTCGTACATTAGTGTAGGGTTGCAAATTTTGGTTATGCGGTTTTCGGTTACTACTTTTTCAACACACGCTTCAAACGTGTTTATTGTTCGCGATTGATAAAAATGGGCATCAAGTTCCCATTGAAAGAGAAACATGTTGTCCCATCGAAGGATTCCCAGGGTCAGCCATGATGAACAATAACAGCAAAATGCTATTATGTCCGAGGCACTTTTCTTTAGACAGACGCCGCGGAGTTCCAATTGCGACTCCAAATATTTTCGGATCGTATCCAATCGAATATCCAAACGATGAATTTCGAATACATGTACATGTGCATTGTACTTGGGATCGGATCCTACTGTAACAGGGCTATTTAGAGGTACAACATGTAGTTGAATAATTGCTCCGCGCCTATTTGTGTTAACGATATTTATTTTGAATCATATCCTTGCAATGAACTCGGATTTGATATCTTATAATCCTTTCGGTCAACAGTCAGACTTTCTTTCGGCACGGACTGAACTACTGATGAATTAACTGACCATATAGATAAAGAGGAAAAACACTGACGACATACACAATGAGGAATTTGCATTGCTATGTATGTTACAATACGATGTACTTACATTTCAAGAGTATATACAATGCGACACAGTATGTTTAAATTAACAAAAGTACTAAATGAAACGAATAAATGTAAACTAAATATTAACAGATGTATGTACGTAGGCTAAATGCTTATTATTCTTTTCTTACTTTTGATTTCTGACAATTATTTTTACTTAATTAACAAAATTCTCACATTCACAAATTAAGCTAGATAATAACTGTACTGTACGTATTGGTAAATTGGTGATTTTGTTCTGTTACATTTTATGTTATTTTCGATGTTTGTAAAATGTTGCTTATAGTTCACGCATGTAAGTGTATGCTTATGTTTATATTACGACGGGCTGTAATGCTTAAGTCTTAATAAAGTATCTGTTCTGTTCTGTTTCTGTATGCCCAAAGTGTCTGTGTGATATATTATGATAGTATATAGTGTCAGTTCATTTCTGCACAATAACAGTTGATATACTTGATTAATAGGATTAATATATTATGGAAAAATAGATTATTTAGTTCAGATTCATTTTACTTAAAAAGTGTTGATCTTGTTGTTGATTTGTTTTGTAAAATTAATCAGTTCAAATGTTGTTTGCCTGTTATTTTTACCACCTTGACCACTTTTTCCCCTAATAAATGTCTTCAGGTATAATTAAACCATGCATTCTTGGCCAGTTTTTACCCTCATGGCCACTTTTTCTCGTTGTCTTCAAATATAATTGAATCATACAGTATTGGCAATTTTTACCCTCCTGGCCACTTTTTCCCCTCCACCCCTGAATCCGGAAATAAAACTAACCATTATATTATTTTGTTACATTCATTGTCACTTTGCCCCCTCTGGGCGACTCAGAAATATGAAGGTATAGACGTAAGTATTGACTCAGAAATATGAAGATAAAGATTTAACTCAGAAATATGAACAGTGTAAACTAAAAAATGAACACAAAGACGTAAGTTTTAACTAAGAAATATGAACACACAGAAATATAAACGTACAGACATGAGTATAAGCTCAGAAATATGAACATACAGACGTTACTATGAACTCAGAAATATGAATGTTATTTTATTTAAATGACTTTCATTGATAATACATGTTTATGCATATTATGTAGTGTTTGTTTATGTATTATCAACAATAAATTAGTTAGTTCAGAGTTACAATTAGTTTTTAATGATAGTGATATAGTTTTGTTTACGGAAACATGGTCACAAGAATTTATTGACTATAGTGTTGAAGGTTTTACATGTTATTCACTTCATAGATCGTGTCATGTTAACAGCAAAAGGAGTTCCGGTGGAATCATGATATACGTTAGAAACAACTTTGTGACAGATGATATTTTATTCTTTAAGGATGCTGACGATCTTTTGTGGTTACAATTGCACGGACATAATATGGGTTTTGTAAATGACTTATATATTGGCTTATGCTATGTTGTACCTGAGGGAAGTTCCCGATATAATGTAGGGGATACACATATTTTTGATAGGTTAATTAATTCCATTGCTAAAATTCATAATTTAACCAATAGTGAATGTAATATCATTTTATGCGGTGATTTTAATAGTCGAACGTCAACTATTTTATATAGTGTACCGCATGATATCATGCATGAGCAATTATTTGATATAGATGATTATGTATCAGATGTCCCGAAACATCGCTTTTCACAAGATAATACTATTAACAGTAACGGTCACTTATTGATTGATATGTGTAGACAGACTGGTTTGAGAATTTTAAACGGTAGAGTGGGAGATGACTATGGTATTGGTAAATGCACGTTCGTTAATAATAGAGGCACAAGTCTCATAGATTATGTTTTAGCCTCAGAACATATTTTTGATTTTATCAAGACTTTTAAAATTGAAGATCCAAATATTTTATCGGATCATTGTATTTTGCATTTTGAGATTGAAAACAAGGTAAGGGTCAATCATGAAACAAATGAAGACAATAATATGCACGACACTATAGATTTTAAGTATATATGGAATAGCAAAAAACAGGATCATTTTGTTTCAGAAATAAGCAATGTTAATACAAAAAACAAATTATTGGATATTATAACTTGTATTGAAAACACTGATATTGTAAACCAGGATGATATTAATATGTTTGTATTTCAAATGCATAAATAATCCATCGGATCAGTTTTTTACGCCAGACGAAGATATTTTATATTTTAATGAACGCATTGTTCGAGATGAATTTCAAGTTATGTTCAATAAATTAGACGACCCAATAAGTATAAATGAGATAATGTATGTTATCAATCAATTAAAAACAGGTCGCAGTGCTGGACCTGATTGTATGCTGAATGAGTTTTTTATTCATGGAAAAAATTAATTGGTAAATTGTTTATATGCTATTTTTAATAAGATTTTTAACTCTGGTATTTTCCCAGATAATTGGTCGGAAGGGTTCATCGTTCCTCTTCATAAAAAGGGCAATATTAACAATACAAATAATTATTTTATTTATATTGAGGCGCAAGCTGGGTTCAGAAAACATATGGGCACTATTGATAATATTTATGTTCTACATGGTCTTATTTCTCATATGTTAAATACATGTAATAACAAAAAATTGTATTGTGGTTTCATTGATTTTATTAAAGCTTTTGACTATATTGTTCGTCCAAATATATGCCAAAAACTTATTAGATTGGGTATACGGGGCAAGATATTAACCGTAATTAAAAGCATGTATGAGTCCATTAAATCAAGAGTTAAAATTAATAATAATCTTAGTGAAAACTTCGAATGCTTGCTAGGAGTAAGGCAAGGTGAATGTCTTTCTCCGTTGTTATTTTCTTTATATCTAAATGACTTGGAAGAAACTCTTATATTAAATGGCTATGAAGGTATAGATACGATGATGACTAAAATGTTTTTACTTTTATACGCTGACGATATTGTTTTGTTTTCAGAAACGGTTTCGATTTATTATTAGATTATTGTACGAAATGGAAAATGATTGTAAATACTGAAAAGTCCAAAGTAAAGCTGGTAGACTGTCTAATAATGTATCTTTTGTTTATAATGGACAAAACTCATTCTCTTATTTGGGTATTGTTTTTACAGTAGCAGGATCTTTTTATCAGACACAAATAACATTAGCTGGTCAATCAAGGAAAGCGATTTTCAAATTAAATAAATATTTGTATAAAATTTCTCAAATATTGGGATAAAACATAGACTTGAATTATTTGATAAATTAGTATTACCCATTCTAAACTATTCATGTGAAGTCTGGGGTTTTTCATACTGCTACTAACATAGAACGAATACATACTCAATTTTGTAAAAATATTTTGGGAGTTAAGCGAGTTACACAGAATATTTTTGTCTACGGTGAGTTAGGAAGACACCCTCTGATAAATGGGAGATATTTAAGAATTATTAAATATTGGTTCAAAATTATGGAATCAAAAGAAAACAAATATATTAGGATTGTATACAATATTTCTAAAAGTGACTGTGATCGTATGCCTCATGTTAAAAACTGGACCAGTTTGTTACGGGATTTATTATCATCTTTAGGTTTTTACGAGGTTTGGTTTTTTCAAGGCGTTGGGAATAACAAGATATTTTTTAATTTATTTAAACAAAGATTAAATGATAACTATCAACACGTCCTTCATGGCGATCTGTGTAATTCATCTAGAGCAATATTGTACAGAGAATTATTAATAAGTTTTGATTTAAAAAAGTATTTAGTCATTATAACAAACCAAAATCACAGAGTTGCATTAAGTAAATTAAGAATGTCGTCTCATCATCTTTTGGTAGAGACTGGCAGATGACATAAACCCGCAAAAATTCCATTTGATGAAAGAAAATGTCGATTTTGTAACAAACTAGATGATGAATATCATTTTATTATGGAATGCACTGTTTTAAACAATTTAAGGAAACACTATATTGACTCATACTTTTGGAAAAGACCATGCATGCAAACATTTTTAGAATTAATATGTTGTGAAAATGAAAATATCTTTAAAAAATTAGCGTGTTATACCTATAAAGGCTTTATATTAAAAAATAATTGATACAGATTCCTTTTGTTTTAGCATTTTTTCTATTCTTTTACGTATATATAATATATACTGACTATTTGTTGTCGATAATTTGTTTATGTTTAATAACAATGCAGTATCGTTTTAACTACATGTATTCATCTATAGTTCAGGGAATTCATTTCTAATCTATAATAACCAACTTATATAATAACGCTTACTATGCAAATGTAAACATATACTAGTATTATCCTTTCATTGTGATTTTGATTGTGATGTCGCAAAATCATCATTACCCTTCATTTTTGTATGATTTATACAGTTTTTCATGTGCTTATTGTATTTTATAATATGCTTTGTCAAATTTTGGAGCTGTTATCGAATATCAGTTTTTACATTATGTTATAATGTATCTTCTCCGTTACATTTCTTTTATTAATATGTCCTGTATATATCTGTAAATATGTTGTCCCCATGGACCGCAAGGCTTTATGGACTTGAATTTCAAAATAAAATAACAATATATATATATGTATCTTATAATACAGATTTCATTATGTTGCCTTTGACTGTTGTAAAATACTTGATCCACATAAATATTTTAAGTTTCATGTCTGCGTACATGTTATCATCTACCTGCTCTTTTTTATGAGATTATTGTAGTTGTGTTGATATATAAGCATTGTGTTGAAGTCATTGTGTTAAGTCTTTATTGACTTTTTTTAACACTTTCCATTTTTTCTGATGTTTAAGAAATTTAACTTAACATTGAAGATATTATTTCATTGATTATTACTTCAAATTATTATGTTGTATGATACTGACTGCATGAATGTTAGTATCCTTCCATCCACATTGCAGATTATTTTAATGTCTTGAATATCCTTTAAATTCTTTAAACTAGTAATGTGTATAAAATAGGTATATCTGTACACTGAATACATTTTTGTTGATGTATACAATGAATATATAGAATAAAACATACTGATTTGTCCACAGGTAAGTAAATATCGACATTTTCTTGATTGCAAGTGCTTCAATAATTAAATACGTATTGTTTAAAGTAATAATTATTTTAAAAGTGCAACAAAAACCAGTTGTGACTTAAACAGACAAATTGTGCAACATTTAGACACATAATTATTTTCTTATGTCCAGAGTTAATTCACATAAACTATGATAAAGTTTTTGTTTAAGTTCAAAGACGTTTTTGTTATGTTAGTTACATGAAGATGCGATACAGTTATATCGTTTAGATAGCTTTAATCCCCGGGGCACAAATATTACAATATGGACGTAAATTAAAGCGTGTTTTTAATTTTTGGTATATATCTATTAAATTGTTCAGTATTTTGCTACTCAAATAAAAAGGCACTAAGTATAATTTACCATCAACCAGCCCATGAAAATACATTACAGTAAATACTAAAATATATTTATTAGACATAGCTTTAGTATAAAATATACATACAGTAAAACCTCTCAAGAGCAGCCCTCTGTGGAGCAACAACCTCTCAATAACAACACCTTCATAATTCCCCTAAACTGATATTTACTATTAATCTAACCTCTAAATAACAGCCAATATTCGCAGCTCCCACAGGGTGTTGCTCCACAGAGGTTTTACTGTATTCAAAAGTTGTTTACAAGCATTAGCACAGTGGTATAAAAGGTGTTAAAATTATGTTATTGTTATCATTTCATGATCTGGTGTATAGCGATTTTCTTGGTTGAGTCGCACATACGCCCTTGTTTTTTTAGTTTGTGTCGTGCTATTCTCACGACACCGTTTGTAAATCAAACGACGTCCAATTCTTACGGCACCGATATGCAAATAAAACGACGTGTTATTCTTACGACACCGATTGTAAATAAATCGACGTGTTATTCTCACGACACCGCTTGTAAATTAAACGACGTGTTATTCTCACGACACCGCTTGTAAATAAAACGACGTGTTATTCTCACGACACCGCTTGTAAATAAAACTACATGTTATTCACACGACACCGCTTGTAAATACGACTTCGTGTTATTCTTATGACACAGTTTGCAAATAAAACGATGTGTTATTCTTATGACACCGCGTGTAAATACAACGACGTGTTATTCTTACGACACCGCTTGCAATCAAAACGACGTGTTATTCTCACGACACCGCTTGTAAATACGACTACGTGTTATTCTTATGACACCGTTTGTGTATAATACGATCGCGACGTGCTTTTCTCAAGACACCGTTTGTAAATAAAACGAAGTGTTTTTCTTACGATACCGCTTGCAAATAAAACGACGTGTTATTCTTACGACACCGTTTGTAAATACGACTACGAGCTATTCTCACGACACCGCTTGTAAATAAAACGACGTGCTATTCTCACGACACCGTTACCAAATAACACGACACATGTGTAACGACAACGGACATTTCATACAAAAAGCATGATAAAAATAGGATTATCCTGTAATTATTACTTACAGACACCAATTATTTCCGCATACTGAATTATTGCTAAATATGTTAATCTTTTTATTCTACATATTTCAAAGGTAAACATATTTACTGATCAGTCATGGACAGTGAATACCAAATGATTATACAGTACAACATGATCTTAAAACATTTGGCTTAAGGTCAAACAGTAACCCAAATAGTAAATGGCCAGTGTCTACTCATGAACAGGGACAATTTCAAAGGCTAACACGCATTGTTTTGCACGGAGCAGCAAAATTTGTACTTGTAACATTCAGATAAAGGTTATGAAAATATCAAGCATTCAAGCTCCTTGACTATTGATCCTAGAAACATGACATGTTGAACTGAAAGTGTATAAACATACTCAGAGTTTGTTTTACCTGTTCAAAAGTGCGTTCCGGGTCCTTTTCGTTTGGGAGGAACGGCACGCGAAATGACAATGCAATGCAATACAATAACCGGAGTCCTGATATTCATTGTGATTGTTTTGTATTTTTATGACATGATACATGTACAGTTTTTATTTGCTGTTTAATGTAGTTTGTTTTTCCGCATTGTCATTCGATTAAATTATGGGACAGAATGGAAAACAAATGAACCTTGGTAAAGTCACTTACGTTATTCTCGAAAACAGGATCAATACATGTATTGTACTTGGGGGAAATGATACATTTTTGCAATTCAGAAGGGTCTAATTCTAATTCGGCCCTAAAATTATCCTTAAAAATCCCAGACACTTTAACAAAACAACTCAATATAACTTTGACTTCGATGAATTTCAGCTGCTTTTTCTACCAGCATTATAACACGTATGCCTGTTTAGTTACAAATACCGAATGTTTCTTAACTATACACGATATACTCTTATGTACAAGAGAAAAGCAACAAAGAGTTGTCTTTCTTTTAAAAATATAACCGATCAGGCTCCGAGGTGATAAAACTTCAGATCGGTCTCCGAGCTCAACTTTCAAATCTTTTATTTCAAAATTTCTAAGTTCATAATGAGACTGACAATCATTGGATGATATTATTGACACGTAAGTCCAGTGCTTTTCTGTATCGTATAGTACTAAGTCTGTAAAGAGAGCCTTCCTCTCTGATAACTTCTATGAAACCAGGCGTTTTTCCCAAAATTCTATTTACTCCTTGAAATGCATTCCCCAAATTTGTTTCAGGTGAGAATTTTCCCCCAAAAGACGCTTCAAACCTTTCATTCCCATATTAAGGGCTAGTTCGCCTTTCCCAAAAGTTCTGTCTTTTCAACCATAATACTTTGAGAATGTAGATGAGATTTGAGCTTGGCGACTTTTCTAACGTTGTATAACCCCGGGTCCACTAGACCACCGATCACCCAGTCTCTATCTTTAATAAAAATATGTTGTGTTAATGGATATATACTCAGCAAATCACAACCGTGACTTCTGTTCTTTGGCCGGATAACACATTTCCACTTGAATATATCACACACATTTGTATATTGTATCATATAGTTAAATATTTCTGTAATTCCACTCGGGCAAGTTGATTTTGTGTATCCTGAACATTGCGTGCTACAGCGCTTGCAGCGTTTTTATAATGTTAACGATCGCTAATCAATCGATTTAAGTAAAGAAATGTGGAGTTTGTATAAGTAATATATACATGTCATTTGAAACTTGATATTTAAACATAAAAAGTAAGATCGTGGGCCTCTAGGCGATTTAAATGTATTCAGCCGATGTTTGAACAAAATGTTGCTGTTTGTAGTCGTGCTGGTGTAGTTGTTGTTTTTCATCACTTAATCATTGTATCAACCACGATGAAAAGAATGTAACAACATATATTATTATACATCATGTGATTTATTTACTATATAGTCTTATGTGACGTCAGAGGGTAACAATCCGTACTATCACCCTATGCAGGATGTGATATTTATATATTGAAACTGGTGAGGAATAATACTGACTAATATTTTAGTATATTGTTTTGTATTACATGTATTTTGATCGGTCGATAAAGTAAATAGACTTGAAATTGAATCTGGCCATGGTAGATGGAAACACCCTCTACATCTTTCAATGAATGTCGTTGCAAACTGTGCAGAAAACTTGAAGACAAGCATCATTTTATGATTGAATGCTTGCTCTATAGAGCTCTACGTTATAAATATATTGAACCTTATTTTTAGAGGAATGCTAGCTTATTTCAAACTATACAATTATTTCAATTATTTGTCTCAGGACAGATTGTTTGAAAGAAAATTAATTAGCCTGTTATAGTGGTATCATTATGTACGTTGTATAATACTTCACTCAGACAGTATACATTCATATACGTGTCAAAATTACATGACATTATCATGTTAACAATATTTACTTTACTTCTTGCAAACTGTGTTATTTAGGGTTGCCTTTTTCTTTGAGATATGTTACCTAATATACATCATAGTGGATTCTTTCGCATTGAAACTGCCAATGTACTTACCAATATATACGTTTTTACGCAAATTCGGCAATACTTTTTTGACGGACAGTGTTAACCTCGCCATGGGTTCTAATTTACAACCTCTAGATCAGTAGACCAACACTCTAACCACTGAGCTAACCATTAGCTTTTTAAATTTAGCAGTACAGAACAATGTATGTAATGATAGTAAAATATAAGAAATATATCTTATTTGATCTAAAACAATATTACACGATGCCTTTCTGTAGCCACATCTCGTAGAAATGTTGTCAGAGGCTTTTTCTTGTTTTTTTGCAATATCATTGAAAACAAATACTGTGCTATATTTCTATATGTACTTTGTGATTAAAAAAGAAAATTTCGGAATGTTTTTATTGCAAATAAAAGTCAATTTCACTGATAACATATCTTTCTAGGTAAAATAAGACCTACTTTAATTTAACATCTAAAATGCTAATGGGGCTTTAAAAGGACCCATTAGCTTTTTGAATTTAGTAATACAGAACAATAGATAAAATGATAGCCAAATATAAGAAATATATTCTATTTGCTCTAGAATAATATTTGCATAATGCCTTTCTTTAGCCACATCTCGTAAAACTGTCTTTTGTTGCAATGTCATTGAAAAAATGCTGTGCTGCATTTCTATAATGTACTTCGTGATTAAAAAAAGAAAATTTCGAAATGTTTTTATTGCAAATAAAAGTCGGTTAAATAAGGCCTACTTTAATTTCAACATCCAAAAAGCTATAAATGTCTCTACCCACGCGGTTTTCATCACGGTGTCAACAGAATGAGATAAAACTTACTCATTATTTGTGGATACCAGATTTCCATTCGGAGCATAATCCCATTCAACGTCCATGGCAGCAACATAATAGCGTCTTTCCTTAGATTCTGTATGTTTTACGTACAGTACTACTACAAAAAGTAATACTAGTATATGTAACCTCATGTTTCAAACAGAAATTTACATCTAACTAAATATTGCTTTTTTTATGATGACTTTCGTAACGTCCAATGTTTTCTAAGCCTATGTTTCCGGTCCCTGAAGCTTATAACGCATAAATTAAGTCAATATACACCATAACATGTTGCTAGTAGACATGTATATAGTAACGGCGGTTTTAGATAAAATAATATGCGTCATTTTATGGACTATATTGAAAATTATACAAGAACCGTTCCCCCAGTTGGTGTAATTTTCGAGCTATTTTTTAACGGAGTTCTCCTTGGGTTATATGCCTGGCTATCCGCCTGGTATGGTTTTGTAGTTGATGTGTTCAATTAGTTTTAAAATCATCACTACACAACTCATAGAGATAGTTTAGAAAATTTTTCTTATGGACCTTCGAAATGAATTTAAGTTAAATTATTGATGCCATAACCAATGCGCTCAGACGTGGCATTCAACAAAAAGACTAAATTGGACCGAACCCTTACTTCCTATGTGTCTCGAAATATTCTTTTTACGGATGTCCATATACTTACCAAACAAACAATATGTTATTTTCTGTAAGTACTGCGCATTGCAGTTTTCTCATATAGAGAATTTGAGAAGGCTTGCAATGTAGGTTATTTTGATGATGTGGTCACTGAGCGCAGTCAACTGTTTCCAGATCTTTTATTCTTTTGTATCAGCTTAACAAATTTATTGAATGTTTTGCAAGTGCTTTTTGTGATTTCCTCCAACCCTGAATGTATTTAGCAACCATGGCCGAATGGTTATGGTGTCTGCCTTCGGATCGGGAGATCGAATGATTGAACCCCGGTAGAGACTGGGTTAGAAGTTAGAACTGATGCGATCGGTTGGTGAGCCGTCAACCAGTTAAATAATGATTAACGCTGGCCCATCTCAGCCAGGCGCCCGGTACGGCGAAGGATTCGGGAGGTACTGTGCGAACAAAAGATAGGTGTCTCATAAGCCAACTTGGCTGGTCCTTTCAATAAGGGTGACTCTATGATAAACAAAAACCTTTTTATTCAGAATGTGGAAAATTTTTAAAACAGGGCTTCTAAGGTAGAACAGTTTTAGAGTCCAATGAACGACAAGCACGTGTTATTCAATGAAAGTGGCATTTAATCAATCAAACTTAAACATACATTTTACAACCACAAATGGCCATTTGAATCGAACATGTAATTGCTGAAGGGGTGTTATAAATTTTCAAATGTACATTTTGAATGAAGTTGAGCGAGTTAGTTATGTATACATGTATAAGAAGTCTTGATCTAGCAACACGCTAAAATCGAGTGATAACGAATAATTTGCTCTTTTAATATTGTGATGTCCAGTGTCATTTTGGCGAAAACTGTCCGGCTTACCGCCTGGGTGGAACCATCGAAGTTTTATTGGCCAGCTGAACAGCTTCATTACACGTGTGTGATTTTTCGAGGATTCGAACTCACACTAGCGGCTAGTGGTTATCCGCAGAGGCTATCAACACACAGCCGTATACAACGTATACACCCGATGAAATAGAAAACATTTTTGAAAAAAAAAAAAATAATAATATAGGTTCTTCATCTTAAATTTTCAGACTATTGGTGGTATTAAGCTAAGAGTTATGTATAGGTAAACAATGCTAGTAACTCGTGCTCTGGAAGGTCTTCTGGCCCCGAGGTTATAGAATTTGAGAACCGTCTCAGAGCTCAAAGCTTAATCTGGTTCTCAAAGTATTACGGTTGAAAAGATAGAACTGATTAATGTTTAAAAACTATCTTTAGATCAATTAATGGTAATGGTAATTTTCTGTCGAAGCTAAACTCTCTTGAATAATGTGAATTTGCTCCCATGAAGCCTCTCTCTGCGTTAAATGCATTCGCTGCTCAAACGTTTCCAGTTTTCTATCTATAAGCGTGTCTAACTTAGACAATAAATCATTCTGTATTTCCATCTTTATACTGCTGCAACGTCTACAATGATATGTGCTTCTATAAAGTTTTGACTTGTTCTCTTTCTAAAAACGTCTGGTAGAATGAATCAATACACAAAACGATTTCAACTTCGCTTAAAAACACGCAATTTTCGTGCTCTAAACCCAAAATCACTGTATTGAATGTGTAACGTCAAGACAAATATTTCACGCTATACTACGTAACGCGTGAAATTAATAGTCTTAACTATACTAACATAAAAAACAACAAAACAGAATAAAGCTTGACCAGACAAGTATTTTTTATTAAGAGAACTAAAGAGCAGCTGTGTTAATAAGATATGCCTTTATGCATGTACTTATACATAAATTATGTAGAATATCATTTAAACATATTATACTTGTAATCTTAAACAAACCTCACATTAACTAATAAACATATTCTTTATTTTAAACTTCTTCTGGTCTGTGTTATTCAACAGTCATGCATCGATTAAACAACTGTCTCCTGTTATCAGTTTGCGATACTAAGTAACGCGTGAAATTAATAGTCTTAACTAAACTAACATAAAAAACAACAAAACAGAATAATACTTGACCAGACAAGTACTATAGACAATTATCAAAAGAAAGGGCTGGTGACGCCGGAACTATAACATTTTACCGAAAAGAAGCACCAAATGACTTGATACATGTATACATGATTATAATTCGAAATGCTTGGATGCATCGAGCCTTTTTTCTAAGGAGTCGGCAATATATCCGTCTTTGTTTGAATCGGTTTTCCACCGGCCATGACGTTTTAAAAATCTGCAACTTATACCCGCATTAGCTGCGACTGTTGCGCCTCCTGTCCTTAACTGAGAATGTAATCCGAAATTAAGATTTCCACCGACGCTTTTTAAACGTGATATTAATGTTTCCCTAGCTCGTGTATAACTAAGAAACAAGGCCTGAATAAAAAAGTGTTATCTTTTGTTTCTTGACCAGTGATACTCATATATCGACTTAACATAGAATATGGACATTCGACCGTACTTCCTTTGGACACTACGATCTCGTTTCCGTGCCTGTATTGATCAGTCTTACTTTTTTGTAAACTCAAAGAAAAATAATCTTCATAGAAAACAATGTCGCTTCATTTTAAGTTACGTAATTCATCATATCTTAAAAAAGCTGCGAAAGCTAATAATATCATGCAAAGATCCTTTACTACTAAAGTGTCACTACAATCAATATATTTTGAACACAATTCTACTAACAATTTCGAAGATACTGGTTCTTTCTTTGTTACAGGCTAAGATAAGCTACGCTTTGCTGAATCTAGCAAATTCTTTACAAAACAGTTTTCTGTTGGATCTGTCAAGTTTTTCAAACGGTGCACCCATTTTATAGCATAGACACAACATGAAATCACATTAAATGAACACTTTTTGTCAATTAAGTCAGTAACAAATAATGACACACATATAGGCGACGCTAGAATAGCCGTTTGACCTTTGGATGATATGAACAGTTCCCATTTTTTAAAATATGAAAAGTATTTTAAGTTTGTATTGTCACTTCTCGAGCCTACCAGCTGCTGAGTCATTTTTTATGCTAATGTCTTCAAGTCTGGATCATGTATATCATTTCTCAACATCTCTTCATCAACTGACTGTTTCAAATTCAGACCTGAATGAATGAAAACACAACATCTAATATATATGCCTGTTACTCAGAACTTTATCGCTAATAAACTGAATTTCAACGGTCTGCCGTCAAAAATACCATTTCGACCTTTACCCCGTTTGGTTAATACCCCTGGCTCAAACGAAACTAATTGTTTAATGAATTCTGCTTTTTCATGATCACCTGGAAAAAGAACTGGCCAATATACTGACGATCGCCAAGATGGAACTATTAAAGTACCTGAACATTTCGTATTCTGAATTTTTCTAATACAATCTAAATAAGCCTTGGTGGTGGGACTAACCAGTTATTATCCCCTGCCCAATCCTGTGTGAATGCATCATTTCCATTTGTGCCAGGACACCAATATCGTGAATTAAACTTTCTACATGTTTTGTTATAATCGCTAGCAAAACGGTCAATTGAATAACAGCCCCATTTTTTGTTTAAGTGTTCGAAAATCCAGTCTATCACTGACCAATCGTCGCTGTCAGTGCACCTGCTGAGAAAATCATCCTGAACATTGTTTGACCTTGGTATCCACTGAGGAACTATACTAATATGATTCTTTATGCACATGTCGTGAATTTTAATAGCTTTATCTTGCAAATATACCTTTTTACTACCTGTAGCTAAAATTGAACAAACGTTTTTGTTGTCTGTTTTTATTTTTACAGTTTGTCTAGCAAGACTATTTGCTGATGTCAGCATTACCCTACGAACTGCTTCCAACTCCCGCCAAGTTGAGCTAGTGTGACACTCAGACTCTGACCAACGACCTAATACCTCGCTATTTGCCATGCCGTCTATATAACCACCGAATCCAGCTCCACTGGCGTCCACAAAGACGTCGGCATGCATAATTACGTCCTCAATGACGGGGGCATCTCCAATGCCGTTATGATCACATAAAGGTCGCTTATTTAAACGCTTTACATTTTCCCGCCAAAAATCAAGCTCTTCAAAAGCCCTGTGGTTAATTTTAATGTTTGCGTTCCAACTAGCCCTACTAGCTATACAGTCAAACAAAGACCTAGATCTTAACCTCACTTCTGAACCAATAACGTACTGCATCGAAATTAACTGACCAACTACGCAAGCAATGTGTCTCACTGGTATCAGTGAACAACCGTTAACTATTTGTGAAATCAGACTTTCTAAATTCCCATACGTACGAACTATTCTTTCTTCTGTCACGCTTAAAATCCCTAATATCATGTCCCAAATATAGCCTAACCAAACCAAGCGTTGTGTTGGATGCCAATGACATTTTTCTACGGCAAGCAAAAACACAAATTTTTGTAAATCATTTTCAATATAAGCACTCAAATGCAAACTTTTTTGAAACGTACTGTCACCTCCTAAACCATCATCAAAAAATAAGATAACTCTGGCACCCATATTTCTCCATTTAGTAACGACAACCCTCATAAGCTTTGTAAAAACGTATGGTGCTGTCGAAAGCCCAAATGGCAGAACATTAAAGACATAATATATTTTTACATTGTTCTCTCTCCAAAAGAAACCTAAAAAGGTTCTATGTTCCGGAAATATCATCACGTGATGATACGCGCCCTTGATATCAAAAGAAAATAAGTATTCTCCTGTTTTGAACAGTTGGCTAACTATTGAGTGGTTTTCGAAACAACATTTAAATTTTATGAGTTCCAAATTAAGATGTCTACAATCTAATATCAATCTTGGTTTACCGTCTCTGTTAAATGCCACCGTCAATGGGTTAACTAATTTTGGTACTAACTCTACCTCGCTTATACAACCTTTGTTTTGCAATTTTTGGATTTCGTCGGATACAAACCTAATGTTATCTAAAGCTGACTTATTATTTTTCGTCTCGCGGAAACAAGGAATATTTTTAAGCGGAAGCTTGTTACCTTTCTCTATTACATCTAATATATGACTGTTCGCACCGGCATTTTTCCAGTGAATATAACAACCTTTCAACCTATCAACCGGAGTCAATACTGCATTATTTAACAAATGACTTTTACCTTCGTTAAATACGCTCGAATCGATACACGCATTCTCTACTTCGTTTCCCATTGTATTTTTGTAAATTTCTGAATTATCTGTAATTAGAGAATAAGTAAATGTACTTATCTGCATATTTGCATCATTTCTGTTAGATTCTGTATCTGACATTTTACATTCTGAGCGCCAATGGCCGGCCTTTCCACACCTGAAACAAGTACCGGGCTTCTTCTTCGGTAAACTCTTCTGTTCTGTAGCTGCTTGTGTTACACCAACGTTCCCCCATTTGTATGGATTGTAACGTCTAGCCTTGTTCCTTCTCTCTTGGCGAACCTTTCTCCCCTCTTGCATTTGCGCTCTGTAAATCTTCTTTTCATCTTCAGAATCTTCTGCCAAAGGATGTGCTTCGTATTCGTCTACCGTCTTCCAACCGTATTCAGACGTGTCTGCTAATTTTATTAATTTTTGACGATGCAGTATTCCCTGAATACCTTCCGCTATCTTGCTTCTTGCGTTTGTTGTGTCCAGTTCTTGCAACAAAATGTCAGCTTGCTTCATCTTCTCACAAACTTGAGCGTTGTGCTTGTACTGAATCTCGTGTCCCTTCTTCTTAAAATGGTAATTTTCTGTCGAAGCTAAACTCTCTTGAATAACGTGAATTTGCTCCCTTGAAGCCTCTCTCTATGTTAAATGCATTCGCTGCTCAAACGTTTCCAGTTTTCTATCTACAAGCGTGTCTAACTTAGACGATAAATCATTCTGTATTTCCATCTTTATACAGCTGCCACGTCTAGTGCTTCTATAAAGTTTTGACTTGTTCTCTTTCTAAAAACGTCTGGTAGAATGAATCAACACACAAAATTGTCTAACGATTACAACTTCGCTTAAAAAACACGCAATTTTCGTGCTCTAAACCCAAAATCACTGTATTGAATGTGTAACGTCAAGACAAATATTTCACGCTATACTACGTAACGCGTGAAATTAATATTAGCACCGAATGTATAACGTACAGTTGCTGAAAGGGGAAGTAACTTCACAGGGAATTCTGGCGAACATGAAATATAGTTGTTATCTCCTTTATCAGTCCTCGTACGAGGCTTAAACTGGTTCCCGTTCCATGTTGCAGTGCATCAAAGGTGTACACACAAGTCAACGGGAACCAGTTTAGAAAGGCGCTGTTCCAGTTTTAAGTTCTTTCTTTAAAACATTTTCTTCTTAATTTGTAGCCGTTAACAATCCGTTAAGCTATTTCTTTAAAACATTTTCTTCTTAATTTGTAGCCGTTAACAATCCGTTATATAATTCTGTTGTATATAAGAAAAAATGTGTTTTACCTCATTATATTTATTTAGTTTCAAATGTGTGTACAGAAAAACGAACAGTTTATTCATTTAAATACTTTTTTGTCGAACGTTGTATATACTATGGCCATCGAAATGTAGCTATATAGTAAACTATGCTCGTTTTCTTCAAATTAAGGAAGCGTTATCTAAAAGAAAAAAAGTTGGGCTCGTCCGGGATTTGAACCCGGGACCTCTCGCACCCTAAGGGAAAATCATACCCCTAGACCAACGAGTCGTTATTTATTCGGGCTTATGCTATTTATATAAAGATACGTCTTTCTTTACGCAAATATCTTATCTTAAACAAAAATTCCCAGGATCACTGCTATTTCATTTGAACAAGCAGATTTCTCAACAATACTGCCCTATTTATGCGTATATGTATACAGTTAAATGTCGTACTATCTGAGAGAACAATTAAAAATAGCCCGCACTTAATTGAATTCATTATTCGTGAATATTTTTTTTTACTCATCTAATTCAAAAGAAGTGAACTATATGAAAACTGCGTTTACAAGTCAGACAGAATTTATGAAAGTATTATACAATGTAATTACGATAGAAGTACATGTATTAGAGCGGACAGATTACCCAGTCATTTTAACAGATACGTCGTGTACTTATAATGATAAACAAATCGTGACGAATAGCGTCTATACTAGCTATATAGCTCGTATTTTAAATTAATTCAACACGTACTGAATCAAACGATTCATCCAAATTGATACAAATTCCAATACGCTAAGGAGTAAATTAAACAAACTGATTGTTTCTGGTTACCCGATCTACTCTAACTCTCCAAAAGCGACGTACCCTAGACTTTATTTATAGCCATGAAGAACGTACGGTACATCGATCCTCCCTCCCCTCCCCTCCCCTAAGCCCATACATTTTCTCACTTTTTTTAACCTTCCAACACGCTTTCAAGAGCACAAAAAAGACCCGACCGATTTACCCACATTATTTTTAATGAGCATTTAACCAGAAATACAATGGTTTTATTACGCCTAATTAAGCGACCACTTCAATTGTAAGACAACTTTAATTACTATAACGACCACGTGTTTCCGGATTGGTTAACAATATTGCCTTTAAATTTCAATTTGACAGTTAGTCTGGTTCTCTGCCACTATTTGATAATCATTCGCGGAGATAATCCATCTCGTACGACTGATATTGTGATCTCTAAATTGGCATTATTAGGAAATTATTGAGGTTTTACCGTATTTATTTCTCTGGCAGAGAAATAAAATAAATATTACTATTTAATGTTGTTTATCTGCTTTGATAAGTGGTATTCGTCTTTGACATTTCACTGTCATAAATCAATCTATTTTCAAAAGAATTCTCTATTAAATTGTGTTAAATCAAAGCTTCATTAAATTAACTTTTTTATACAAAAATTAAAGTGCATATACGGTTCATATTTTGCCTATATCAGTGAAACTGACTTTTGCTTGCAAAAAAATACATTTCGAAAATTTCTTTTTTATTCATGAATTACATACAGAAATTTAGCACAGTATTTTATTCAATGATATTATATATACTTAACCGAGAAACACTGTATTGAATTAATTAATTTATCCAATATTTAGTACTTTATATTCAGTAGGCAATCTGATATACTTATGTGTGGCTCGTTGGTCTAGGGGAATGATTCTCGCTTTGGGTGCGAGAGGTCCCGAGTTCAAATGTGTCTCTGTTTCGTGAAATTATAACATTTTTTTTGCAGCAGTAGGAATTAAAAAAATTGTATGTAACTGATTAAATCATTACACAGCCCTGAGAATACTAAGAAAAATCAACATTAACTTAATTATTTTCATTTATTTCATCCGTCAGGTTCAATGAGGTTCATAAGATTAATAACTTATAAAGTGATAACGTATATTACGGATCATGGACCCTAATACAAAATTTCAATGACTATGAAAAAAGTTAGTGACATTGAAACGTAATTGATTAAAAATTAGATTTCAACTATAGTCTACAGAATTTTAAAATATTTAACCCATGTAAGTTATATTCGACTTTAAACTGGTTCCCGTTCAATGTTGCAGTGCACCAAAGGGGCTTTGTACACACAAGCAAACGGGAACCAGTTTAATTAGACTTTATATCATGTATGGACGTATTATTACAAACAAGTACTCTCCCTTTTCTATGATTATATTGCATTGTATACAATTACACAATTTAGAAAAAAAAAACTAATGGTAAATGAATTTTAAATGATTCATTCTACATATTAAATATAATATTAAACACGTGTTTGATGCTTGTCTTAGGGTCTGTAATCCTTAATATTACAAATGTAATGTATGTTTTATATCTCGATCAATGTCATACATAATTGGATAAGTATTGAGTTGTATTTGACCAAACAAATATACATAGATGGATATTGATGAACTAAAGGGATGGAAGTCTAGTACTGATTCTTCCCAGGAACGATGATTAGGTGATCTGTCCGCTTCATATGACTCTGACTGTTGAAAAGGGACGTAAAACCTGACACTGAATTGAAAGTGCGTATTCTTGTGCGCGTGTATATTGGACGAACCTTAAGAAGAATATATCTGCTAACGATTCTGCAATTCTGTAGAAGGTTTGAGAAAATATAAAACAGACAAATGAACGTTACGTATCAGATTTATTCGATATAAATGCTTTGTACAAATATTATATTTACGTGAATTTTAAAAAAAAAACGGTGTTTTTTTTAAGAAAGTTTTTTTGTTTCAAGAAATAAGACTGTACCAGTTGTTAACAAAAAGCATCCATATAATTGTGGTAGAGAATTCTGTATCTGAAATGAAAAACGATGAAAACACATTTTACCGAACTGAAATGTAATAGGAGAGAATGATAAAAAAATCGATGATTTAAGAAAAACTGACTTAAACAGTATTTATATATAAACGCCACTTCCTATCCAACAATAGTAGCTAAGTACGTAAAACCACCGTTATAGTGAACACGGGTACAGTGAAGAATCAGGTACAGTGAAGTACTTTTATTTCCCCGGACACGTCTTCGATATTTCATTTTAATGGATATAGTGAAAACATGCGGGACATAAAGAATCGATTATTTGAGACCCCAGGAAATCATTATGACCATATCCTACTGTACACTGGACAATAACAACCCTATGATTGTCTATATACAAAAGGTATGACTAGAACATTCTTAAAACAACATGTTTCATTGGGAAACAATTAGCAATGTGTTTAAAGAAGTTTTACCAGTACAGTACTATTGCACCCTCTCTAAAGCAACACCCTTTGACTGCAGCAAAACTCATGTTGTTGTTGAGTGGTGGTTACTCTAGAGAGGTTAAATTGATTGTTAAGGAAATATTCATGCTGTTGTTAAAGGGAGGTTCTTGCTCAAGAGAGGACCGCTCTGGAGAGGTTTTACTGTATTGCTTTTTTCTATTATCCTGTCAATTTTTTTACTTAATTTTTCTGTTTTATGTTATTATTTTATTATGTCATTCATTATCAAGAGAGGACCATCGATACCTGGTGCCTTTGTACTTACTACTTCTGATAGTTCTAGTATCCACCTGGTATAGAGACATTTCTCCTACGATGAGGCTTCTTTCGTTTATTTTGTGTTTTGGAGTGCGTCAACAGACCTGAAATAGTCGATGGTATTGTTTTAATGTTATGTGTCTTAAAAACTCTTAGGAACATGAATAAAGGAACGTTTGCTTGAGTTAATGTTTTCTTTGGCCTTGACCCTTCCCAAGTCATGGTTATAGACATTTTGTATACATATTAGATGTTGTGTTAAGGTTAGACCGTGCGGTAGTTTCTTAGTCAAATACTCTAGTTAAACTATCTACTATTTCAGTGCACATTGGAAATAAGAGTTGTCTCTTTTTTGTGTAACCCTTAGCATTACGAAGTATGGCATGGTTCTTATTTCAAATTATTGGTGTTTTGTATTTTAAATTCTTTGCTATGATATTGCATATATCATAGCAAAAGAATTGTGTCGTATGAACTATTTATGTTTACTGTTGTGACCTACGCCGAAATAAATCTCTCTACAGATTTTGTTGAAGTGCCCAACGTTTAATGGTTTAAATTCTAGAAAAATGTAGAGAGTTTGACACAATTTGCTCATTGTTAATTTCACCCTTTCGTACTCAGTACGAGCATAATAATGCAAACAAAAATGGCTATAAAGCGCCGGTCCCAACCCGCCATATTTGTAAGTGCGTGTTGTAAAAACGTGGGCAACGTATGTTTGTTTATGCGTTTATGCTCAGTTAAGAATTGCTGCCACATGCCGTATTTCATTTTTTTAATTGCAAAATTAGTAAACCATTGAATAAATAATTTCGTTTTCTGTAAAAGAACATACGACTCTTTTACATGAGATGGGAAACAAATGTCAATAGTAACTGATTTGTGATGGGGCAATCCTGTGCCAAACTCTTATTCATAAAACGTTTCCCACATTTTTGGAAGCGAAAGCGTATCGAGAGCTTCTATAGTGATACATCCAGTTTTGTTTCTACAAAAAACGTGACGCCTCTTATCCATACATTCGCGTTGAAAAATAGTACCACTGGTTGTAAAACTCTACTGACTGCAGTTATGATACACGTTGGATATATTGCAGGATTATGTTCATTTTGAATCATTATATTACCACAGAACAAAAGATTTGCAGTCATGAGGTTTTGTGCAAAGTGAATTGATGTGGGATTCATTATTGAATCAAATGATGCATTAGTTCGTCTCTAAATGTGAAATTTCACAAACAGGTGATTGATACATAATTATACATGTACTGGGAATGACGAAGCAATCCAAATAAATGAATAAATAACAGTTTTAGAAGGGGTTAAACGTTAACCACATGCTTGTTGCTATAAAGACAGTTTTATGATTACCTACCTTTAATAGTTTTAGCTTTTGGTCGAGGTAAAACTGTGTAGGTTGTGGCCATTCCTTCTTTTGCGTGTGCTCCCACGTGACAATGTAGTAACCAAGTGCCCGGATTATACCCGGCCAATTCAACAGTTTCGTAAGTACCCGGATATACTTCTTTTACGTCTCGGGTCAATGTTAAAGAAGAAACATGGACGTACAACTGACTGTGAAAATGAACTGTGTGAATGTCATCTACTTGACCCATAGCAAAAATGTACCAAGCCGTCAATTCACCTTCATAAAAGACTAAGCCTTTCAGATTGTCAAAGATGAAACCATTTATAGAATGCATTGTATTACTCTCAATAAATTCAGAGTCAGTAAAGTCTTGTCGTTGTGGCGCCCTCTGCGCAAAGTTTAAATTTTTCAAGTGGCTGAAATTTTCGTCGAAGTTTAAAAAACCAAGAGCAAACTCTCTCGACACTTTGTCTGTCCGACGACCATAAACATCAAGGACACCTTGTTTACAAATTACTAACGGACCGAATAAACCCGTATTAGTGTCAGCTAATGGGTCAACTCTTGAACTATAAATTGTACCGACACAATTTGGTTGCTTTGGTAGTGGTCCAGATCTTTCAGGGATAAGGTAGCTGTACATATTTATCTGGCCCGGCATTGTTGGTAATGCTCCTGATATTGAAGAACCGTCTTTAAAGACAACATTTCTAGGTACAATATTGTAGGGAATAGACGCCATGTTTTTAAGCACAATTTCTATGACGTCATTTATATTTGCCCGAATAAACGGACCCATAATCCCAAGATGTTCATCTTCTGGCGAACGGTTGATCATTTTTGTAAACGTTTCATCAGTGTATTGTCTGTAAACTGCCTTATAGTATTTCGATCCTACGAAATTGGGCCCACCTCGAACAAACACATAACCGGGGCTGTAAACGAGAAATATCAATAAAGACTTAAATTACAATTTACATACATACATGATTACCAATACCCACCTCCGTAGTAGAGTGGTTACGGTCACTGACTTCAAGTCATGGTAACCTCTAACTTATAGAGGATCGTGAGCTTGAGCCCATCTACTGACCATGTCTCTATATGAAAGAAAGTAGGCAGTTGCTTACGGAGGAATAAAATCTACATGTAGTACTGGTTCTTCCCAGAGACGATGGTTAGATGTACTCTTCGCCTCATATGACTCTGACTGTTGAAAAGGGGCGTAAAATAACAAAACATTACCAATAATGGACATTGGCGCAAGGCATTCATAACATTTCAAATAGAAAATTATCAACCTGAGTATTCTTTTGAATATATTTTTTACATTATAATGAGCAAACCTAGATGAGCAACATCTGTTTCTTCTTCTAACGCAGACTTTTTCGCTTTTCTGGTCACGCGGCTCAAGTTCTTGTGACAGAATCAAACAATGTTGTTCAAATGTTTCAGATTTCAGATGAATTCTAAGCAGATATTACCAACGAATTTTGAAAATGGCTACATTGCCACAAGATCCCCATTAATTGTATATCATCGTTTTACATAAGTGCACGTAAAGATTTCAAATTAATCAAAATCATTTCACTAATTGTCATCAACAGCATGTGTTACTTACCTGTCCGGATCTAGCAGGCTTGCTCCAGTCTTTTCATTTCGTTTTAAAGCTGCATACTCCCAGTCTACCTCAATGATTCCAATGTAATATCGCCTGGTTACGCCTTTTGTTGTAGGAATTATGGGTGGGGGTAGTTGATTCCACTTTGCCCTCTCCTTCTTGTTACATATTTTGACATTATAAAACGCATACATTCCTTCCGATTCCAATCCAAGCTGTCCGTTTCTTAACAAAAGTGTTCCTTAAGTAAAACAACGTTCTTGAAAGAAGACATTCTTGCTCGGATAAAATATACAAATAATCATAACGCCTGGCATCGGATGAATGTCAAACATAGTCAAAATCAATTCGTTATATGACTTTAATGAACTGCAGTGTGTTTCTGTTGCTATTGGTTTAATTTATATACGGCGGCATGATAACCTACACAGTTTTCCTGTAATGTATTTTTACCTTTCCACAAGAAGCTGGCAACGTCTCCTGATAACATGGAAGAAAATCAACAGTTGCCAAATGCGCACTTCTTATTGAACAGTTAATATTCTGAACTCATGAGACAAAAGATGGGTTTGAAACACAGGTACATTTAAATTTGGATCTGCCACTGCTGTAATGAAGTAGCACCGTTCCTAGCAGTTGTTCCTAAACAAGCGTTTGCCGAAATACATCTAGGAATATTCTGAATCTCATACAAGTTAAGACACACGCAGTACAAACCTGCTTGGTCCGGTACCATCGTGGCCGTTTTGCTTGTTCCCGGAAACACTGAACCCGCGTCCACTTTTTTTCCGTCAAGCATAAAATTGTTTCCTTCAAAACTGAAATGATGGTGATCGAAATCTTCACCCAAGCCGTACATATGCCATTTGACATGATTGCGCAAACACATGTCCAAACCTGGTATTGTTCCGAATGAATAGCCATTGATTGCTGTAAAGCAAAACGAGAGACCAATGTTAGTACATGTACCATTTTATGAGTTAGATGACTTTGAGTGGCAGCAGACCAGATGTAAAAATATCAACATTGTTCATGATACAATACTACTTCATGTTTTGATGAAGTAAACTTAGCTCATTGCATATTTGCGTTGGCTTTCCTAGAGAAAGCACCAAACTGTGCGTGTCTAGCTGATTTCCCTTATCACACTTTTGGACGGTTCTTTTAGTTAACTCATTCCAAAGGTAAATTGCGCAGATATGCGATTTTGCGCCCAAAGCTCATGTTTTTCATACACATTAAAACGATTCTGCATCAGTAACTAGTAAGCCGGTCAAAATATCGCGCCATTTTTAATTATTTTGCATACAATGACCAACTACGTACCTCTCATTTGATTGGATAGTTGAAATTCAGAATCTTCTTTGTTGACGGTGGATGGCTGACTCGTATATGCTTGAATATTGTCATCAATATACCATGACAAGTTTTCATCAATTATCATCCAATTTAGAAAAAAATCGAGGTCAGTGACACTCTGGAAATAAAGAATTTGTACAAAGGGGTATGTTTTATTAGAATTTCACCATTTCTGTTAATGTGTCCACATTTTCACCGGCGTAATTTCAGTTATAAATCACCTTTTCATTACTTTGCTTGAATGTTCCTGGTTGGAACATACTGACTGAAAATTAAAAAAAAACTATGTTCTGCTTAGACTTCTGCCCAAACAAAAACCTCTCTTTGAAATGGACAGGGCAAAAAAACGTTGTTATGTAACTACGTGGTGCGTATGAATATGTAAAACAGAGTGGAGTCAACTATAGTGAATTCGTGTCATAAACACTACCGTAATGCTAACTTAATTTAATGTAAATAAACATTAATTGGTTTAAGGACTAATATATCTTTATAAGATACAAATGT
The DNA here is from genome assembly GCA_964023205.1 of Lutraria lutraria. NCBI lineage: Eukaryota > Metazoa > Mollusca > Bivalvia > Venerida > Mactridae > Lutraria > Lutraria lutraria. The sequence continues at coordinate 28,546,858 of OZ026834.1, forward strand.
AGTTATCATTACTTTTTACTTCTGACAAGAAGAACTATTTCCTTAGGGATATTAGGTTCATGTGATAGATGTTAAATATAGTTAACATACTCGTTTATGCATATTTTTTCCTTCGAAGTAAAGAAACTCTACCTGTTGATGCGTATATGTTGAAATTCCAACTTTGCAAACTACCAATGGACCGAATAATCCAGTATGGATATCCCTGCGCAGATCGACAGCGGAGTGATATATGAAAGTAATACATTCGTCATCTAGAGGCATGATTGTATTGACTGGTGCGCGAAATTTGTAGTCTCGAGTTGTTCCGGGAAGAACAATTGCACCTGATTCTTCGGAACCTTTAACAATATAGACAAGAAATATCGTTTTTAAAAAGATAATCGGCTTGTATGCAGCAGAGAAAACACGGTATATTGTCTCCTTTATTCTTATTGACTGAAAACTGAAAGAAAGCAGACTCCGGAGCGAGTCGAATTTTATGTGACATTCTCTAGCATACTAATAGTTAAGGCTATAAACAAAAAGTCTTGAGTTTATTGCTAGAAGTATACACACAATTTACGGTAAATCAGATTATATATGATATATTTATCTTATATACATGTACTGTATATAGATTCTATTTAGTATAATTGTTCATGGTTTAAATGTTTTCATATTTTATATGTGGTAGTATTGACTTTTTCGGCTTTTATTATTCCATTATTTTTAGAGGCTGTTAAACAAATAATTACGGATTCTGCCCTAGAAATGTGTAACAACTACGCTTTTAACCAATGAGAAAACTCCTACTTCAGCTGCAGATTTTGTATCAATCACTTTCATTGGTTACAAATGTAGGTCAAAAGAAATTTTAGAACAGCGAGCCCTCTTAGGGTAAAATGAAAAGTCTAGTGCCGCGTGGGGGGGTAGCGTTAGGTCGGGTTCATTAGCAAACTGTTTTATGCTTGACCTATGAGAAACATAATCGTACTGTGCTATTGTAATATTATAACACACCATACGCTAAAACAACCAGTGAATGCCTTCATCTGATATTTACATGCGGTACATGCATGCGTTGCACCCTTTTCATCTTCCGCGCCTTTACATCAAGTTTTTTACAAGTTAGTCCCCATTTCTTTACTTACTGGATGGATTTTGTTTGTAATAGGCTCCTTCGTATTGTTTTTCTATTGATACACCATTCAGGAGTAGTGAATAAGCCCGCGTGGCTTTGTTCTGGACCCAGACCAAGATGCATTCTCCTTCATTTGCTCTGATTGGTGGACCTGCCAACCCATAATGCGCTTCGTTATGACGCCACTTCCGCTCCGTGAAAGTTTTGTCGGTGTATTCAATATACACGGCCTTTTTGTATTGTGAACCAATTCGTTGACTGCCAGATTGAACGAATTTGGCTGCGTGCCTTTGATAGATAAATAAAACGTTTTACGTCCAACCATTCTGAACATAATAATCCATTTTATCAAATTGTTTTTCGAGGTATACATGTGTCTAAGTATGCATTATGCTAGATAAGCATTAGAAGAAGATTTTACTGACAACTTTCATCTTACAGATAAATTTACGCCAGTAATTATTAAAATTACCTCCGAGTAAAGGCCGCCCAGTGAATAAAAGCCATTCTCATAAACACCGTCATTAATTATTCCGAACAAATGACCTCCGAATATAGGCCATTTGTCAAATAAAGGCCACAATTTGTATTTCCTAACGATGGCCTTTGTTCACAGGTTTGACTGAGTTTGTGAAAAGGAGACTTCGAACTAAGTTGTTACACAAGAGTATAATACATGTACACATAGATTTTATTCGGATAATACCGGGTATTCGGATAATCGGTGTTCGGATAATCGAAGTTTTACTGTATGTGAAATGCAATAAATATTACGCTACATGACGACCTTAATAAAAGTGATATATACTTACGCCAATGTTTGAGGGTTTAAAGTTGGTGCATAATTCCATATCACCTCTTCGATAGCGAAATAATAAATCCGTGAATACCTAGGTGACACAACCAGACGACTTATAGGGGGTAGTATAGATCCTGGCTTCGTCAAAACTTTGAAAAACGCTTGCATTCCATCTGCAAGATTTAACAGTATAATCTGAAAGCCCCATTAGCTTTTTGGATGTTAAGAGGTAGCATTTTACCGAGAAAGATGTCTTATCAACGAAGATGAGTTTTGTTTGCAATAAAACATTTCGAAAAATTCTTTTTGTAATCACGAAGTTCCTATAGAAACGCAGCACAGTATTTTTTCAATAATAGTGTTAAAAATAAGAAAAAGCATCTGACATTTTTAATTGTAAACATTTATTTACTGTCATTCTATATATTGCTCCGTATTATAAAATTTAAAAAAGCTAATGGGCCTGAGTGCATATTTTTTTCGAGTTTGACCCCGTCCCTGCCACGTCCATAAAATCTTTCAGGACGTGATGGGAACTTTGCGAGCGTGATGCGGACATGCTCTGGTGTGATTGGGGCATAAGAAGTCAAATGAATGAATACACTACCTGCAAAATGAAGCTGATTCCTACAATAGACTAACCAACGCCCAGGATTCATAGGTCTCATATAGCCGGAGTAAAAGCTGGCAGACACCGCCAACACAGTGCTCGTTCTGAAACGGAACAATAAATTAACAGTGTTACATGCTGTATGTACCCCATGTTGTATTGACTTGCCTTTTCATAACAGGAGTTTGCAAACATTTGGAAAATAAACTTTGAAACGTCATTGCCTTGTTTCGAGACAACAATGTTAATGATATTGTCGATTGCTTTTGTGGTGACTATGATTTTGTTAATGAATACCCTTCTATTTTCAATAAAACTAATCCAAAGTTCAAAATGCGAAACTGCGAAAAATTCGTAGCAATATTGTTTATTTGTTTCCACAAGCATCCCCAAAAAGGAAAACAAAATTTGACCTAGGCCGAAGATAAGTCTAGAGTTGGCAAAACATGAATATGGTAGGTCGGGTTATGGAAACGGAGAACATTTGTACGCTTAAAGCCCCATTAGCTTTGTTAAGCTGGATGTTAAAATTAAAGAAGGTCTTATTTTACCTAGTAAGATGTCTTATCAGTGAAACTGACTTTTATTTGCTATAAAAACATTCCGAAATTTTACTTTTAATCACGAAGTACATATGGAAATATAGCACAGTATTATTTTCAATGATAACAAAAAATAACAAAAAACATTTGACAACATTTTAAAGAGATGTGGCTAAAGAAAAGCATAATGTAAATATTGTTTTAGAGCAAATAACATGCATTTCTTATATTTTACGACCATTTTACTAATTGTTTATTATTACTATATTAAAAAAGCTAACGGGCCTTTAATAAGTCAGTGTAATGGAAGGCTGCGCGATAAGAGTATCATAACTGAAAATACCTTTGTTCATAAGGATATTGCAAGTGTTGGTGATAGCGATGATAATAAAATACAAATGAATATGTATGGCAATGAAGACAATGTCATAATCTTTATGTACTTGTATTTTTAAGAGGTAGATTTGTCATAAAACATGACACACAGGAGCACAACAATAATAACAACACGTAAAACAAATGTTTTATTTGAAACATAAACATGTACGAGAATAAAACAATTCGTTTTCGAGTTTATCTTATCAATATACTTTAAGCAAGTGTGATTGATCGCCAAAAAAATTGTTGCAAATATGTGCGGAACGTTAAGTAGATTGTCGCATATGTTCTTACCTTCTCTGATTAACGACCATCGTCTGCCCATTCACATGCACTGTATGCATGCCTTCATTCAGTGACATTATGTACCATACAACATTTTCACCCTCATACGCGGTGTATGGAGGTAGATTTCCATACGCAAACCCATTTATATGGTTTATTTTATTGCTTTCGACGAATGCTTCATCCCCATTTTGCTGCAAGAGTCGTTATATTTAACATGCATAAAATGTAAAAATATAGACAATGCCCCCGTGACCTTGACCTCTGACCTACTGACCTGAAAATGCACAGGTCCAGTATGTAAAGGTTCTTATGAGGATCAAACATGAAGTAACAGTTTGATGATTGTAGGTGGAAGCGTTTAGATTTTATATGTCAGGTCAAAGTTCGGTACAAACAAACAGGCAGACAGGTCAAAATTAATATGCCCGATCTATTGATACGGGGACATTGAACTTTGTCTTGTTATGAAAATACTTGCAGGCGTATTAACATACCATATTTGGTATAAGAACATGTATATATCGTCGATCAAGGGCCAACTGTTGAACTAGCTGACAATGGAGGTTACAGTGTGAGCGGCATATGACACGTTTCCATGGAAACCAGTCATATTTCCTGCGATCAGATTAATACGTATATACTCAAACCAGATAGCTTTTGTAAGAATATGTTAATCAATTATATATATGCTTAATTAGCTCAAATAGTATTTGACATTTCAGTTTTCAACATTAAGCGAAACATTTCCCAATACAATACAACCTCTCCAGAGCGGCCCTCTCTTGAGCAACAACATCCCTTTAGCAACAACCTGATATTTTCCCTTTGTACGTTTAAACTAATATCTTAACCTCTGTAAAGCAACAACCTCTCAGCAATATTACAGTTTTCGCTCCTTCCAAAAGGTGTCGCACTGCACTAACATGTTCTAACGACAAAACACTTACATTTTGTATGTTCACCTTCGAAAATCTTTTAATTTATCATTACCTTGAGGTTGCGGCAAATGGTTGGATTTTTGCAATTATTCAAGTTGTAATCAATATAATAATTCTCATTCTCGTCAACAATGTCGGCATAGAGAGGGAATTCCCTGTTAACATCCCGGCGTCGTCCTTTAGAATCGAGCGTTCCTGATTGTAAATTGTTAAGACATATTCATACATGACTCCATTATCATAAAGCAAATTCACGGTACGTATACCACGTGACTGGCAAACACATGTTAAAGTGGCATGAAATTGCCGTGATATGCAATAATCTTAAAAAAATACCGATTTCTTTGAAAAACAAGTTATATGTATGTGTCGGTTTCTTTAATAAGACGGCTTAAGGGTGCATGGGTGCTTTACTCCGGGCACGATAAAGAGCCAGGAAAAAACAATCGAAAAGAGTAGGGATATGCTGGTAAATGTCCGGTTCTCCAATACAAGTATCTTATCTCACCTCTTTCTGGGGCGGCTCTGAAATGACCATAGCTTTCGAATTGGCAGTTAAGCAACAGATAAATAAATAAAATAAAATAAGCTGCTGTGACATACAATTCTAAAAATAACAAATGGGAAACAAAACAAAAACAATGAAATAAGGTCAAACCTTGTCGGCAGTTTAATATAATGCCCACTAGCCCAGTGTCTATGTCCTTAGGACCATCCGTGTGTGAATGATAACCCCATGCTACGCAGTTATCATCGTCTTTTGTTGGGGCATGTAGTTTGATAGATTGCCAAATATAGGTTATGGCGCCCCCTGGTGGAACACTATCATCACGCTTTGATATGAGTGTAGTACCATCAAGATAGAGAGCACCTGTACGTAGATTAATTAGTTCATTATTAACTTCAACGTAGAAGTTATCTATAACAATAGAGGCAACAACAATAACAACGGCCTTGTACAAGCCAATTTGACAATCGGAACTCCTCGGCGTTCGCCTAAAGAAAGTATCTCGGACATAATAGGCTGGCTACCATTTTGTTGTTGTCATTCACGGGTTATTTTCCACCAAGACTGACCGTGGGAATCCAACGATGGAAACGACCTGTTTTTTCTTTCATTGAGAATTTAATGAAAGTCTGAAATTATGAGAAATCGAGTACTTAGTGTTGAAAAAGTAGTGCTCAAAAACCAAATTACCAAAATTTGTAACTTATGTACGAGGTGTATTTCTCAGTCACAGAAATGCCCGAGTAGTTACGATTACATGGCAATTTGAAAGATACCAGCCCTATAATAACTATATTGATAGTATCTGTTTAGACTGCCAAATTGTAACAATATCTATGACCAGCAACGTTACTTTAGAGATATACAATAGATCTACATGTAATTAGGAAACTGATTAAATCAAACAATCAAACATGTGTTAGTGGTCACCTCCGAGTAAAGCCATTCGCGATTTTGATTGGCTATCAAAATTGTATGGGATGTATCGATTAATCGAAATTCGTTGATTTCACGAGACGTTATTGATCTGAAACTGTTTTTGTTAATTACTCGCTTGCAAAAAACACAGTAGGTGTCATTTTCGAATTAATATTGCCATCTTATTTGATGACGGATTTCAAAGCGGTTTTCAGTATTCCGTAGCGGAAATGTTAATCTAGGGAACCATGCATCAGACTTTTTATACTTGTTTTCATTTTATATTTATGGCGTATTACATAATAAACAGCGGGGTTCAGGGTATGAACCTTTTTAAAGTCAAGTATCTAACGAACGGAGGACGTTATCAAAAATCTGAAACACAGTTACCTGCATTGTACATTTATAGTCATTTGAAGGCTATTTGTTGTAATATATTCCAATATACAGAGTAGTTATCGTTGTTCAAAAATTACGTAATATTTGTTTAAAATCACTTGCAATGCACTTTATACAGTGGGTTTATTTCAGCATGTAATTATGGTTTATCTTTTTTAATATATAAATTGGTGAAACCTGATTTGACCTGACATCCAAATCCGATACCTTAAATGCCTGTCCCCTAAACTGGTTCATCGCCAGCATTTTAAAACTAAACGAACTTAGAATTTGGTAACTACATAATTATGCAAAAGTAAGTTGAATATATTAACATAATTTCTCTTCATGGGTCGTGAATTTCATGGCCCATTCGCCAACATTTTGCAAGTCACTTATAAATGGTGATAAATTAACGATCATGTGCATTATTGCCCATAATTCTGCCCACTGTTTACGTACAACACATTTGTCACGTCACAACTTAACCACCGAATGCTTTTTTTCATTTTTTGTTTTTCTTTTGATTCGTGTGCTTTCCTATACCGTCCATGAAGCAGCGTTCAACTGCTAATGACGTGTCTCCGTGGTCGAGTGGTTAAAGTCGCTGACTTCAACCTCTCAGTGATAGAGTGTCGTGAGTTCGAGCACAGCTATCGACCATGTCTCTTTATGTGAGAAAGTAGTGCTTACGGAGACTGGAAGTCTAGTACTGGTTCTTCCCAGGAACGATGCTTAGGTGGTCGAATGGTTAATGTCGCTGACTTCAAATCACTGTAACCTCTCATGGATAGAGGGTAGTGAGTTCGAGCCCAGCAATCGACCATGTCTCTTTATGTGAGAAAGTAGTGATAAGGGAGAATGGGAGTCTAGTACTGGTTCTTCCCAGGAACCATGGTAATGTGAAATATTCACTTCAGATGAATCTGACATTTGAAAAGGGGCTAAAAACCCAACGTAACAAACAAACATCAACGGCAAGTGACTAGATATCATAAGAAGAGAAACAAGAGATACCTTCATTGCCCTTGTCATAAAATAAACCATGAGGGTGCATGCTATAGTTGCCGATCAGAGCCAAATTCCGGAAGTGTAGGTGTATATCGTCTCCGACTTCGACCCGTAAAGTAGGTCCGAGCAAACCATGATATTTGGGTACTGCTTTCTGTATTGTAAAGGAGGAGTCTGTGAATTCTCGATATAAAACCTTCCTGTACCTGCTACCAATGCGATCCTCTTTACGGACAAGTTTCTCGTTAAAGATTCTGAAATAATCGAGCAAGTACTGATTAAGTAAGGAACTTGAGACAACTTTATCACCTTCCGCGAACGGGAAATCGGACCCGAATCGCCGAGATACAAATCCTGCGCACTAACCACTAGGGCTGAGTATCATTTATCAATTTATTTATTAATTTAAAATTATCGATACGATATTTGTATCGATACAGAATGATCGATATCGGATGTATCATTTGATGTTCTATACATATGAAATAAAAACAGAAATACTGCGAAACATTGACTGCATTGGCACAGGTACTTGACACAAAATCAAATTTTGGCTGCATAGGACACTTATATAACTAATAATAAGGGAAGGTACATAACGTTTATTCAGCAGGCATGCCAAACACTTATGCTGAACTGCAAAAAAACTATTTTCTTCTTGTGGTTGACAGCAGGTAGATTTTATATAATGTGTCGCAACTTTTTATTTGACGAAAATTCACACTGAAACGCACACAGTACGGTCCAAAACATGTTTTTAAAATTCATTTTTGTTTTGATCGATATTTGTTCGATACGATATATCAACCGAACCCTATATACCGGTATTCGATATGATACGTGAATCGGTACTCAGCCCTAATAATCAATGGACCACGACTTTGATCTGTTACTACTGGCGTGGAATCAGAACCAAAACGATTAAAAAATAAAACATCATTATCTTAAAAAGTTTAAGACAATACTTACTCATTATTTGAAGTAACAAGGTTTCCATTCGGCGCGTAATTCCAATATGCTTCGACCGCAGCAACATAATGATGCCTAACTCTGGCTTCTATTAGCTGCACGTGTATTAAGATCACAATACATTATTTAAGTTTCAAGTTTGCGTAGATGTTATCATCTATGCTCTGTTTTATAAGATTAGCAATACTTTGACATTGCTTGTAGTTGTGTTGATATACAAATGTATAATCCTTGTGTTGAAGTCATTGTGTTAAGTCTTTATTGACTTTTTTGACACTTTCCATTTTTTCTGATGTTTAAGAAATTTAACTTAACATTGAAGATATTTTTTCATTGATTATTACTTCAAATTATTATGTTGTATGATACTGACTGCATGAATGTTAGTATCCTTCCATCCACATTGTGATCTAATACACGTGCAGCTAATAGAAGCTAGAGTTAGGCATCATTATATTGCTGCGGTCGAAGCAAATTGGAATTACGCGCCGAATAAAACATACTGATTTGTCCACAGGTAAGTAAATATCGACATTCTCTTGATTGCAAGTGCTTCAATAATTGAATACGTATTGTTTAAAGTAATAATTCTTTTAAAAGTGCAACAAAAACCAGTTGTGACTTAAACAGACAAATTGTGCAACATGAAACATTTAGACACATAATTATTATCTCATGTCCACAGTTAATTCACATAAACTATGATAAAGTTTTTGTTTAAGTTCAAAAACGTTTTTGTTATGTTAGTTACATGAAGATGCGATACAGTTATATCGTTTAGATTGCTTTAATGCCCGGGGCACAAATATTACAATATGGACGTAAATTAAAGCGTGTTTTTAATTTTTGGTATATATCTAATAAATTGTTCAGTATTTTGTTACTCAAATAAAAAGGCACTAAGTATAATTTACCATCAACCAGCCCATGAAAATACATTACAGTAAATACTAAAATATATTTATTAGACATAGCTTTAGTATAAAATATACATACAGTAAAACCTCTCCAGAGCAGCCCTCTGTAGAGCAACAACCTCTCAATAACAACACCTTCATTATTTCCCTAAACTGATATTTACTATTAATTTAACCTCTAAATAACAGCCAATATTCGCAGCTCCCACAGGGTGTTGCTCCACAGAGGTTTTACTGTATTCAAAAGTTGTTTTCAAGCATTAGCACAGTGGTATAAAAGGTGTTTGTAAATACGACTACGAGCCATTCTCACGACACCGCTTGAAAATAAAACGACGTGCTATTCTCACGACACCGTTACCAAATAAAACGACACGTGTAACGACAACGGACATTTCATACAAAAAGCATGATAAAAATATGATTATCCTGTAATTATAACTTACTGACACCAATTATTTCCGCATACTGAATTATTGCTAAATATGTTAATCTTTTTATTCTACATATTTCATAGGTATACATATTTACTTGTCAGTCATGGACAGTGAATACCAAATGATTATACAGTACAACATGATCTTAAAACATTTGGCTTAAGGTCAAACAGTAACCAAAATAGTAAATTACCCGCGTTTATTCATGAACAGGGACAATTTCAAAGGCTAACACGCATTGTTTTGCACGGAGCTTCCCAATTGCTGTCTCCGCAGCAACATTTGTACTTGTAACATTCAGATAAAGGTTATGAAAATATCAACCATTCAAGCTCCTTGACTATTGATCCTAGAAACATGACATGTTGAACTGAAAGTGTATAAACATACTCAGAGTTTGTTTTACCTGTTCAAAAGTGCGTTCCGGGTCCTTTTCGTTTGGGAGGAATGGCACGCGAAATGACAATGCAATGCAATACAATAACCGGAGTCCTGATATTTATTGTGATTGTTTTGTATTTTTATGACAGGATACATGTACAGTTTTTATTTGCTGTTTAATGTAGTTTGTTTTTCCGCATTGTAATTCGATTAAATTATGGGACAGAATGGAAAACAAATGAACCGTGGTAAAGTCACTTTTCTCGAAAACAGGATCAATACATGTATTGTACTTTTTTAAAAATAGTCAGTGTTTTAGGAATTTTCAGCCTCAAAATTGGGGGAAATGATACATTTTTGCAATTCAGATGGGTCTAATTCTAATTCGGCCCTAAAATTAGCCTTAAAATCCCAGACACTTTAACAAAACAACTCAATATAACTTTGACTTCGATGAATTTAAGATTCATGTGAACATTGTTAAAACATGCAGCAATGCCAAATGCAGCTGCTTTTTCTACCAGCATTTTAACACGTATGCCTGTTTACTTACAAATACCGAATGTTTCTTAACTATACACGATATACTCTTATGTACAAGAGAAAAGCAACAAAGAGTTGTCTTTCTTTTAAAAATATAACCGATCAGGCTCCGAGGTGATAAAACTTCAGATCGGTCTCCGAGCTCAACTTTCAAATCTTTTATTTCAAAATTTTTAAGTTCATAATGAGACTGACAATCATTGGATGATATTATTGACACGTAAGTCCAGTGCTTTGCTGTATCGTATAGTACTAAGTCTGTAAAGAGAGCCTTCCTCTCTGATAACTTCTATGAAACCAGGCGTTTTTCCCAAAATTCTAATTTACTCCTTGAAATTGCATTCCCAAATTTGTTTCAGGTGAGAATTTTTCCCCAAAACAGGCTTCAAACCTTTCATCCCCATATTAAGGGCTAGTGCGCCTTTCCCAAAAGTTCTGTCTTTTCAACCATAATACTTTGAGAATGGAGATGAGATTTGAGCTTGGCGACTTTTCTAACGTTGTATAACCCCGGGTCCACTAGACCACCGATCACCCAGTCTCTATCTTTAATGAAAATATGTTGTGTTAATGGATATATACTCAGTAAATCACAACCGTGACTTCTGTTCTTTGGCCGGATAACACATTTCCACTTGAATATATCACACACATTTGTATATTGTATCATGTAGTTAAATATTTCTGTAATTCCACTCGGGCAAGTTGATTTTGTGTATCGTGAACATTGCGTGCTACAGCGCTTGCAGCGTTTTTATAATGTTAGCGATCGCTAAGCAATCGATTTAAGAAAAAGAAATGTGGAGTTTGTATAAGTAATATATACATGTCATTTGAAACTTGATATTTAAACATAAAAAGTAAGAGCGTGGGCCTCTAGGCGATTTAAATATATTCAGCCGATGTTTGAACAAAATGTTGCTGTTTGTAGTCGTGCTGGTGTAGTTGTTGTTTTTCATCACTTAATCATTGTATCAACCACGATGAAAAGAATGTAACAACATATGTTATTATACCTCATGTGATTTATTTACTATATAGTCTTATGTGACGTCAGAGGGTAACAATCCGTACTATCACCCTATGCAGGATGTGATATTTATATATTGAAACTGGCGAGGAATAATACTAACTAATCTTTTAGTATATTTTTTTTATGACATGTATTTTGATCGGTCGATAAAGTAAATAGACTTGAAATTGAATCTGGCCATGGTAGATGGAAACACCCTCTACATCTTTCAATGAATGTTGTTGCAAACTGTGCAGAAAACTTGAAGACAATCATCATTTCATGATTGAATGCTTGCTCTATAGAGCTATACGTTATAAATATATTGAACCTTATTTTTAGAGGAATGGTAGCTTATTTCAAACTATACAATTATTTCAATTATTTGTCTCACTTAGGACAGATTGTTTGAAAGAAAATAAATTAGCCTGTTATAGTGGTATCATTATGTACGTTATGTAATACTTCACACAGACAGTATACATTCATATACGTGTCAAAATTACATGACATTATCATGTTAACAATATTTACTTTACTTCTTGCAAACATTGTTATTTAGGGTTGCCTTTTTCTTTGAGATATGTTACCTAATATACATCATAGTGGATTCTTTCGCATTGAAACTGCCAATGTACTCACCAATATACACGTTTTTTACGCAAATTCGGCAATACTTTTTTCGGATTTCTGATATATCTCTCCTTGAACTTATTGTTTTTTATACATTTTTCTTTGGTCTTGATTGTTTAATTCATTTATTTTATTTCACCTGGTTTAACGCCATATTCAACATTATTTCAGTAATATACGTTGGCGGGAAGTTATTCTAACCAGCTTAGAACTCTGGACTTCATTTAGGCCTTAACCAGTACTTACCACATTCTATCCACAAGCTACTGTCAAGCTACCGTACATAATTCAGAGGTGGGAGGACAATTTAACAACATAGGATGTAATAGGGCTGTCCCAATATGGCGGTGTACCGGTACGTACCGGTACAGTGCTGAACGATATGCGTATCGTATCGGAAGGTCCCGTTTCGGCCATATCGCGGTTTATTGTCAAGTTTATATTTTAAAAGACCTCTTAGAATGGTGAACAACTGAACTAGATTTGTCAATTTAGTCGACATTGCTTACGCAACTAATATCTGGGATTCCCTTCTCTATTTATAGACATTAGTTGCGCCAGGTAAAGCTAGACAACGAATTCAATTCGAATATTCAGATTTTGACATATAAATTGTAATACGCTACCATGTAATTTAACACAAAAATATGGCAGGATTTTGTTTTGCCGATTAATGAAAAAAGAAACACGTACAAATGTAGTAATCTATTAGAAGTGTCAACACGATGTCAAGTGTAGTGGTGGGAACACATATGTCTCGTTATCATAAGTTGAAGGTTTCAAAAGTTCATTATTAATTATATATTAGTTAATAAATTTGATTCCTTAAACAGTTTTATATGGTTAGATTCTATTCTTGATATAAGGTCATTTATGGGACAGAGAATTAAACTTGCTAATATTTTTTCACAACCAACTAACATACTAGTATATGTGAATCAAATTGATGACTTTAAGTACCAGACAAAACACCTTTTTAACAGTTAATTAGTACTTTCTAGCACCAAGCAAGTGTGCAGAGTTCCCAAAAATACTAATTTTACAACATTTTTCATTATTTTGAAATATGTTCATATCGTATCGTTGATATCGCATATCGCTAGTACCGTATCGCAATACGTATAGTATCGGCTGAGATCTGTATCGGGACAGCCCTAGGATGTAATATCTTCAGTCAAATTTGTCACGGACAGTGTTAACCTCGCCATGGGTTCTAATTTACAACCTCTAGATCAGTAGACCAACACTCTAACCACTGAGCTAACCATTAGCTTTTTAAATTTAGCAGTACAGAACAACGTATGTAATGATAGTAAAATATAAGAAATATATCTTATTTGATCTAAAACAATATTACACGATGCCTTTCTGTAGCCACATCTCGAAGAGATATTGTCAGACGCTTTTTCTTATTTTTTGCCATATCATTGAAAAAAAATACTGTGCTATATTTCTATATGTACTTCGTGATTAAAAAAGAAAATTTCGGAATGTTTTTATTGCAAATAAAAGTCAATTTCACTGATAACATATCTTTCTAGGTAAAATAAGACCTACTTTAATTTAACATCCAAAATGCTAATGGGGCTTTAAAAAGACCCATTAGCTTTTTGAATTTAGTAATACAGAACAATAGATAAAATGATAGCAAAATATAAGAAATATATTCTATTTGCTCTAGAATAATATTTGCATAATGCCTTTCTTTAGCCACATCTCGTAAAACTGTCTTTTTTGCAATATCATCGAAAAAATGCTGTGCTGCATTTCTATAATGTACTTCGTGATTAAAAAAAGAAAATTTCGAAATGTTTTTATTGCAAATAAAAGTCGGTAAAATAAGGCCTACTTTAATTTCAACATCCAAAAAGCTATAAATGTCTCTACTCACGCGGTTTTCAACACGGTGTCAACAGAATGAGATAAAACTTACTCATTATTTGTGGATACCAGATTTCCATTCGGAGCATAATCCCATTCAACTTCCATAGCAGCAACATAATAGCGTCTTTCCTTAGATTCTGTATGTTTCACGTACAGTACTACTACAAAAAGTAGTACTAGTAAATGTAACCTCATGTTTCAAACAGAAATTTACATCTAAATGATATTGCTTTTTTGATGATGACTTTCGTAACGTCCAATGTTTTATAAGCCTATGTTTCCGGTCCCTGAAGCTTATAACGCATAAATTAAGTCAATATACACCATTAACATGTTGCTAGTAGACATGTATATAGTAACGGCGGTTTTAGATAAAAAAAAATATGCGTCATTTTATGGACTATATTGAAAATTATACAAGAACCGTTCCCCCAGTTGGTGTAATTTTCGGGCTATTTTTTTTAACGGAGTTCTCCTTGGGTTATATGCCTGGCTATCCGCCTGGTATGGTTCTGTAGTAGATGTGTTCAATTAGTTTTAAAATCATCACTTCACAACTCATAGAGATAGTTTAGAAAATTGTTCTTCTGGACCTTCGAAATGGATTTAAGTTAAATTATTGATGCCATAACCAATGCGCTCAGACGTGGCATTCAACAAAAAGACTAAATTGGACCGAACCCTTACTTCCTATATGTCTCGAAATATTCTTTGTACGGATGTCCATATACTTACCAAACAAACACTATGTTATTTTCTGTAAGTACTACGCATTGTAGTTTTCTCATATAGAGAATTTGAGAAGGCTTACAATGAAGGTGATTTTGATGATGTGGTCACTGAGCACAGTCAACTGTTTCCAGATCTTTTATTCTTTTGTATCAGCTTAAAAAAATTATTGAATGTTTTGCACGTGCTTTTGTGATTTCCTCCAACCCTGAATGTATTTAGCAACCATGACCGAATGGTTAGGGTGTCTGCCTTCGGATCGGGAGATCGAATGATTGACCTCCAGTAGAGACTGGGTTAGAACTGGTGCGATCGGTTGGTGAGCCGTCAACCAGTTAAATAATGATTAACGCTGGCCCATCTCAGCCAGGTGCCCGGTACGGCGAAGGATTCGGGAGGTACTGTGCGAACAAAAGATAGGTGTCTCATAAGCCAACTTGGCTGGCCCTTTCAATAAGGGTGGCACTATGATAAACAAAAACCTTTTTATTCAGAATGTGGAAAAGTTTTAAAACAGGGCTTCTAAGGTAGTACGGTTTTAGAGTCCAATGAACGACAAGCACGTGTTATTCAATGAAAGTGAAATTTAATCAATCAAATTTAAACATACATTTTATATCCACAAATGGCCATTTAAAAGTGAACATGTAATTGCCGAAGGGAGTTCAAATGTACATTTTGAATGACGTTGCGCGAGTTAGTTATGTATACATGTATAAGAAGTCTTGATCTAGCAACACGCTGAAATCGAGTGATAACGAATGATTTGCTTTTTTAATATTGTGATGTCCAGTGTCATTTTGGCGAAAACTTTCCGGCTTACCGCCTGGGTGGAACCATCGAACTTTTATTGGCCAGCTGAACAGCTTCATTACACGTGTGTGATTTTTCTGGGATTCGAACTCACACCAGCGGCTAGTGGTTATCCGCAGAGGCTATCAACACACAGCCACGTAGACACCCGATGAAATGGAAAACATTTTTGAAAAAAAAAATGATAAAAATTAAGGTTCTTCATCTTAAATTTTCAGACTATTGGTGGTAATTAAGCTAAGAGTAATGTATAGGTAAACAATGCTAGTAACTCGTGCTCTGGAAGGTCTTCTGGCCCCGAGGTTATAGAATTTGAGAACGGTCTCCGAGCTCAAAGCTCAATTTGGTTCTCAAAGTATTACGGTTGAACAGATAGAACTGATTAATGTTTAAAAACTTTAAATACATCTTTAGATATATTATACTGCTAGACTAATATATCAATGATACCATTATTGTATGGTCGCAATTAACTTAGAACCATTAAAAGACAAAATATGAGATTTGAGCTCGGAGTTTAATAACCTCGGGGCCAGTACATTTGTATACCAGGAAGTTCGCATCTGTTAAGGCCTAAACGTTTGTTTGTTTCTGATTACATACTCATTAAAAATAGTATAGGTAGGTCGGGGAGTTTGTTTTAGGGTTATTTTGATCTTGCTCTGTGGAACGTTTTGAACAATGTGAGAAAGTAGATGTACCTTGCCCACGGGCCTAAGCATGGCACCTGAAAAATTGGGAAATGAAAATATTGGAAAGCATAAGGCTGCGTACAAGGTTAGCCCATTGGCAAAATTTAGACTTACCATTTTGCTGCAGTTGGGTTCTGTTAAAGATAAGTAACCTCAAATTTCACACGCATTAATCAAACGGTGACTAAGTCACACCACACTATGCATGTAAGTATCAAACATATTCTTAGAGTTTCCATTTGGTAAACACTGGAGAAGAGTTATGTAAAGAAGAATATAAGGCATGCGCAAATGAACTTTTCTGCCCTCGGGTCAAGAATCACACAAAAAACATGGCTGTCAATGTGAACATTGTCGTTTGTTGTTCATCCTATCCCGTGCATTTCGTTCTTGTGAAATAAGCATCTTACTTGTTTTGTATCAACAAATATTCTGTTTGCAAATAAGTGTATTACTAGGTCTTTAACAAGAACAACTATAACAAAACGTTATAGTTAGACGAATTACAAGAAGCATTGGTTTAAGTGTTTTGTATGAAGTTGCTTTTTTCATAAAGGATATTGACCGTCTACTTTATTCATTCCTCCATTATGAAGAGTATAACATATTTACAAGTTATAGATAATACACATACATTTGTATTTTGACAATCATGAGTATTTGACAAATTAATACATTCATGTATATAGTTTCACATGTCGTGGTATTTCCATACCATACATCAATGGAATAAAGCACAAAATGTATACTCTTAATACTACCAAATCCACCATAGTCTGATATGATACAACCACATTAAACTTACATCTAATGATGTTCCCGATATTATGCCACGTTAACATCAGAACGATGCCTACAGTACTTACTTGCGTTTCAACAACAGAGCAGACGAACATATTCAGTCAAACATGACAGGTAACGCGACGAATAGCCAGTCCAATTATTGACCAATCAAAAATGACCTAAATCACCATTAGCCAATCAAATGGCCAGGATTAGCCAAACTAGTAATAGACAATACAGTAAGTACTCGCAAACAGCTATAATAAACATATACTCGTAAGTATAATTCGTCTAGAAAAAGTTTACTTCGGAAAAAATACCGCCATCTTAAAACTAGACTAACCCTGGGTCGGTGCGTAGGTTCACAAGAGACAGGGTGAAGAGGTCAAGTGACGTCATTTGAGTCGTTACTCGCGCTGTTCGATTGGAAAACTCTCGACACGAGTCGAAATGAAAACGCTCATTTACTACGTCGACCACAATCGTAACTACTCGGGCATTTCCGTAACTGAGATATACGCTTTCGTTAGAAATAAGGCCGATGAGTTGCGATTGCGTCGACCACCAGTCATTCCGTACAAGACATTTTGACGTCGAAAACATGGAGACAGTCCTTGAAACTGACAGATTAATTAGAATCCACCTTGAGGAAATAAACTATGATACCTGTTTATACACACCCTTTTAATCATACATGTCCACTATATGTACACAATGTAAATGAGCCGCGTCTTACACGTACTTAATTTTGTGAGCTCTACGATGCTAGTACATGTACATTAATTACGTATAATGAATTCATATCAGTGACTTTTCATTTCTTTAATATTAATTATAACTATCTTTTATCACAATGATTATTCATGTTGCTTTAACTTTTATCTAAATTCGCGCTACCGATGCTCCATAAAACAATATTGAATAAAATAAATATAAACACATACATGTATAGGTTTTTCATTATCTCAATCATTCTACAAACAGGCGAGTTAATTACGACTGGCAAGTTAATGCTTTAGGTCTCCAATAGCGATGTACATTAATTGCATGTACATGCTTTTATAAATTTAGTTGTTTGTGTCAAGACCAATGTATTCATTACGAGTTCATTACCAGTTACACTTATTGTATCTTCTTTTCCATGCTCAGCTATGATTTCAATAAAAGTCAGGCGAACATCATGTATAATTAAGGTACTTCAATCAATCGTCCTGTAAAATTTGAGTTTGTCTTAAACACGCAATAAAGATACATGTTCCAGAGTCATAAATAAGAGCTAACCATTGTCAGTCGGTATAATTATTTCAATAAAAATGTTGATATTTTCAATTCATTTCCTAGATTTGGTAAAAAGTATGTCAAATTCATTCCTTGTCCATAGTTTTACAGTACATCCACTTTCTCACTTTTTTACCTTTCTTCAAGCTTCCAAGAGCTAAAAAGCCCCAACCCAGTAACTTTATTTTTAATGAGCATATACATCACCAGAAACAAACATTTACACTGCCGAAGTACAAAAGGTACGGTATGTTTAGAATTGAAAAAGTACATGTAGAAGATAACATACCTACTCCTGTCCATAAACTTTGTTTTTTCTATTTTCTTAGTCAAGTTACCATAAACGTGAATTTCTATTTTCTAGGTCAAATTACCAACAACTTGAGTTTCTATTTTCTAGGTCAAGTTACCATGAACTTGAATTTCTATTTTCTAGGTAAAGTAACTATAAACATAACTTTTCTATTTTCTCGGTCAAGTTACCAAATAACATAATTTTTTTTATTTTCTAGGTCAAGTTACAATACACATGATTTTTTTTTTGGATTCAGTTTTCTAGGTCAAGTAACTATAAACATGAAGTTCTATATTCTATGACAAGTAACTATAAACATGACTTTTTCTATTTTCTAGGTCAAGTTACCATAAACTTGAATTTCTATTTTCTAGGTCAAGTAACCATAAACTTGAATTTCTATTTTCTAGGTCAAGTAACCATGAACATGAATTTCTATTTTCTAGGTCAAGTAACCATAAACTTGAATTTCTATTTTCTAGGTCAAGTAACTATAAATATGACTTTTTCTATTTTCTAGGTCAAGTTACCATAAACTTGAATTTCTATTTTCTAGGTCAAGTAACCATGAACATGAATTTCTATTTTTTTTATCAAGTTACCATAAACTTGACTTTTTCTATTTTTGGGGGTCAAGTAACCATACACTTGACATTTTTCTAGCTTTACTAGTAAAAACCTATTCCCCTCATTATGTTCCTAATTTAAACTACCCCTGCATGATATGTTTTTAAGTTACAATAGAAGAGGAATCAAGGACTCAATATTATAATCTTGATTTGCTAGCAAGTATGATCAATCTCGGGTTGTATCTGACTCAAACATTTTTTCAGGAAGTTGCTAATTTGGTCAATATGTAGCATCCAAGCAACAAACAAACAAACATTCATCCATGTTTAAATAACACACAAATGACAAACAAACATGACTGATAACACAGAAGTTTATTGACAATGAAAACAATCTTGAGATTTGTATAATAATATAATTTTTTTCACAGCACATTGTGAAATCAATGCAAATTCATTGTATGCAAAAACAATAATAGCAAAAAAATCTGAAGGTACAATAATATTCAGAATAATCAGAAAAGTACATAATTAAATGCATACATAACATATATGAATACATATATCACAGCCATGCATTTCTGGCAAAATTAAAAACAATGCCAGTGAGAATGATAATCAAATAACTTCATGTTATAATTTCACAGAGAAAAAATATTAAATAATGAATAAATTATATTCACTTAAAGTCTTTGGCCTTAAACTTAAAGAAACTTTAATGCATAAAAGAGTCAGAATAGTTTTGAGCCAATTATTCTTATATTCTACATAAAAACACCAACTATAATCCATCATAGAGAATAGGTAGATGTTTCACAATGGACATCACAAGAAATATACATCTTGAAGTGATGTGTACATTAGTCTATAAGTGAAATAAGCATTTACAACAAAACAAGACCATTTGTCAGCACTTAAAACTATAAAAACTATAAAAACTTCAATACCTGCAAAATAAATGACACAACAGATGTGTACCTTTATAATTGGATGATCAACAAGAAGTGTTTGTGAAACACAGATGCCACCTAAAGGGCAACTGGATAGCAAGACTTTGACCTTTGATCCACTGACCTCAAAATCAATAGGGATCATCTAAATGTGATGACCAACCTCCCAACCAAGAGGAGCTTAGGCTAAATAGTTCTCTAGTTATAGCCAGGACAAGGTTTGGCTACGGACAGACGGACCAACCGACCAATAATTGCAATGCAATATACCCCCTTTTCTTTGAAACGGGGGCATAAGGCAAGTAATTAATATAAATACTTTGTTATAATAATAGTGACATGAATGTATTCCATGTTTTTAAGGCAACTTTTATAATAATGTATTGGCAATGAGCTTTCGAACAGAGCCCATCATAATTTATATGAAACCACTGTTTCAGAAAAGACAATAAACATTCATAAAGGACATTCAGAAACATACATACAGTCTTGCTCATATAAATTATATACTCACGTAACATTCACAAAAGCTATGGTAATATTCAAGCATACAAAGAAATCACAAGACGGTCGAAAAGTCTGTGTTAAATTTTCATCTCACAATGTCCAAGTGCTGTGAAAATAAGACTTCTCACTGATGAATAGACATCTTTAAATTATATTCCAAGTTTACAATGGTTAAGTTTTTTTTATATAAGTTAAATATATTCACATCAGACCATTCCTGGTTTTGCATACATAGGTAGATGGTAATAGTTATATGACAAAAAGTTGAGGAGACGAGCTTCCACGGCTCTCTTGGCTCCAGTAGATTGAAACACTCCAAGCAATTCCTGGCGTTGACCGTCAGATAGCTAAAAAATAGAGAGATGTGATTATATTAGCAAGAAAGGAGATTAAAATGTTCAATTTATTTCAGAATAAAAGTGTGTGTTCTAGATAATTGTAATAAATGCAACTGTATATACAAAAGAATGGACATTATTTTTTTATGAATTAAGACAATTAATTTGATAACTCACAATTTGCAGCCTTTTAGAAAAAAATGAAGAAAAATATTGTAATTGTGTAACATTGCTTATAGTTTAATATGATGACTCACATTCTCTGAAAAATAAAACATTTACCCTAAATACCCAAAGGTTTAACAAATTTTATTATAAAATAAAATACTTAGACATCTAAAAGGCATGCTTTCATAGCACTACAAAATTAACATTACAGAAACAAGGCCATTAAATGCTAGAGTACATAAATATTGACATTCATATATTTAGAGATATTCAATGAACAGATGTGAAAACTAGATTTAGATTATATGTGAACATATGTTTGGGCATTCAAATTACAAATGTATTGAAATAAAACCTAAATTTAGAGTACTGTTATCTAGCTTTGAATAACATTCCAAATATACAGGAAGCTCAAATATCAGTCTTCAAAGACTTAGACAACAGGTTTAGTCTTTACAAATAGAGGTTTAAGTGTAGATTATTTCATCAATCTGGCCAGACTTGATTGTTCTACCAGAGTTACCAAATCTGTCTGGCCAACAGGCTCGTCTGGTAAAAAATGGCTCATCTGGTAAAAAAACGGCAAAAACATTTCTCCCGATAACAAAATTGAAATTTTACTGAGAACACAGATGCAAGTTTTTCCGATCAACTGCATGCAATTGTATAAATATTGATTAGTTATAACCACTGGGTACAATTTGAGGTTAGGTTAAAATCTGAGTTAAAGTTTAGTAAAGCATGGTTAAATTTGATAAGAAATTATTTCCAGTAAGACATAACTCAAGAGTATGACATTGGTTAAGAAGCCTTCAAGATCCTCAGTTTGTCTTAGACCAAAATATTTATTTGTAGAGGTCATCTAGTGTTTGGCACAAAAAGGGCAGCCATCTTGTTTCTGGTTAACGTTTGGTTAAATTTTTAACCAAACCTCAAATTCAACCCAGTGGTTAAAATTAACCATATTTATACAATTGGGCACAGGAAATAACACTGTTTGGATGGTATGAACAAACTAAAGGAGAAAATCTTGTTTTGATTGTAATACATACAGGCATTTCTGGGTCTACAAGACTTCTGACTCTCTCTTCCAAGGATTCAGCACCATCAGACTGAAAAATGCAAATCGAAGTATAAGACATTTGTATATTTCGTTTAATAGTGAAACAAGAAGCTGCATAATGCCACTGCAGGTATGCTTGACAAAAGAATCCAAATGGGGTCAATGTGTAAAAGTAGAAGCAAAGTTTCAAATGTACATAATTGCTGCATATATTCCATATACTAGCAATATTGGTGCTAAACGTAACGGTCAAACCTATATAACTAAGAAGTAGCCCATTAAAGGCAATGAAAGGCCATATTCGGGCAAGGTCAAGTCTTATTTGGATGATATATGGGTGGATTGAAAATTTTCCGAGGTAACATCTTTACAAACATCAAAGAGATAGACAAAACAATCAAATCTAGTTTACTAGGAAAAAGTTCATTTATATATAACATTACAAATCAAAATCAAGTCAAGCAAGATTGGGTGATATGGGTGCACATATGGAACGGTCGACAAACACACAATACTCTTAGAATTGCAATAATGTTTCAACACCTCCTCAAATTATCAAGTATCAAAATACCTGTTCAATATAATGTTGTCATATCATTAATTCTGATGGTATTATTTCATTATGATTGATTTCAAAATTGTACTTCGAGAAATTATATGATACACTTGACATTTTCAATACTAAAGATAGCGCAATTATCAATAATAATCTATCATTCATTTCTGCCTGATTATAATGAAACCAAGGCTATTGTGAATCATTGTCTAGCACACATGTAGGGGAAATGTCCAAGACTGTTGGTTAAAGCAATATAATCTAGATCTTTATGGGGCTCAAACCCATAATCTAAGAGTAAAAGGGGCCAACTTCATTACACCAGCACTCCCTTAATACAAACCAGTAATAGTAATTACATGTACCAGTATATCATTGTATTCAATCATGAAATTTGAGTTGCCTGTAAACCGATATTGAAGCACAAACATGTCATACACATCTGCTAATCCATTGACATAATACTATCATATTAATACAGTTCAATCGAGTTCAACAATTCAGAGAAATATGATTGACAAATTTCTATGTACGTAATGGACACCCAGTGTTTAAATAAAAAACGTGTTTGTTAAATATTTGACTTATAGGAATATACGCCAATCCTTTTACATAGTCAACAGTGCTTGTAAACAACTTGTTTACATCATAGGGATTAACAGCTTAATTAATATGTTCGTCTTGATACAGCTTGAAAAATAATTACAAATTCAATAGATTATGTCAACATTGGTAATTAATATTGTTGATAAATAAAAAACTGATTACGTAGTACAAATCTGCATCATCATTCTTTCAATGCAACACAATGGTAACACAATCTTTATATAAAGAACAAGTTACAACATTATCGCTTTGAAGGGACAATTCACACAACATTTAATTAATGATCAACAAATATAGCACAAAACAGCTAAATGCAACATATGTGCATAACCAAAGGCTTTTATCGTATTCTATACACACACAAAGAGTGAGAATTACAACATACCGGTCTGGTGATGAGTAATTCACGAAGTTCTTCACGGAAATCAGCAAACCTATCGTGATAGAGCGCCAGAGACCATTTTTCACAAAAGTAACTGAAATGAACAAGGCAAGAAAAACTTACAACAATTTCATAGATTTACATAGCGCTGGAATGCCTGACAAGCATTTTATTCATAAGTATGGTCAAAATGTTTGTTGTTTTTCACTCTTATCTAATCTCCAATCCTTTAATTTTGTTTTTATTGATAAATACATCATCCTCAATGACTTGGGAGTATACAAAAATAAAAAAATAAGAGAAAATTCATTTGTTATCCAACATACACAAACAAAAGTATAACTATACTGGTTTCCGATTCCAGCACTTTGTGCATAAAATCTATCATGGGAACCAACCCAACAATCAGTAAATAGAACAAACTGTAACATCAGACAGAAAAGGTATCTCTTTCTTTGTTCATAGTATAATTTCCATATATTTTTTTACAGACCCAACTAATTTTACTAGACACTTTTATATCCACTCAACCAAATTATTTTTGCCAGATCAAAATTATTTTATTTAAGTGACACAAAAGCAATTTTTATCAGAGGTCTGATGATGAATTTTTAATGAATTTAGTTATCAGAGCACCAAGTCACACATAAGGCAAATATTGCTTACCTGTAGAAATCTTTGACCAATCCTTCATTAAATCTGGACACTAAATTGTTCATGCATCTTTCATGAAGGCCAAACAGACATATCAGATTACTGGAGGAAAAAGGCTGAAGAAAAAAATATACATGATACATTTATGCCCATGCACAAAATTCCTGGATCTATAAACAGTCCTATATCTTACAAATGAAACATACAAAGGGCCATAACTCTTCTTAAGACAATGAATATTAAAATACAGCCTGAACAGTCAAAAGACTTCATGCCACAAGTTTTATTGAGATCCTGCCTTGCACAGATGAATAGGTGGACAGACGGACCAACATACAGACAGTGCAACAGATGAGCAGGATATAGAACCTAAATTTGTCTTTTATACAAAAAAACTTATACAAGAAAAAACACAGCCACAGATATTTTGATAGCTAATGATACAATAATAACAAAAATTGCAAATATATGAACCATAAATTCACTAAATGGTACAGAACAGAATTGCTAACTTCAACTTACTTTCTTTGACAGACATGTAAGAGTTTCGACATTGTTGTACTGATTAATATGGAGTCTAAAATATTCCCTCTCACCACCGGGACTTCCTGTGCAGATTTCCTTCCCCTTTAAGATAAAATAAAATTTCATAAATGTATCATAAACTTTTTGTTAAGACAGTATACAATCGTCAATTTTCAAACATATATACACGTCTATGGGGTAGAAAATTATTTTAAGTAAATTCTTAGAAATTCAAGGGCAATAACTCATAAGTTACTCATCAAAACTGATTGCTTATCAATGATCTTGACCAATGAAGAATATATTATTAATAATTTAGTCAGTTATCAAGTAAATACTGATTTCATTATGTAATACGTAAAATTCGACAGATAACTAAGGTGAGATTCATGATCATTAGTTGTATACTATAAAGAGGGAGAGTGTGATCGATAGATTAGCGGAAACTCATTGGACTACTAAACGAAAGATCTTGGGTTCAAGTCTTGGTTCCACTTTTTAATATTGCAGTGTCCCCATTCCATCTACCCAGACATGTACTATGTTAAGAAATTCACAAGAAACGGGTGAGGCATGTATGGGTGCTGTACACTGAGTACAATAAAGAATCAGGAAAAAACATTTTGAAAAGAGAAGGGACATAAATGCCCAGATCTCCTATGTATTATTTCCTCTCTCTCTCTCTCTCTGGGGTGGCTTTGTTATGACCATACCTACCATTAAACAACAGATATATTAACAAACAAAGTTCAAGTGAGTGTAAAATAACTTACATAATCAGGCTGTCCCATTTCTTCGACTAAAGGTTTGGCTAAGCCAGGTTTCTTTACATGGAGATATGTGTAATTCCCTGAATACAATAAATATATTTAAATTTTAATCTACAATTTAACACACTGTGATTGGTCAATCCAATTTTATGAATTTTACATCGTGTCATGATATTGATCAGAGTTGGAATAATACTTCAGGAAAAGAATATTATCCAGTATCATTTCAATGTTGTAATAATTTAACAACTGAATATTTTAGTTTGTCAAAATCATGGAATATGATCAACAAAATAAAGTTGATACAAATGTATTAGTTTTCCTTTTAGTCTATATCATGTGATATTAAAATTAATAAACAGCTTAAAACAGAACTACATTAAAGTTTTTGCACGAATGCAGACGACGATGCAGTGTGTTCCACAATAGTTCCACTTTTTCTTCAAAAACAGACAAGCTAAAAACATCAAAATCGCTAAAACATTTTTGGCGGCTGTTTTTTTTAAACCAGCAATTTTTAAGGATTGCCTAATTGTTTAATTTCTATCTAATAGACCAGAGCAGGTTACAATGATAATTCATTAATAATCTCAAATCATTAGGTTAAAGATTTTTTTATTTGCACCATTTGAAGATATTAAGCTGCTGAAGTATAACTCATTACCTGGAAGAACGGCTCCCTGTATTTTAGGGTTTCTATAAATAGGGATAAGGTTCAGCTGTTCTTCTGCTGGGGTCGTCGATTGCTCCAATGTAGGGTCAAAAAGTCTCAACATTTCTGTGGCCAACTGAAAACAAACAAAAAACATTTCAAAATAACAAATGAATGCACAGCATGTTTTTCACTGTACTCATAAATGTTACTATCTAAGGGAAATTCTTTAATCCAAGTCTGAAAATAAAAAAGTGTTTGGAGTGCTCCTACCTACTCAAGAAATCCTAGCAAATAATAAATAATTAATAAAATCAAATTTTTTGGAGACATGTTTTTTACTACAACTACATAGTAAAACAACAGTGCCAGGTCACAAAATACGCCCATCAAAATTCATTTTTAATGCATCAAGGGGCATAACTCAGAAGTGACTAGGCCGATTGGGCTGGTTATCAAACTTGACCGAGATCTCATGGTCATAAACATTTCTATCAAGTTTGGTGAGGATCCGAATAAAACTGTTTGAATTAGAGAGCAGACACCGTTGTGGATGCCGCTCACCCGCCATGGGTTTTCCCATAATACGACCTGTTTTAAAAAACGGGAGATAAAAAGAACAAGAGGGCCAAGATGGCCCTATATCGCTCACATGACAATCACTGCTCACTCATTAAAACATTGTTTTGAACCGGTGACCTAGTTTTTGACCCCAGACGACCTATGTTCGAATTTGTCTTACATATCATTAAGACAAACAGTCTGACTAGGTTTGGTGAAGATACGATCAAAATTTGACATCTACAGTGTTAATAAGGTTTTCCTAAGATTTGACCTTGTGACCTGGTTTTTGACCCTAGGTGACCCATATTTGAACTTGTCCTTACTATCATTAAGACAAACAATCTGACAAGGTTTGGCCAAGATCCAATCAAAACCATGACATTTAGAGCTTTTACAAGATTTTTACCTAAGATTTGACCTTGTGACCCAGTTTTTGAACCCGGCTCACCCATGTTCATCCTTGACCCACATATCATTGAGGCAAACATTTTGACAATGTTGGGTGAAGATCCAATTAAAACTTTGACATCTACAGTGTTAACAAAGTTTTCCTAAGATTTAACCTGGTGACCTAGTTATTGACCCCAGATGACCCATATTTATACTTGACCGTTATATCATTAAAACAAACGATTTGACAAAGTTTGGTGAAGATCCAATAATAACTGTGAAATCTACAGTGTTAACATGGTTTTTCATAAGATTTGACCTAGCGACCTAGTTTTTGACCCAAGATGACCCATGTTCGAACTCGTCCAAGATATTATGAAGACAAACATTCTGACAAGGTTTCATGATCATCCAATCAAAACAGTGACTTCTAGAGTGTTCACAAGGTTTTCCAGCAATTTGCCCTAGTGACCTAATTTTACTACAGAAATTACCCATTTTCAAACTTGACCTACATATTATTAAAATAAACATTCTGACAAAGTTTCATGAAGATAAATTCAAAACAGTGATTTCTAAAGTGTTCACAAGGTTTTCCTTATTTGGCCCTGGTGACCTAGTTTTTGACCCCAAATGGCCCAATATCGAACTCGTCCAAGATTTTGTTGATATTAACGTTCTGACCCAGTTTTGCTAAAATTGAGCCAAAAATGTGGCCCCTAGTGTGGTCACAACAAAAAGTTTGACGACACACGACGCACACCGCACGACGCCGGACGGAGAGTGATCCTAATAGCTCACTTTGTCACTTTGTGACATGTGAGCTAAAAATCACTACCTTCCTACCCAGTGCTAAAATTCTGAAAATTTTCACGTATACTTTTTGTTTACTGGACTACTAGTCAAAAGGTCATGGGTTCGAATTTTGGTTTCGATATTTCAGGCATGCTATGTCAGTGTCCCCTTACCAAACTACAGAGCCCAGTACTGTGTTAAGAAAATCACAGGAAAGGGGTGAGGATTGTATTGATGTTTCACATCGGGCGATGAAGAACCAGTAAGAACTATTCTCCTGTATCATCTCTCCCCTTTCTCTAGGACCGTGAAACAACATACTGTATTTTCATTTATTTTCGTTGGGCTCAATTTTTGTGGCTTTTACTAAAATGGATACATCATGGGAAAACAAATTTGTGGATTTTGATTTTGAAAAAATGCCGTATCTCTGCATTCAGAATCGTGGGGATTTGATTTCGTGGATGAGCCGAGCCACGAAATCCACAAAATTATATCCCCAACGAAAATTAATGATACCATAGTATAAACCATAATGTTTTGCCTATAGATAGATATGTCCCATTAGAATACCCAAGTCAGAAGAGTTCCCAGGTACCAATAGGGATACAAGACCGACCTTGGATGTTATTTTCAAGGGCATTCTATTTGTTTATGAAAGTACAAGCATTTCGAGTAAACAAGTAAACAATATTTTACATTTCAATTAACAGGATATTTCAAATAATTTATTAGACTATGTTTTGTAATACAGAAATAATCTTGTGACAGATCATATTTAAGTAGATTATGCAACCAGGAAATAACTGAACTTGTTCACATTAATTTCTGTCAGAATTTACCCAATCCTCAAAGCCAATGTCTACAGTGAGTGTCATTCAATGCAACATTGATAATGTTTACCATTGTCTCCTTGTCCTACAGCAATTAATCTCAAGGGACTCGAACACTAAAGAAAACCATTAACTCAGTTGTATTCAAAGAATTTCATATTGTGGATTTAATCACTAGAGATCAATCCTGTATCAATTACAACTCATGAATTCTGTATAATTATTGGTATATTGGTACCATTAACAAGCAAATAAAGTATGGGATATCACAACAATTTAGTTAATACAATTAACATGCAAATAAAACATGGGATGTCACAGTGTTCTCAGCAAACAAATTAGGTATTGTTCGGAACACAAGGGTCAACCAAGGAGTGGCTTTACACTGAAAAACAAACTATCTACTTCTAAATAATCACTTTGTACCATCCCTCTGATACATAGATTTCTGTAAAGAAATTAAAATCATTTAAAAAGTGCAGTCAAACCACTGAACAAAGGTCTTTCTTGAGAAAGATATAATGTGGCCTTTATTGACAGGTGGCCTTAATTTAGAGGTCATTTAGTTTTAAATGATCATTGATGGATTCTTAAAAAATTGCCTTTATTCACAGGAAGCCTTTATTTGGAGGTAGCAATAAGTACATGTTTGTTTGTACCTCAAAGTTTTATTCATACATTTACATATATGGTATTTAACAAAGACCTTTAATGTCACAAGACACAAAGATAAGAAAACAACAAATGAATGATCAATAACTTATTATATTGTAGCATGTTTTTTAACGTGCTTTTTAATTATAAGGCACTCTAAAAAAGTAACTAGGGCCATGTTTTTTTTAAGTTTTCCTGTAAGAGGCCAAACCTTGATTGAAGGAGGTTTTCCATACTCATTTCCAATGTCGTAAATGATATATTTGGGATTTTTAGGCCACCAATTTTCAGAACTAAGCAGCCAATTTGGCCTCTGGCCAACTCTTACTGAACACCTTGAGGGCCCCAGGAATTTACCCCTTTACAGAGTCAAAATGGTGATAATTCTGTGTTGGCATAATTATAAACAAAACAATCAAAACATCAGGCAAGCAAAACATACCATCAGCTTGATGGTTATACCCTTCTGACCCTATTCTTTTTAATTTTATAATTTTTCCAGCCTTTGAAAATTGCCTAGGTTACTGACCAATTAATTAAAAGCCAAGGGCTTTAACTCCTGCTTAGTAAAAAAAAATAACACAAATAATTAAATATCTATCACAATATTTCTAACTTTTTGTTTGTGGTACATAAAATTATGAGCTATTTGGTCTGTTCCAAATAATACTGTTATAATACAAAGAATAAAAAAATTAGTTTTAGATGAAACTTTATATTCTTTTAGCTGAAAACTGAATTATCAAGGTGTTAATAATAGGATACATAACCAATCAACTATACACATTTTGATACAAAAAAAACTGACCATTGTTTTTATATAGCTAAATTTTGCCAATGGAGAAATATTGTCACTGGTAAGCTAAAAGTAGCAATTTACAGATTTTACAGGAGAAAGAAAAACATTTTCAAAGTGTTCAAGTCTCAAATATAAATTTAGACATTAAAAAATATCTGCCCTCAAAATTAGCCTAACTTTATTTGTAATATATTCTGTCAGTTTTGAAAAAAAAACATACAGCAGTATTCAGAAAAAATGTCTAAAACTATAGACTACATTTTTTACTGTTGTTATGTCAGATTTATTGAATACGAGTAAATGTCGCACCCTTTCCAGACTTTTCTAATAAGTGTAGTGATGCAGTGTTTTGAGAGACTGTACGCATATCTATTCTGTGTTTCCAGCAGAATTATTCAAGTTGTTCATCAAAAATTCAGAGATCTAAGTTTTGACTTCCCAACAACGATGTATCAAAATTAACAAATTCGTAAGCATAAACTGCATCAGACCTTATTTCAGTATGACTCTTCACTGCCTGATGATCATTATAAAACTTAAACATGAAAACTTCTAATTTCAACTTGACAGAATTTGACAAGATGTCATAATTCGCGAAACAAACTACACGCACACAATGACAGCGCAAAAAGCTGATTTCACATGACAAGCAGCTGATATTATCGGATGATTTAAACTATGTATTAAACAGATATTTTCCTATAACTGCGCTGTTTTCCATTAGTGTGACAGAAATTGATCACAGGACATTTAGATGTCGCACAATCAAGCGTTATGGATGGAATTACAGGTAAATACATAGTTCTATAGAAAATTTAAAACCATTCTTTTCAATGTTTACTTTTTATCAAATGCAACACAAAGGAATAAGATATTGTGAACAGTGTTTTAGCATAGCTGGAATATATTTTCTTATGTGTTTTAAATATCTTTTAGTAAAGTGTTATGTAATCTTAAAATAAGTGCTAACAAAATACATTTTGTATATGAAATCGAGTATGCCTACATTGAAGGTATTCAACTTTTATTTTTTCAATATTTTTATTTAAATATAACATATTTAATTACGATAAGAAATCACCAAATATGAAAAACAAATAAATTAAATAATTTATTTCATTCCATCAACATTTCGCCACATTGGCTTCTATATTATTATAATTATTCTGATACTCTTGGTGAATTTTTTGTCACATAGTAATTAAAATATATTACAATTCAGATTTTGGATAATATTAGTTTGAGTCAGTTTTTACTTTTAAAAGACTGAGTCATTTGATCTAACGGAATAAAAACATAACACAATCACATCATAATTCATTTGGGAATGACCTCCCATTATTTTCATACCATACATTCAAGATTTTCTTTAGCTTGGATTATCAAAAACCATAGATTATCTAAAATAATGTTTCAGTCCTGTTGATTTTGGATAATCAAAGTACTATATAATTATACTTTAATATAACACTTATACAGTTCAAATGAAGCTTTAGCTATAACAAGAAGTGTTTGTGAAACACGAATGCCCCCCCCCCCCTCTTGACCTTCAACCTACTGACCTCAAACTCAATAGGGGTCATCTAATGACCAACCTCCCAAATCTGAAGAGCTTAGGCGAAATCGTTTTCTAGATATTTGTTGAACAAGGTTTGATTAAGGACTGACCGATCAACCGAACGACCGCCCGCCTGACTGACCAACAGACTGACATGTGTAAAATAATATAACTCCATTTTCTTCGAAAGGGGGCACAATTAAAAGCCCTTAAGTGAACAAAATCTTCTATCAAAGTAGGAGATAGGCTTTCCTTTCTTCATCAACTTGCTGCCTATCGTGCTTCAATGGAATATATTTTATCAGTTAAAACATTGTTAATATCCGGTACCACAACAGAATTTTATGTTGCTTTTCCGAGATTGGATTTTCACTTTTTCTTAATTACTTTTTGTATGATTGTTTTGTATGATTGAAAGTTGGGATTTTTTATACATCGTTTATTGATACTAAACTGTATCATACTATGCAGGCTTTTCTTTTTCGTGTCCATGCAATCGCCATATCTTGAGAATCATGGACAGGACACTAAAAGATATTATTTGTTAACCCTTACAATGCTGGGATCGAAACTGCAAAGTTTATGCCACAAGGATAGCGATAAGCCAGTCTAACAGTCTGACCGGGCTCTTTAGGTTACGGATGGTCAGCGATTCTATTCAGTTGAATACCTGGGGTATTCCTCCACCAATAAAGCTGGGAAAGTTGCCATACCACCCTGACAATTAATGTGATGTTAAAGGCCCATTAGCTTTTTGAATTTAACAATACAGAACAATTATAGATAAAATGAAAGTAAAATATAAGAAATATATTTTATTTGCACTGATACAATGTTTGCATAATGGCTTTCTTTAGCCACATATCATAAAAAAAATACTGTACTACATTTCTATACGTACTTCATGATTAAAAAAGAAATTTTCGGCATGTTTTTGCTGCAAGTCAAGGTCAGTTTCACTCATAAGACACCTTTATAAGGTAAAAAATAAGACCTACTTTAATTTTAACATCCAAACAGCTAATGGGACTTTAAACCCAGTTGACATGCAACATAACAAGAAGAAGTAATGTCATTTGTTATATTGTTATCATTTTTTGTAAAACTTTTTAATCATTTTTTTTTAATAATTTGCTTGACATGTTGTGCACTGAGTTTGTATTCATATTTTGAGCATAAAGGGTAGATGTATTGCAGCATAACAAAAATGTTAATTGTGTAAATCTATATCAAGCATGCTCAACGACACAATGAGTCAATGAAGGGTTTAATTAAAATATCGACATGATTCGATCTATCAATTAATTAATAATATCATGCAATTAATTCAATTCGAAACTATAATAAGATGTATTAAGTATGTAAGAGCACAGAACCATATAAATAGTTTACAATACATTTCTAGTGCACCTAATTAATGAGAAAATAACTTAAAATAAACCTATTCTTAAGACCTTTTTTTTATCTGCATGAAACACTGGTACAGTACAGCCTCTCCAGAGTGACCCTCTCTTGAGCAACAACCTTCCTTCATCAACAGTATGATTTTTCCCACTGCACAATTAAACTATAAAACTAACCTCTCTTGAGCAACAACCTCTCAACAACAATATAATTTTGCTATTCCCAAAGGGTGTTGCTTTGAAGAGGTTGCACTGTTTAGATGTATTAGGGTATAAAACAAAATCCCAAATTGTTGTACATTAATGTACAGTACAACCTCTCCAAAGCAACACCCTTTGGGAGTAGCAAAAATATGTTGTTGTTGAGAGGTTGTTACTCTTGAGAGGTTAAATTAATAGTTAAATCATGAAGTAAAGAGAGGGTGGCTCTGGAGAGGTTGAACTATTATTATCATGTAATATAAATTAACCTTAAAATATGATATTCATTTTTATTATTTTTTCTACAAACATATTTTATGATTCATCAATAGATGCACACAAAAAATGCCATTCATGTTACAAAACAGGAAGGGATCAATTATTTACCTTTTACATCAATCAATTGTTAAACTTATAAAATGCTAATTATAGAAAGGATCTAATTATCACTTCAACTTGCCTAATTAGTCAAATAGACATTGATTTAAGGTGACCTGTCATTTGGCTTTGACAAGTTTATAAAAGTGATAATTTAAGTACCGGTATTTCCTGCCAATAATTTGCATTTGAACAATGTTATTCTATTGGTCAGATTAACATAAATGGCACAGCCCCTTTTCTAATAAAGGGTATTATAACTGGGTATTTCAGTTAAAACAGTCAGTCTTAAAGAATTAAGTTTCAGTACCTGTAACATAGTATCTTAAATGTCACATTTAAATAGTGTTGTTTATATGCCATCTGGCACAATTTTTATGCGTTGGAAATTTATAAATAACAATAAAAATAATACACATTTTTGAAGGATGTAAATATACTGCAGGACTCATCAATCATAAATCATAAAGGTATGTGTTCTTTGAGGTGCATAAAGGCTAACTAATTCACTGAGCTTCTAGGGGTCTAGGATCAGGGGCTGTAGGGTTTGGTGATTTTTCTGCAAATGTTGAGCTCTTGGTCATAGTTCATTTAGAAAAGTTTTACAAATTTCTCTTTATAATTATGTAGATATTAAATTAAGGAAAAAAGTCAGAAAAACTCTTCAATGATAAAGTTAAAAATATGTTGCTATATACATTTAAAACCATTAAGATATTTTTGCACAAGGCATGAAGATGATTTTGTTTATTTTGGGCTTTTATCCATCATTGACAACTACATCACGGCAGCAAAAACTGGTTTCAAGGTAATAGTCTATATTAATTTCAAAGAGCAAGCCCAAAGGCCAAACTATAATTGGGGCTATTGAAAAATAACAAATTACCACAAGCCCTCGCAAACAATTTTGAGAAACTTCACTAGCCAGTCCGAATAGAAATTTACTAGCTTCAGGTTTCGGGCAAGTACATGGGTTAGCATGAAGACTGCATATATTTTCGTTTCCAAAATAGCAGAGGAAAAAAATGACTGATTATAAAGAATAGTATTAAATGTAACAAGTAAATTTAAAAACAACGAGAAATGTGTTCGGAGGACTCGAATACGCTGCCGAGAGCTAAGTCAGAAAGGGGCCACAACTGTGTGGATTACGGCAATCAAACTTGACCTGTATTTCATTATTATACACCTTCATGTAAAATATGAAACCAATCCATGAAATATTTCATGAGTTATCGCTCGGAAACCAAAATTTGAACGGACGGACAGACAGAGATAACACTTAATGCCCTTCCGCCATTTTGAATGAATGGGACATAAAAAGCTTTATGCTTATCACTTTAAATTTTTATGTTGTTCTGAGAAACAATGTGAATGATACCAGAGCTTTCATGCAATCATGAAAATGATATTTCATGAAACTTTTAAGAGTAGAAATCAGAATCAATCATATCAAATTGATTAGATCATTACGAATTTATAGCTTGATTATATTACATTGAGAAAGATCGCTCATACAACAAGAGGGCCACATTGGCCCTTTATCGCTCACCTGAGAACCAAGGCCAATAATCAATGACCAGGTAATATAGTTTCCATCTCGTAAAACTCATTTTTACGTAGATTTTGAGATCAAAACCAACAATGAAGGTATAATACTGTTAAACAAGCTAAAACATAGCACATTTTCTAATCCAAGGGTCCATAACTCTTAAAGTTGTGGTCCGATTCCACCCATAACTTAACATGTCCAAAACCATAAGGTCATACACATTCATTGTAAATATGATTAGGATCGGTAAATAAATGAAGGCGCTAGAGTGTAAACAAGCTAAAATATAGCAAATTTGCTAAGTCAAGGGCCCATAACTCTTGAAGATGTGGTCCGATTCTGCCCATAATCGAACTTGTTCGAGATCTTTTGATTATACTCATTTACTGAAAATATGATTAGGATTGGTGAATAAATGTAAGTGCTAGAGTGTAAACAAACTCAAATATAGTAAATTTTCTAAGTCAAGGGCCCATAACTCTAGAAGTTATTATCAGATTTTGCCCATAATCAAACTTAGCCGAGACATTGTGGCCATATACATTGTGAGCAAGTTTAATCAAGAATCGTAAAGAGTTGCGGTTGCTAGAGTGTAAACAAACTAATTGTGGACGGACGCCGAACATTCACCGATCCTAAAAGCTCACCTGATGAATCAGGTGAGCTAAAAAGCGATGTTTAGACTATTTGTTAGACTCCTCACAAATATAGCAGTACATTTTTAAAGCATAATTATTGTGCTAAAGAGTTAAAGAGCCCATTATGATGTAGTACCTTGCATCAAATGTTTTTCATTTAATTATTTCACAGCAACATCAAAGTTCTATGTTATGTAATGATCTATTATCATTGACATTACTTCTGAATGTACAAATAATGTTGATGGTAATGATCGAATATTATGTGGTTGAAATTTCCTGATTTTAAAAGCATGAATGAAACAAATGGACTATTTATTGATATAAAATAATGGCAGCACTAAGTAAACAAAGAGTCTAAGAGAAGTCTGTTAATATTGCTTTTGTTAAAGACTTAATAGTCAGTGACTGGGTGCAGAATAAACACTAATAACCTTATAAGGAAATGAATTCTATATTCTTGTATTAATATTGAATTCAGGTTTGAATTCCATAACTTCATGTATGTTGCATAGTCTTTAGGACATTAAAGAAAATTGTCCTGAATTTTAGACAAATTTCCATAAAACTGCGATGAAAAACCACACATTTTAGTTTCCATAGCAACCAAAATATCAGTCAAATTTTCAAAATTTCTTTACAATGCAAAACCAACTTCAGTACATTGCGAATTAAATTACTAAATGATTTATATCCAGAATTCTCTTCTTACAACAACAAAACAAATAATTAATATTTTCTTATAATGAACAGAGATATGATTAATTAGATTCAAAATAATTTATGGTAGGAAATCAAAGGCACTGTAAATCAAATCTAAATTAATTTTTAACAGGAAATTACCAGTCTTTTAACTTGGAGTGAATAATTAATTATTTTGATTAAATTAATAAAAGATTATAAAACACAAAAATGACACTGTCAATTAGTAATAATGATAAATTCATTACAGAATGCATGAAGTCATGTGACTTATAATGAGGTGATTGCGAGTCATTATAAAACTAAGTCATCATAAAACTGTCAGATATTCAAGGATATCAGAGTCATTAATGAGACAGGGGCTCAACAATGTTTGTATAATCAAGGTTTTTTACTGTATTTCTATTTTTTTTGTTTTAACTTACTTCAAACTAAATTATTCATTAAGTCAGGAACCTTCTATGAACATGTCAATTAGACCAAGATTTCAGAATTGTTTCAGGGACACTGTAAGAATAGTTGCAGACATCACAAGAGTAGAAAAGAACCAGTAATGTTCACTGTTACCCAAACAACTGAATTTTTGGTAACACCAAAAATATAGAAATATTTAAGGCATAAATCGGACCACAAACTGTTAAAAAACCAACAAAATAGACAAAATGTTCAAACTACCTACCCTAACTTTTTTGGTCAAATAACAATAAATATGGCTCTTTTTTTCTTCCCTTATTTGGCATTATCAGTCAATAAATCAGTATTTCAAGCCTTGTACTTAAAAATACACCATTTAATTTCAGACGTTTTAACAGATTAAATCCTGATGTATAGTGAAAAATGGATACGACAAGTACGATATACATCAGCGCTGAGGCTATCATCGGGGCTATAAGTTGTGCGGGAAACTGTCTTGTGCTCATCGCAATAGCTCGAAATCGAAGACTACAAACAGTTACTAACTGCTTCATAGCAAGTTTAGCGCTGGCTGATATGTTAGTTGGAATAATAGTAGCACCACTGGCGGCTCTAAGTTACCTTGGCTTACCACATCATTTTCTCGGATGTGTGTTTACAAACTCTATTATCGTTGCATTCACGCAAGTGTCAATATTCAACCTTCTTGCCGTGGCTTTTGAGAGATTTGTGGCGATAAAGCATCCTTTTGCATACAAAAAACATCTTGATATCAAACGTGCTTTATTCATCAATTTTGGCGTGTGGTGTATCGGGCTGTTGTTTGGACTTTTACCAGTATTTGGTTGGAATTTACACCATTTAAAAGATGAGAATTGGACGTGTAATTTTGTCAATGTCATAGACATGAATTATGTTGTGTATTTTCATTTCTTTGGGTGTATTGTCGTGTCCCTGGTCATAATTGTGGCGATATATGCTTACATTTTCCATATCGTACGGAAACAAATGAAACAGATAGCAGTACTAGAGATAGCCGATCCAAGGCAAGGCACCTCATCATCTCCATCACAGTTCAAAAGGGAAATAAAAGCAGCAAAGTCATTAGCGATCGTGATCATGTTCTTCGCAATATCATGGATACCGATTCATACTTTAAACACAATGTCATTACTATGCGCACAGAACTGCCCTTATCCTATGGAACTTTTACTCGTAACCATAGTACTCAGTCATGCAAACTCGGCAGTAAATCCGTTTTTATATGCTTACGGAAACAGTAATTTTAAAATTGCTTTCAAAAAAATGTTCTTCAATATCAACGATTCGCAAGTTGTAACTGATACTCAAATTTCTAAAAACAACGCTCATAAAAATGTTAATTCTTCTACCAGTCAACCAAATGAAAATATGGACATACAGAATGGTCATATGTAATGGTGAATTACGAATGCTAGAATTTAAAACTTCAAGATAGAATCGAAACATTCGAAGAAAGAAAGGAAGTTAAAGATGTCAAGAACAGGAAAAAACAAGAAGCTGTGGTCAATAAGTGCACAAGCCCTGGTTGCAGCTGGACTAAACCTTGTATGGAGAGACTGTTAAGGCAATAACTTGCATAAAGGTTGTGTAGTGTGACATTGTTGTCCCTAAAAAAGAGCTGTACAGTTAATTTTCGCTGTCTTTTTCTTTCAAATCAATCAAATTGTGACATTTGACACTATATTGATACTTCCTCAAGCGCTCAAGTGATTAAGATAATTTTGCAACTGGTTAAATTACTATTTCAGCATCAAAAATGCTGTGACAGGTTGTGCAATGATTATAAATCAGTCTTCAACGTACCTTTATGAAAATTGCAACTCTGACAAAAAGAAATAACTTGTTCATTATTATTAAATATATCATACCGTTCATCACAAAGAGCAAGTGTCCCCCAAAAAATGATAATAGAGAGACATCTTGTCCTCCCAAATGAAAACTGCTTTCATGACCTCTGCCATGATTAATAGTGAGTATTACTGAATGCCGGAAACAACGTTTTACCGAAAACAACCAAAAACAACTTTATTATTGTATTTGCTTGATGCTTATTATAAAAGAGTATTTATTACACTCATATACAAAATTCAGAGTTAAAACATTGATTTTAATAGAAGTTATGAAGATTTGCAAAATATGCAAGATTATCATTAATTTTAGTGTACGAGTTACTTCACTTTGTATCGAAAACAAATCAGAGTACAGAAAAGAGGGTTAAAAGAAATAAGTTGTTTCCAGCTGTTTTTGTTAAAATCGTCTCTTTTTATTGGCATTCAGTTATACTTTTAATAGCTGCTTCAAACTACTTTACATGCACATCGAAAAGAGGAAAAAACTTTGATTTTTAAGTAAACCAATAGTCAAAACATGTATTTGAACATGAAAATTTGACAAATTTACGAAATTCATGTTTTCATTATTTATTTATTTTGGTCCTATTAATATTGTTGTAAATAAATATTATTTTATTTGCCCTTTTATTGATTCATTTTCTAACGATGTATTGCATTCAATATATTAGCAGTCAGATTACCAGATACAACTTTCATAAATATTTGAAATGATAATGATTAGATACACAGATAATTAACACACAAGCTAAAAACTCATTTAATACCAAAACTAACAAGAACTGGTAAAGCTGATACAGATTATGTTTATAATAGTAAATCAGGTCTTTATTTTTTTATCTAATTTCAATATGCCGACTAAAATATTTAATAAAATAATAAGGATACAAAATTTGTGTCAGCAATGTGTAACAGATCTAATCTGAAAGGTAAGATATCTGAGGAGGTGGTTAGGTTGATCAAATGCCTCTTCTTGCAGCAATATGATAATTAAGACAGGGCCATACAATTAACAAGGGGGTGGGGGTGTTAAGACTACCCCCTCCCACAATGATTTTATGTTTTTTTATGGCAATGAAAAGGGGCTGATTCCTCACCCACCCCACCCCATCTCTCAGTCTGAAATTGCCTCCTACAGGCCAGTAAGATACAAGTATTACATATTTTCAATAGCCTAAAATGATAATGTTTCAAACTATATAAAGTTAAAGTTTTACTTTAATGTATCAAATGAGGAAAATTAAGTCAGCTTGTCAACATTTCAAGGGTTCAACGCAAGAGTGTTGTAACTCATATTGAAATAAGAACAACTTACGACAGTGTTGCGCTGAGCCCTCGATTTGTCAGCCTGCGGGGCTATCTTATTTTACTATATAACAGAGGCCGATATTAGGCTACTTCACAATTTTAAGAAGGCTACTTCACAATTCCAAAATGCCAGCTTCACAAATGAAAGAAATGCCACTTTCACAATTGAAATTTCTTTCTTTGAGGCCACAAAACAGTATCACTTGATCAAGTTTTACTAAATATAGCATTTTTGGAAAAACCCGTAATATTTTACGTATTACAAATGAGTAGTCATTGTCTTGGAGTCACCTCTTGCCCAAGACCTAAATTTTCCAAATTTTGAAATTATAATTACAAAGTGATAAAACCAGAGTTACTCAAACATTCAATGATAAAATATTTCAAGCTTTTATCGATTTTCCGCACAAAATAAATTTAAAAGGGAAATATTAGTTGTAAATTGCTTTTCACAATTTAAGCCAATATCACGCTTCCTCTCACAATTCAAAAGGAAAATAACACTAGAGTTTCACAATTCTAAGAAAAATCGCGATTGTCTTTTACAAATCAGATAGGCTGGGGCCTCTTCACAATTTTGTGGAAAAAAGCCCTGTCAGCTGAATATATCTTCTGGTCTTTGAAAGACTTACGAATAATTAATGATATCTTTAAAAGCCTAAAATAGTTCAACTTACGTGTATTCCAACTTCTTTAGAGTTGAAGTTAGCATGAGACCATTTCTCAGCATGGTATTTCCTCTGGAACTTTGTAAGAGACCCTGCCCCTCGAATGGTGACATCATTTGTATGGAAATAAGCGTCAATGATAAGTTTACCGTCATAGACCAAACATGCATCATTTATCGCTGAAAATAAACAAAACTAGACATTCATTTTAGGCAAACTATGTTTCTACACGAATCATAGCCATGACCTTTAACTTCACTGAATGATCATGACCTTGCACTACCATAAGTTTCGTTACAGTAAAACATTAGTATATTTGTACTTTGACATTTAACGTATCAGCATTGGTTAAAATGGCTAAAATAACGTAAAATGATATTATACGTTATTTACAAAGATTAAATATCATACTTTAATATCAAGCAACAAATAATTCTATCCGAACGCTAAAAAATGGTGTTTTATTGCGATAAATACTGCACCCCTTTATTGACTTTTCCTTATCAGCGTTAAAAATCAATAACGTAATGCGCATTGTATTGGTACAATATGATACTATTAATTCATTAATGACAAAAATTTGTTATAAAATCTCTTACTATACATCAAACATGGGCGTGGTTTCAATTATTGAACCATAAACATTAGCGATTTTCATTGGCTATCAAAATTGAAAGGGGTGCGTCAAATTCGTTGATTTCAAGAGAAGATAATGATCGGACACTTTAATTGTTAATTACTCAGTTTAAAAAACACAGTAGGTGTCATTTTCGAATTAACATTGCCGTCTTATTTGATGACAGATTTCAAAGCGGTTTTCGGTATTTTGTAGCGGACATGTTAATCTAGGGAACTGTGCCTCAGAATTTTGATACTTGTTTTCATTTTTTATTTATGGCGTATTATGTAATAAACAGCGGGGTTTTGGGTACGGAATTTCTTTAAAGTCAAGTATCTAACGAACCGGGTACGTTATAAAAAAACTGAGGTACGGTTCCCTGCATTATACATTTATAGTGACTTTAAGGCTATTTGTTGTAATATATTCCTATATACAGAGTAGTTATCTTTGTTCAAAAAATTGAAAATTACGTGCGATATTGGTTTATAAAAGATCAATCAAATGTAATATTTGTTTCAAATCACTTGCAATGCACTTTATACAGTGGGTTTATTTTAGTATATAATTATGGTTTAGTTTTTAAATCTATAAATTGGTGAAACTTGATTTGACCTGACATCCAAGCAAGATACCTTAAGTCATTCAAAATAAACCAAATAAGATGAATGTTCATGAAAGACAGAAAATGTCTAAGTATACGTTTTTACCAATAATCTTACATAGCAATGATACACAGACATACATGCACATAATGTCAGAATCATACAATCCCAGTTTCTCAAATATGACACTTGAAATGTACCACTATGTTTTCTCAATGTTGTTTCATCTTATTTAACTTCAGTATTAAGAGTCAGTGGATATTGCATGAAGATTAAAAAGAAGCAATTTATGAGTTTTAAGGTTTCATTTGAACCTTGCTATGTATTAGATACAGTACGAGTTTTTCTTCAAAAGTGTCTTCTTAGCATCTGTATGAAGACATTTTTGAAGAAAATACAAGTACGTGTATCTGACTTATATGACAATAAAGGATTATGTCCACGTGAAAGTTGAGTTATTGACAAGTGTCTTCTTACAAACGTTAGAAGACACTTTTTGAATAGCTCTGCTGGGGGTATAGTCGTATAAGTAAGTGCATGTACATTGTCTGAGAATAGTGGAACCGACTAATCGCAGAACAATACCAAATTGAATGAGGGAGACCAGATACTGCATTGAAATTGTGTAGATGATAATACAATATTATATAAATAAATATATATATCATGTATGACAATAAAATAAATTACCTTTGAAGGCGTCAAAGTCAACATTTTTTCTGTAATATGCAAAGAAAGCCTGAAAAAAAGGAAAAGTGGTGCTTTGTGCATAATTATAGAAACACATACATCAGTCAGAACAGCCATATATATACATATACAATGTATGTACTGGTACATACAGTAGATTGATCAGGCCAAAATAAATCAAAATATTAGCTAGAATGTATGGTGTTACAAACTAGAGCTTGTCACAGACGTAATGAATACCTCTACATGCTGCCTTGACACAGACTCGTTCATGTTACCGCCCCGTATGAGTGTAACCTTGACATTGTAGTTACAGCAATAGGTTTTGCGTGCAACACACCAGCCGAGACAAAGCAAACTCCATATTTGACCTTCAAATATGACCTTAACCTTTGACATTTTGTGTGATTCCAGTATAGCCCACTGATAGTGAGTGGGGGTATTATAAATGCTATGTTGTCAGAATCTCTTGAAACGTAACTGAAGGTTAAACACTAGCAACATAATTATGTTCCAAAATTTAACAAAAAATCTTATGACTCCAAGTAACATTGGAAAAGGCAGAAAAACTTGGATTTATTTCTTGTCAAAATATAAGAATTCATATTTGAATAAATTCTGATTCACATATGTCAGTGAATCATTTGATGGAACAAGATTAAATCTATCATCCAGACAGACACCTGATCTCATACAAGTTAGCAATGTCATTTCAGAAGATATTATCTATAGCAGTTTAACTCGTTTCTCACATATAATCAGATACTGCACTTTTGCTTCAGACCATAAAATCATATTCTGATATTTTACTTTAATATTTACTAGTATGAATGGAAACATTAAGTTTATAGGATTCTGAGAGTGTTGTATATAAAACTAATGACTGAATATATAACCATATGCCGTAAAGACAAAATCACCAGAGACTACTAAAATTACTTTTGTAGCCAGGTTTCAAAAATCAGCCATTTAGACACAAAACTTTGAGATTTCAAACGGCATTTCACCATTTCAATAAGAGTAGCGTTACAAATGCCCTGTTCTCCTTTATCCTCTCCCCCCCCCCCTCCCTCTTGGGCGGCGGCCCTGAAATGACAATAACTGTTGAATTGCAGTTAAACAACAGATAAATAAGTTCATCATTTCAAAATACTTACAGAGCATTCAAGTGTCAATGGTTCTTCATTGGATGTAAAACTTGCAGATTTAATTTCGACACAATTCTCTTCTCCCTCGTTCCATTGTGCTAAATAATAACCCAGATATAACGTAACACCGCACTCTTGCATGGCTTTCATCATCGCTTCTTCTACGACCTCGTTATTAAAACACGATGTCTGAAAACAAGAA
Organism: Lutraria lutraria; assembly: GCA_964023205.1. Taxonomy (NCBI): domain Eukaryota; kingdom Metazoa; phylum Mollusca; class Bivalvia; order Venerida; family Mactridae; genus Lutraria; species Lutraria lutraria. The sequence goes on from OZ026834.1 coordinate 28,591,470, forward strand.
GACACTTTACATGTATAATATTATTCATGTATACACATCGGGTCATGGCCCTTTTTGTTAAAATAATAATAAATGTGATAACATAATATGATTGCAATTGCTTACAGAATGTGGAAGTACAAATTGTAGTTCCCTCCACAAACTTGTGAAATAGTACGCAAACTGATGACCCAACCAACCTCCAGACCAACGATCGACCGACAGAGTGATGCCAATATACCCCTCTCAAAATTCATTTGCTGGGGTATAAAAATTATATATTGATTGGTTGGTCATATCAGATTCAAGCACAGTGAATAAATGATTGATTACAATATTATCAGTCTTGTTTGTTCAGAGAAAGATCACACATATTTCTAAAATCTAAAAAAGAAAGAGGGAAGCCATCATATATTTTTACTGATCGAGTAATACCATTAAATACTCATCAATATAAACGCTTAAACAGTACATCATTCTGTTAATTGCAAAGTTGTTATTTTATACCTTCAAACTAATTATTTTCTGATGAATTTATCCCTAGGTATTTCAATAATTACACGTAGATAATTAATTGCAGGCATTAATTTACTGATAAAATCTGCAATTTTATACATCAATTAAATGACCCAAATAGAATAGGCTTTACCGCAGGGATAGATCTTTAGTTTAACAACACTGAGTGAACTATGGTAGACAATAAGTCGGCTTTGTATCTATACTTCGATTTCATCAATATTTTATAACAATGGGAAATTTTAACTAAAATGTTAGTGATGTAAACAGATAAACGATTAACTGTCTTTTGTCAGAATAACCGGTTTTGAAATCAGTAACCAACTAATTGAAACAAAAGAAAGAAAATATTAATAATTTGATTTTTCTGTAATTCTGCAGGTGTTATGTTGTCAATAAATTAGTTGACCAAAAATGAAAGAGAATCGATGGTACACATTATGTGTTTAAAAAAATCATAATACAAATATGAAATAGCAAATACGGTACGCTATGGTGATGTTTTCGTTTTGAAATAAAAATCTGAAATTCTATAACAGATGTAAGAATTGTTACGTTCAGGTAGCTATCTTACCTCATACTGCTGGGGCAGCTGGACCATGAAGATTTTATCGCCTGATACACCCATGGAAAGCAGTGTTTGAACACAAGTAAATGCATCAAGAGAAGATCCATACACCAACACTTTTCCTGAAAAGAAAATTAACAAAGTTTTGAAAAGCCAGAAAATAAATAGTTCTGTTATGGGTTACCCAGAATCACCCAACACTTTTTTGGTGCCAACCCCTAACAGCAAAGAATTTTTAGCCGTATACTGACCCTAAACTTTTTAACAACAAAATCCAGGTCACAAAAATGTTTGGGAACAATTTATCATGCTCCAAAGTGTGAAAGGTATGTTTAGAAAAAAAATTAGAACAAGATGTGTTTTTAAAACACAAGGCCCTCTCCAGATGACCTTTGACCTATTGAACTTAAAATGCACTGGTCCTGTAGAGGTTGTCATGAGGAACCAACATATGAAGTTTGATGAATGCAAGGTTACAGGGGCATAAAAGTTTTGCGACCTAACTACTCTATTTTTCTTGGTCAAGAAATTTCAACAAGATCATTTTTTCTAACCTATAATCTACATGTATGTACCATAAATGTAGGCATGCATGGATATTTATATTATTAAGTAGAATCATTTCACTTAATTCAATACAACAAAGTTACCACTGTCTAACCTCTTACAGGTATATACTGCTATGAGTTTATTGTAGTTTTTTTAATCAATTTAATATAAATGCCGCAAGCCAGATATAGGATCTACAGACCAATACAGAGATATAAAACTAAAACACGTTTTTGCTATTACTAATATCAAAATGCCTAAAGAACAAATATATCCAAGAAAAACAAGTTAATAACAGTTACTATATTAATATAAGGACGTTTGTATACTTTTTAACCATGTATTCCTATTTTTCATTCAAATATAGCGAATATAATCACCATTGAAGACTCAGGAGATATAATATCCATTTGTGTGATTTGATAAAGGAATTTTATAAATCATTGAGGGATGACTTCAGTACAATTCTGAATATATCAAGGGAAATATATAACATACTTTGTTGTTTGACAAACTTGGATTCAATCCAGTAGAGCGCTACTGCAGCATCATAATCATCATTAATGGTAAACAGATTTCTCGGCTTCTCATGAAGGAAACGGCGATCCGGACTTTGCGGAAGATTAGCGTTAGTAACTCCGCTCTGAAGATCTGCTCCAGTAGGCATGGGAACTTGGTACTGTTGACCGGTACTCAAGATCAAGTGATCATATGGAACTTGAGTATTGTTGTTAACGTTCACAAATTTCTTTTTCCTGTCAATCGATGTCATTTTTCCGTACACAACGTTCACCGAAGCCAGTAAAGCTATCTTTGCATATTCATCGTAACTAAAACAGTGACTGGAGGATAACATTTTTTCTCTCAATTCATCTCTTGACATTTCTCCGGGTAATCCATGTGGTGATATCAATGTAAGATTGTTGAACTGTAAATGTGGGCTGTAAGAAGAAATACATGAATTCTGCTAACATGATACAAAAATACCCGAAATCATTATTTTTCTGCCATAAGTTATTAATATTACCATCAGGCCCTTTTTATGCTATTTTGGGGTCTGGTATTCTCCCCCCTTCCCAAAGTAAAAAAGTATATATGTTTCCCCACTGAGCGAAAAAATTCTCCAAAATCAAAAACAAAATCCCAAATTTTTTTGTTTCACAATGCAAATTTCCCACATCAAAGAGACCCGATACCTGTTCCCCAAAACAGTAAAAAAGGGGCTGACCATGTTCATAGAAAATGTCAACACATTTTGATAACTGATTTAAAAATTCAAGTATAAGGCAAATTTTATTGAATTGCAATGATCGAGTGACAGTAACAGAATAACGCCTTAACCACTATAAAAGATAATGTAATTATAACATCAAAGTCATATTTACCAATATGCAAGAGCTTCTAAGAATCCAATGCCAACATCAGAGGCACCCACAACAACAATTCGAGCATTAATTGTCACCTAAATATCCATAAATAATCCATTAGTTTGTAATTAAAACAGTCACTTAATTATTTCAATTAAAATAGGGTTTTTACATCCATCCAACAGACAGGGTCATTTGCTGACTTTCCAGCAATGAAGGAGGAAAATCCCAGGTGTTCATCCGGGCCAATCTTCTGCAAGCTAGTTGTACAGCTTCCTTACATGCAAAATTTAGTCCAGGGTCGTATTCACACTCAGAATGATAAGGAGCTAGTGATTACCAGCCATAGACCATGACTATTCACTCACCAACGGCCCTCTAACATATTTTAAAGAACAACATAAATAATTCATCACAAATCATAACCTAGGAAGAAGTTAGATAACACGTAGATTTTACTGAACTCTAGGAAACAGATATAATATTTCTGGCAGAAATCTTTAAATCTGATTTTCATCACAAATACCACAGCTCTTACAGTCAAAATACAGAATCATCAATTTTCAAAAATTATATCAATAAAACTACAAGTTAGGCAAAAAAACAATTGTGTGTTTAGGGAAATCCCTTTCTAATGAAACACATAACCCGAAACTCCTTTTTTAACTTTATTAAAATGTTAGGTATTTGTTAACTTACAAATGATCAAATTCATTTTTAATATAAAGATAAACCAACAAAACAAAATTGCCCACCCCACCTAGTTGTTTTAAGATAGTTGTCCTAGACACACAAAATATTTTTTTTTTGCCCTCAGATTCTTTTGGTCAGAATGTTTACCTTGGGTTCCAAAGTAAGTTTTCTGTTGATATGGTTGAGAGCGTACAGTTCCCGTTCAGCCATGACTCTGTCAGATGGAGCATTAATACCGAGGTCATTAACGGGGTACACTATCTGTCGTCTATGTCGGACGGGAACCATTTCTTTCAAACAACTCACAAGTGAGTAGTTTTCAACAATCTGCAGAAAAAACAACCAAGAATTCTCATTGGTACCCCAGTAACACAATCACAGGGGTTTCATTAATATTCAGTACAGCAGATTTTCTTATGAAAAGAACAGATTTGGCCGAGGGTCAAGGGGGCCGCCTACTTAAATATCATACTTAAAATTTTCAAATTTTAATTTGAAAGTTTTGGGATTGTAACTGATTTTTTGCGATTTTAACTGATGGTTTTCATTGGTAATCGGTTCTTAATGAAAACCCGGAATCAGTTTTGCTAGAAAAGCTAAATATCAATTTTCAAATAATAACAATGGTAAAGAAAATAAACTATTATATCAATTTCTATTTTATTCAAATTTTCAATGTAGAATTTACCATACCCTTCTTTTAACCCAATTTAATGTTTTGCAAAATTACTATCTTTAACAATTGTCCTGTTTTATCATTACTGAAGAAAATTAATACTTCAGTATCATATCTGATCAAGTTAAGTGGTCAGGCATTGAGCTGTTGAACTCATTAACAATATATACCGGTACATGTATAGGACAAACACATATTCATCTATAGTTTTAGTAGTGTTTACTTCATTCCTTCATTAATAGACCTTTGCAATTAACATGCTCACAAATCACTTTCAAATTAAAACTTCCATTAAAGGTACTTTAATAAATACTAACTAATACGCGTAATATCAGAAAATCAAGAACTATGTTAAGAGTGAAACTGGATAATGACAAAAGCAAACAATCGGCTAATTGCTTCTTAAATCTTCCATCAAAGTAATACTGGGAGCTGAATGAGATTTAATGGGGCTTCATCAAGATAAAAACTTACATTAAAAGAAGCCTCTGAGGGTCTGTAATATCAATCTGCTGGCATTGTTGTTGCTGTTGTTTTTTATTGATTCTTTTGTGTTTATTACCTTATATGGTATTAAAGGTAAACTCTACCTCAAATAACTCCATTTTTGGGCATAATTATTCTTGAAAATGCCATATTTGGAAAAAATTATCAGAAACAAATACTTTCCTACAGATTATGATATAATTAGACATATTAAGAATGTATCTGGATGAAAGAAATGGAGTAAAAAATGAAAAAGAAAAACAGCTCAATATTTTCTATTTCTTATTCAAACAGAAAATTAAATATCATCACTGTGACAATGCATTTTTATTCAGTATGTGAATTTTAACCAACAGTAAGCTAAGAGTAACTAGGCAAAGGCCAAATCTTCCCTGTGAACCTCTCAGAATGTAACAAATCTTATAGTATCATCTAAACATAATACATACCTCTTTCTCAGTGTATGGGGGAAACAAAGGGTAATATAGACATGTCTTGTATCCAATCCTTAGCACTTCCTGAAACACAGAACAAAATATAATGTAAGGGTAAACAATTATCTTCAATAATATAGTGATTAGGATTATTATAACTAAAGGATATGATTTTAGTCATCCCTGATTCTATCCCATAAAAGCTACCTACAGTTCTACTAACTTCCTATGTTTCATCACCAAGTTTTAATCCACAAGCTCATATCAACTTTGTTTGCCAAAAAAGATTAATATCAGAAAGTAGGAAGATTCATTACCTAGGTATGATAAATTTCTGATTAATTTCAAACAAAAAAATCATTATGTATATAAACAAATCATAATAATAAGTAAATTCTTACTTTTAGGAAATGTTTTGTAAGATGAGCAAATATTGGATTGATGGCAAAATGATGTAATCTGCCATGTTCCGATCTTGTGTGATGGTTATAGTAGATAAAATCCTCTATGTTGTAATGTGAGCGTATATACTCAATATCCTGGAAAAGAAATTCACAAATAGATCCTTAAAAGTTCTGAAATCGATTAAACTGGAATTGAGATGTATTTAACCGTAAGCACACAGTAGAAATTAAAACCGTAAGATAAAAGGCAAATTAAAAAAAATAACTACTGGCCAACAAATTTATCATTATTACATTCCTCAAAATTTATAAGCAATTAATTGTGATATTACTTGTAGTGATTGCTTCATAATTTTAATACTAGAGTTAATAAGATTTGATTCAAATTTGATCAATCAAGCATCATAGGCCAGAGCAAAAAAAAATTATGTTCATCAAAGCATATCAGAGTATAACTAACATATGTTTTTGTATGTACAAACTACTGTGGAATCATTAATTTTCGTTGGGGACTAAATTTCGTGGATTTTTTGGGTCTGCTCATGCTCGCAATCAAATCCCACGAAGTTAAATGCAGATAAGGTATTTTTCTTGCAAAAATCAAAATCCACAAATTTATGTCCCCACAAAATAGCCATTTTAGTAAAAACCACGAAAATTGAGCCCAACGAAAATAAATGAAAATACAGTATTCAAACATTGAGTAAGTGATCTTTATCAAATTTTGAGTAGTATAAATAAATATATTGAAATTTTGCTTATTTCATGTTTGTAGAACTAAAAAAACACAAATGTATTTAATTATGTCACTTAAGATTTTAAGAATACACCTATATCTTATAGCTCACCTCCTCAACTCTGATTATAGCTATGGCAACCACCTGCGATTGACTGCTAGCAACAAATGCCTGGACCGGAGTGCCATCCTGAAACAAAAGGGAACTATATGATTGCACGATGGTCGAAGATGATTTCTAGTTAGAAATGTAAATTTAAAACATCAAAGATAATTGCTTGTGAAAAAGTCCTTAAAAAAATAACTTCTTTCAATACTTAATATAACTTATTCCAATCAAATGAATTTTAGAAGCATACAGTCAAGCCTGTTAACAGCCACCTCCAATTAAAGGCCACCCCATGAATAAAGACCATTCTCTTAAAAATTGTCATTGATTATTTAGAACGAACTGATCTCCAAATAAAGGTCACCTATCAATAAAGGTCAAATTATGTATTTTGCAAGGGTGACCTTTGTGTACAGACTCACTGTATTCTTAAAATAATGCATGATTGGATCTATGGAAGTTAGAAGACAGGTCACTAAATTTAAAGTGTCAAATATGTTCTTATTTCAATTGCAAATATAAAAAGCCTTAATTAATGATTGACAAAATGAATGGTTCAAAAAGCTAGATTGTAATAATTATGAATAAATAAATCATACATCATCTCTCTTGGCCTTGTTGTATTGTGACAAATCTTTCAACAGATTCTGATGTAAGTCAATAGATTTAGTTAACGATTCCACACCACTATAATCTGCCGGTGTAGCGAGACGTACAGCGAAATCCCTAAAGTAGAAATAGCAAAATATCATTAGGTAAAAAAGCTTCAAAAACATCTTGCACAATTTTCTCATCTTTTGGATATTCAAGACATGTCTCAAAAACAAAGATACACATAAAAGACATATAGATCTATGATTTTAGTTAATGATTTTTGGCATTTTTACTTTTTTACAAAGAAATTGGATTCAACTGTCAATAACAAAACTCAAATCCATTACATCTGTCTTGGCTATACAAATCATAAGGCCTCTTCCTCCTCCTTATCAGCCCTTATGATTTTTTTTTATAATAGAACTTAAAATAATACTTAATTCATTATTTCTGAATCTATGCATTTTTCACGCAGAAAGAGTTCAAAATATTATTTTTTATATTGTGCTATGTTATATCAATCAACAAACTTACTTTAACAAGCCATTTCTATGAAACACATACAGTTCTTGTGGCAATGTACTTGGACATCTGGGTGTAACTCTCTGAAACCCAAAAAATACTTTTGTAAATGATCAGAGTAATACCGTAAAAGGACCCGCCTCCGTGGTCCAGCGGTTAAGGTCGCTGATTTCAAATCACTGTAACCTCTCACTGATAAAGGGTCATGGCTTCAAGCCCAGCTACCGATCATGTCTCTTTATGTGAAAAAGTAGTTAGTTGCTTATAAGAGGATGGGAATCTAGTACTGGTTCTTCCCGGGAATGATGGTTAGATAAACTGTCCGCCTCATATGACTCTGACTGTTGAAAGGGGCTTAAAACTCAAATGAACAAACAAACAAATACTGTACAAAATTATTTTACTCTTTTAATGCCTGGTTTCAGCAGTAATTCAGTAGCATACAAAGGGGACAGTTAATCTAACCAGTTTTCCTGGATTTTGTACCAGTACTAGCCTTGTTCTATGCATGTAACAGCCTACAATTGGTACATTTTTATTATATTCAAATAATTTACATACATATAGCAAGTGAACATGGACAGAGCAAGAATCTACTGTACACCATGGAATATTAAACAAAAAATTTGTGTGAAACAAAACCAAACTGACCACAAAATTTTGTAGCAATGGAAACTCAGGCACAAGGTGAGGTACTGTTATAATACACAATTCTTTACTAGGAAATAACTCAAAGGCCTTGGCCAGGAAATCTGCAGACCTGAAAAACATAAAGCAAACTATAACATTTAAAATGTACCAAGACCAAAAATATAATTGTTGTAACAATCAAGCATTCAGACAATATAGGAGATGTCCATTTCATTGTAATATTCCCCAGGCTGAAAATAAAAATATCAAAGTTTGTTTGGAGTGCTCCAAACCAACTCGTGAAAATTCTAGCACTCTAGAAAAATTCCCTACCTACCTACCCAGTAAAATAAAGTTTTCCTTCAATTCTAATATATCATTAATATAATGCTTACAAATAATAAATATGTACATTGTACCCATATCTTATAACCAGATAAAAGTATGGAAAAAAGTTTAGCCATGCAAAAATAAATTGTGAATAATTAATCTATAAGATTTGACTGTGACATTGATAATGTTTGCATGTTGCTTTTTTGGTTAAAACAAGTACCCAAGCTTTATTCACTTCCGCAACCATGGCCGAGTGGTTAGGGTGTCTGCCTTCAGAGCGGGAGATCAAAGGTTTGAACCCCAGTGGAGACTGGGTTAGAACTGATGCGGTCGGTTGGTGAGCTGCCAGCTAGTTAAATAATGGTTACCGTAGGCCCATCTCAGCCAGGCTCCCAGCAAAAGGAGAAGGGATTCGGGAGGTACTGTGCGAACATAAGAAAGGTGTCTCATAAGCCAAGTTGGCTGGCCCTTTCAATAGGGGGTGACACTATAATAAACAAAACCTTTATCACTTCATGATGCAATACAAATGTAAGACCCTCTGTTCTCTGACCAGTATACAAATATGAACATAGATAAATGCCTAATTGTTTACCTCATTTCGTATCTTTCATCAATGCAGAAAAGTTGAATACTGAAAGCATTCTCTTCTCCGAAGTAGCTCGGTATGAATTTTTTCTGTGATGGTGGGGTTAGAGGTTTGGGTGCCGCAGTACCATCATCAATCTGTTAGAAAAAAGACATAACAATGTAGTTGCATTATTCATGTTTTCATGTTACAGTCACACCTGTGTTAGCAGCCACCTCCAAATAAAGGCCAACCTATGAATAAAGGTCATTCTTCTAAAAAAACGTCATTTATTGTTAAGAACAAAATGACCTCCAAATAAAGGTCACCTGTCAAGAAAGGCCACATTTTGTCTGTCTTACCATCAGCCTTTGTTCACAGGTTGACGGAATTTGAAAAAAAATCATACACATCTTTATTGAATGAAGGTGGTATTAGAAAAATCACTTTACATATTGTATATTACTGAAATTCTATTAATTCATGATTCACATTTAAAAAATTTAATCATTTTCACTTACTATTTACATTTATGTCAATTAAGGCTATTCGAATGGTGGCCTATGTTCCAATGTTTGATTGTAGTTGACATACAGATTGGACTAAAATAATACAACAAGATATAGATATACATATATACCAGTGGTGAAGATTTGCCAGATAAAACATCCTGTGGTTCCTCGTCATCTTCTTGACTTAGTAACGAACCTGTACTACCACCCATGTTGGCATCACTTAGTCTTTGCTTCACTTTAACTTCACTAGCGTTACTGTTGACTGCAGTAAAAAACAAATAATTGGTTGGCAAATTTCAGAAAAGTCACAGGTAAGAACACAGTTAATTAATATAAACTTTTGTTGACTGCAGTAAAAAAAACATAGGAACTGGTTGAAAAGTTTTTAAAAAAATGAAAAAAAAAACAAAAAACTAAATACTACAATTAAAGACAGGAAATAATATTACTGGTACTATAGAATCTTCATAACATTTCTAACAACTTAAATCTAAAATCGCAAATGAGATTTTATAGAAATAAAGTATATCTTATTATACATTGACAGGACTAGAAAATCAACTGAATTTCAATCAGATAAATTTGGTGATAAATAATAAGACCACATTTGGTGCATATCAAAAGATTTAAAAATTATCATACCTCTAGAACTTCTGCCACTGGATTGCTTACTGTTACCACTTTCTTGTTTCTCTTCAGACTTAGGTGCAGAGTCTGGTAGAGATTCTTTCACAGAATCAGCCACTTTAGACATATCAGTTTCAGTATTCTCTCCTTTGACAGAAGCACCAGATTTGGTAGAGCCGCGAGATGGAGATCTTTGCTCTTCTGTAAGGGAGACAAGTATGGTTAGATAAAATATTGAATCAAAACTGCTCATATGAGTACAAAAGTTTCATCCACTTAATAATAAAAGTCTATTTTTGTTTTATCACAGAGGAAACTAAGCACTTCTATCAGGTAAGATTTCATATGATATTGAGTCAGAAAAATTTAAGATTGTAATTTTTGTTTCTAAAATAATTTTTAAAAAAATATTTTTTCAGCTGATCCACGAAGAAAATAAGTACAGACTTAAAAGTTTGTCAATTATTAACCTGGTTTTAGCTTATAAAAATGGAAACATATCTGAGCCAGTCTTTTTCTTGAGTTTCCAATGAAATTTAGAAAAATGTATTTGATCTGAAACTTTTTAAATTCAATTTAGACTGTCTTGTCAGGCAAATACTCAATACATGCATAAAATATTTTTTCATAACATTGCTTGACTGAATAAAGATATTAATTCTTATAAGCAAAACATTTTCCTAAAATTAAAGCTCAAAAAACCTTGTGGTGGAGGGGTGGGTACTGGAGTTTTTGGAGGTTCTGTCTCATCATTAGGGCTTGGTTTTCTGAGTCCATGGAATGGTCCAAGTTCAAAACAGTTGTTCAACAGTTGATAGTTCACATCATCACTGATACTCATAAATCCGTAAGCTGTACCATCAACCTGAATAACACCAAAATGTCATCACAAAGATCAAACAAACTCAGTTCAATACCAAAAACAAGAAGCGCATTATGCGAGGCATATGCCTATATTGGAAGCTTGACTAAACAAGGCAATCACTATATGCCCCTGCATCATTTGATGTCTGTGGCACATGCAAATTAACACATTTTGTTGACATACTTTTGTATATATCATTCCTGTAGAAAAATAAGTTTATGGAAAGCTAAGTTTAGAGACTGGCTTAAAACTATCGTCAAAGAAAGACTGATAATGAATACAAAATATCAATAAAAGCTCTTTCAATATTTTCATCAATGCTTTCAAGTCTTTTTTTCTTAAGATGGTGAGTGAGTGTTACCTTGACTAGACTAAAACCCAAGCCTTTAAAATGAAACACCCAATATTAATTCACTGTTTTAGTTTACATTTGACTAAAAAACATACAATAATTATTAGCTTTGTTAAACATATTCAGTCAAACCTGTGAACAACAGCCACCTTATGGAAAGACAAAATATGGCCTTTATTGACAGGTGGCCCTAACTTGGAGGTTGTTTTGATCTAAATAATCAACAACCAGTAATTATTTTGGCTATATTTCACCTAGCAAAGTTTCCTTAATTTTTCCCCTAAAATGGCCAGAATTTTCGCCTAAAAAGTGGTGGGTCACGGTGTGGTCTTTAATGGGAGGTTGCCACTAACACAGACATGACTGTTTAATAAATGTAAATAACCAAGACTTACCTCGGATACAAGGCAATGCATATGGTCATCCTGGGCTTCAATCAATTCAGCGAGGAAATAATCACCATATGTCATTGATAACATGTCACTCTGACGATTGAATATTGGAGTCAAATCATCATGGTCCTCAACCCTGGATAAGAAAATAAGATATTCAATCAAACCAGTGTTTTTTTTTCACCTTATTGGGAACAGGTCAGGTACCAATCATATTGGGAATTTTTGAGTCGTGAAAAGTGCCAAATTGGGAATTTTCATGTTGCGAAATAATGCAAATTGGGAATTTTATATAAGGTGCATTAGAATAAGTTACAGTGTTTGCAAGTCATGTGAATCATTCTGCTTTCTTTTATATTTTTAAAAGTAAATTGGGAAAAGGGCAATATTGATCAAATTGGTACAGGTCCATGCTCGAATTGGGATGGGGCAGATGGAGATTGGGAACGGGTCCATTTACCGGCTCCATGTAAAGAAGGAAAAAAATGCCGCAAACATTATGCAACAGCTAATACATGAGCATAACAGCTACATTATTTGTTGACTGTTGAAAAGCATAACAGATATTCAAATTTAATTAACTACCATGCAACTTACGAAGGCTAAAGCAATAACACTAACTACTTACTTTTCATTATGGTCAGATTTAACATCTCAGCAACTGCTTTCTTTACAGTCACACAGCATTGAATTCAGGAAACAGTGATATTCAAATAAGCAAGAAAAAACAGAAAGTACTGCATTTAGTCCATTTACAAATCTTATTAAATAAATGGAAGCAACACATACCTTGCTCTTCTAACATGGACCACAGGAACATGTTTGTGTCTGTCACACACAAAAATAGCACAAGCAGGTGGAGATTTATCAGCTTTTGTTGTTAATGGTTTGAATGCATCCGCAAGATAGGAATCTGGAAGAAAGTATAATACCACAATGCACAATTTTCATAAAGACACAAGAATTGGTTCAAATAAATCTTTCAAACTAACAGCATGTCGGTAATATATCATGACATTACACTAAAATCACATAAATACTAGTCTTGTTTCCAGATTAGGGAATAGTAAGTTAATTTGGTGAGTTTTGTGAATCAAAATTATACAAGTAATACCAGTCTTCGAATTAGTGGGTTGACCCCTGCCCGAAATGATTTTTCCCTTCTTTAAGTCTTTTGGGGGACAACCTAGTTTTAGAGAATTTCCTTCATAAAGTATGTATTCGGGCAACCTGTCACAAAAAAGTAATTCAAAGACTGTAATACAACATAAATCTTTCAAATTCATGTGATTTATCAATCTTGTAACACTCAAATTCAAGATATATATATAAGAAATCCTTGAAACTATCAGGGCCCTAGCTGCACTTTAGGGGAAGGGGCCCGGGGCCCTCAGGTAGGGGAATTTTGCGTCATTTTGAGGAAAAAGGGGAATTTCAGGATATTTTTTCAACTGCCTTATAACCCAGCAATAAACATTTTAAGCTTAAAATAGCTGTATTCAAATATATTACATACATTAATATAGAATTAATCAAAGGTTAATAACTTAATATCAACCATTTAAAAAATATATTTTTTTTTTATGGGAATTTTTATCAAAAATAGGGGAAAAAAGTATGTTAATGGGGCCGAATTTTGGCCCAAAAAACGTCAAATGAGTGCCCTGACTATGAATCAAATGATTATTGTCATTTGTAACTATCTTTTATACTTAGAAGCTTCTACAACAAGAGGTGGAAATGAATATTCTTACCTGGGTATGAGCCAACAGGTACAGCCAGAAAAATGAAATGGACATCAGGAACAGCATTAAAAGCTGTACGCACAATCTCCCTGGTACATCCATGAGCATACTCCTTCTTTGCAACAAAGTAGTGTAAAAATAAACTGTTCAACGGAGTACACTTTTCTGTATCATAATAACCATTCATCCATGTTTGCCAATCTGCTTGATCGACATCAGCTACATTTGGGTAGTCAAAAAAGGCTCCATGTCCTAGTATTTCATCTTTGTCATTGCATAAAGTTACAGCTAACACTGCCTTTTCACTACAATGATAGAAATCAAGCATCTAAACCACATGCAGTATGCATAATATTATAATACTAAACTAAACGCACACTATTTGTATTACATCACTACTAATTTGACAATAGGTATATTTCACTGCTATAAATTATGATGGGCCATTGGCTACACAAAGTAAAAATAAATCAACAATTTAATGTTCTGTACAGGAATTCAATGATAATCTTGGACGATTTTGTAACATAAAGATACCCAAGAAATACTAAAAATGTTCAGCTACCAGTACTTACATTATATTGACAACATTGACTCTTCCAAAAATACTATTGGTTGATTCATCAACAAGACTAAGTATATGAGGTGCATCAATAGATTCAGTTCTTCTAGCATTGACAACCTCAGGCGGCACACCATCAGGAGCTATTGTAGTTGCCATATTATGGCCTTATCGCAAAAATGTCCAATTAACTGAAATATCAATCCATATAAAGACGAAGATAGCAGTAAAATCTTATCAACGTCTCAAATCGGTACAGGACAACAACCATCAGAATATCTTGAAGGCTGAGAAAACAGTGTAGATCCATATGATGAAGATTAATTGAGCATTTGAAATTTAAGAAACAATGGTTGCAAGTTCTTCAAATGCATGTGAAAATGTGATGAATGTCCTACAACATATGGATTTTTTAGCAAGTATAAATCATTATGAGATTGCAACAGATCGCATTCACTAACTTGAGAAAATAACTGAATGAGACGTTTAATGAACAAGATTGCAAATCCAAACGTACAGTGACACAAATCAATAAATATAAAACCCATCTTGACTATACCCAGATAATGGAATATTATGTGCACCTATGTCAGGGAAATGAATTAGATATATTGTGGTGATTGTAGAAATATTGGCCACTTTCAACAGCCTTGCTTGTTGGGTTAACTTTAGCGACATATGGTTGAGTGCCTGCCTACAGAGCTAAGAGTCCTGGGTTTAATACCCAGTGAGGACCAAACATTTTTCTTGCTCCTTATTTAATACATTTATGCTGTATGAACCTTTGATTGTTAAGGCGTTCCAAGAAGAGTCATTTAGATTATTTTTATATTTAAAGAAAGCTAAGAAACTGTAGTGAATGATTGCAGAATTATGAGCCACTACTGATATTCACTGTAGTGTCATTAAAAAAGATTGTCAAAGCAAGTTATAGAATCCAACAGGGTCTAACAAAATCGCAAAAACTAGAGGCAAGTAAAGAAATAATACCCACTAGCCGAAAATTTCGGATAACATTTGAGCAAGTTTTTAAACGCTTGAAGATAGTTTGGGGACTTCTGCATCGAAAACCGTCAATGAATGGTTAATATCATATTTTATTTGATATTGAATTAACTTGAAATTACAATTAAACAATGTCAACTCAATGAAAT
The DNA here is from genome assembly GCA_964023205.1 of Lutraria lutraria. Taxonomy (NCBI): domain Eukaryota; kingdom Metazoa; phylum Mollusca; class Bivalvia; order Venerida; family Mactridae; genus Lutraria; species Lutraria lutraria. The sequence continues at coordinate 28,606,846 of OZ026834.1, forward strand.
ACCTTTAAATCAGTATTAGAACGAGAATATCAACATTCAATCCGCCATTTAGAAAACGTTGTTGTAGCAACAACTCACCCGACAGGTGCGTGTTTGGGAAAAGACTGTTTCACACGGTCTAAATTCCGCACAAGGTAATAGGATAGTCTCCCTTTGATATAACGCTAAGAGAGTTAACCATTTGTAGACATGCGCCAAAAATAACTAAATTTACTTGTATCATAGTGTTAAGAAACCAAAATTGTTTGGCTCATTAATTAAGAACAGAAATAAAACATTTGAAAAATCGAAGACATTAACCTATCAAGCATATTATATTATTATTCATGTGTAATTTAATAAGAGCGTAATGCAATGCCATTCTTGCTGAATTATCTTTTTAAATAAGAATATTCCCTTTCAGAAATGCATATACATTCATTGCGGAACATTTATGGCTACTAGATTTGTCATTTGACCCATACGTATGCGTATTCAATTCATGAAATCCCATCATAGTTTGTTTTTGCTGCCATTGGTTCAGACAGCTGGACATAAATATTGCATTCAAAATATTAATAACACTATTAAAGTTTAATGGTTAATAACGATATGGCGAATTACACTACGTTTGTTAGTGCAGTATAATACTAAATTTTTATGTATGATGTATCGGACCATTATAAAAAGGAATTATTGTCCATGTATATGACCAAACCGTCCGAGTCGACAAAGTACATGCACTCTGTTGTTTATATGATACATAATGCACCTGTCAACATTTTGCCGGCCCGTGGAGGGGGCGTGCATACACGGGACTTTAGACAGAAGAAATTTCCGACATGCTGGAATTTGATCAACTTAATGACTCCGGGTCCAGAGATATTGACTTTGGCCGGGTTTTACATCCCGGGACTCGGGAATTTCGACAACGCATGTGCATGTACATTGCCCACACCCCTTGGACATTTGATACACCAAGTAGGCTCTAGGATGGGGATTTAGACGAATACGATTGTCTCTTGGGTGGAGATTAAGACATCCAAAATTTAAAACTGTCAATCCCTTGGGTCATGTACTCCATGGCCAGTGGTGAGTGTAGCCTACTGATATTGCAAACCTTGGTTCGAATCGCGGTCGCAGCAGGTCTAGGTCATTCCCTTCTATGAAAATTTGATTAACAATGTCGATTTTCCTCCATATATACAAAGAGAAGTTGCTGAGAAAGGGTAAGTTAGAACTGGTGAAAATATAGTTCAGGAAAACTGGTTAGGTGAATCGGCAGCCGTATATAACATGAATGTCGTCAAAAAAGGCGTTACAGTCACTGTAACCATATTTACTCTTTCTGTTTTATTTCATTATCTTTTGTTTCTCGAATTTCTTCTGGACATTAAATGTACATGCATTTATATTTCGCATATGAAACTGTCGGGCAGATCTTTTAGGAAACAGGATTTTGGAGCGAGGGTCCCTTTTTCAAAACCTGATACGATCATCCTTACATCGTTGAGCAAGGCTCTCATTTGACCCTTAATATGACATTTTGACTCTTGAAATTTCAGTCTCTTAAGAATTTATACCACCAAAGGGTCAACATTACTTACCAGCGAGGGAAGTAACCGTTAAATGTGTCATGGCAGCTTTCATCGCCATTTCCGACTAAAGGTTTTATGAAGCAATAACCAGTGCTTAAAGTGTAAACATCAGTTGAATATACGCATAGAGACATATCTTAACCCAACTTCGACTTTTACCTGTATTTAGGCAACATAAACAACATAACACTGTGTAGGAACTATATACAAGTTTTATTTTTATTTTTAAAGTTAAGATAGAATTTTTCGAATTTGTTTGAAAAATTTTCGTCCTCTTCTTGTAGTTTTCTTGGCTTTCTTTCCATTCTTTGATAACTCGTCTACGTCTGAAGTACAAAGATACGAAACATTTATAGAAATGTACATGTATATAAAGATAGCCAGTGTCAACTTTGACGGTATGTTGGGAGTGATTAAAAAGGAGGGATGAGGTTACGAAGAATTCCAAATGATGATTTGTTAAGAAGAACATGGCCGAATCATGAAGTGAAGAGTCCGGGCACGAATATCAAATCAATAAGAGAGTAGTAACAGGAAATTCATAAAAAACTACATACATTTACAATGTTATTATCTCGTAAATGAGTAAAATTAACGTGTTCGGTTGCAAATGCGAAAGTCCTTCTTTTTTAGATTTTTATTTTATATACATCGTAATAAGTTTACGTGTAATTTGTGTGTTCAGAAATCTTGAGGTATAACATTTAAGATATATGTAAAACGATAACTTACTGGTACTATGTGTGTGGGACACAAGAAACATGTCAGCAATTCTCTTCAAATCTTCCTTTGTATACACTGGTTGTCTGTCCACCATATCTTTCATTGGTGAAACACGGCATTCACGAAACACTCTTTTATCACCAGATGGCACTACTGTAATACAAAATACATATAAATAAGAATTATATAGAGTAAAAAACATACCCAAAAAATCCCACCTTCACAAAATACTACCGTCCTCAATTCCCTACCCCTCCCACACCCAACTAGGTCGTTTCAATGTTTGTTTGTTTTTAGTTTTACGCCCCTTTTCAACAGTCAGAGTCATAGGAGGCGGACAGTTCTCCTAACCATCGATTTCCTTTAAAATTCAAACATTTTTACAGGAGTTATGGCCCCTTTTTACTTAGCTCTCAATAGGCCATTCGTGTCCTCTGGACACATTTCATTTGATTCAAGAGTAAGTTTAACAATTACTTACCGGTACTATGTGTGTAGGACACTAGAAACATGTCAGCAATTCTCTCCAAATCTTCCTTTGTATAAACTGGTTGTCTGTAATCCACATTCTTCATTGGTGAAACTCGACATTCATTAAATGCTTTTTTATCACCAGATGATGCTACTGTAGTATTTTGTCCATTTTGCGCGTCTTTAAATCCAAGCAAGTCTGAAATTGTTTGAGGAAATATTAAATACACCATACATAAATTTTATACAATGTAGTTTGGCTGACTTTTTAGTAAATTGTAATAAATGATTTTCAAACTTCGTACATGTATTTACTTCGCTGATTGGTTATGTTTAACTATAAACCAATTTAATTGTTTTCTTAAATAACTGAACCAGCCTATGCTTTACTTACCGCATTTTCTGTCAGAAAACGCATCAGGGCTCAAGACTGTTGCTTCAGTGAAGTGTACATCATGGTTTCTTAAATTTCTGAAAAGTATATTTTTCACGCTTTTATGAAAATATTAAAGCAAACGTATGTTTCAGAATCAACTCCTCCGGACATTCTTCTAAAGTAAATTCGGAGCGAGAAAATTCTGGTCCTCACCGGGGATTGAACCCAGGACCCTTAGCACTATAGGCTGTTGAAAGTGGCCATATTCCTACTATCACTACACTTTCGTTATCTTTAATATAATTTGTTATTCCTATTGTAAAAAATGATGTTAGAAAATATAAATTATCTCTTTTAGTTTAATCCCCCGACCTCTGAACAATAGCTATGGCGTATTTGTGTATGTTGTAACAATACTAATTATACACAAAAAATAAAAAAAATGTAAATAGCTAAGGACATTAACATTCAGGTACGAAAAAAAAGATAACAACAAATACACCTAACAAATTGCACCTAGTTCGTACAGTGTATTTATTAATACGATATATTTTTGTACATTGTACATCATAAAATAATGCGTAAATATACAAAAGTTGACGAAAAACTAAAAAAAATGATAGTTACTTACCTTTGAAACAAATTTCTCATTGCATTCATTTTAATTCACCGACATTTATGGTTTATAGAAAGAAATAATCTGAGAACAGCTGTCTATCGTGACGTTGTAGTATCTACTGCGGTAACTATGTATGCAACGTCCGACGTAACACGTCATCACCCTTTTTTATGACGTCATGACGTTGTTCTTTCATTGACGCCGCTTTTTGTTTTAGATAAGCTAGATATTTGATAGCTGCATTTTTGTAAAGCAGACAATATTTACACAATTATTAAGTCAAGATTAAGAAATTATTTCATCCAGATGTAATGTCATTTATTTACAACCTAATAAAGTTTATTGATTAATAACGATATGGCGAATTATATTAATTCCATTACTACGTTTGATAGTGCAGTATAATACTAAATTTGGATAAAGACAATTCAACTCTGCATAAATAGTAAAATTCGTTCGTTTTCATTGATCGATCATGGGTATTCGAGAGTCAATATTTGAATATGTGGATAGATGGTAGGCAAGTAATGATGTTTCGACAAGGTATTGCCTTATTTGGCTGAAGATACTGTCTAACACATGTGCTCGCACCCAAACCGTCCGAGTCGACAAAGTACATATACTCTGCTGTTTATATGATACATAATGTACCTGTCAACATTTTGCCCGCCAGGTGGGGAGGGCGTGCATACACGGGACTTTAAGACAGAAGACTGTTACTGACATGCTGGGATTTGATCAACATAATGACTCCGGGTCCCGAGATATTGACTTTGGCCGTGTTTTACATCCCGGGACTCGGGAATTTCGACATCGCATGTGCATGTACATTACACCCCTGGGATATTTGATACACGAAGTAGGCTCTAGGATGGGGATGTATATGCATGACATATATATTGTGTCAAAATTGTCTTTATATAGCATTTATAATAACCTTGACCCATAGTTAGGGATTAGTATTGCGGGACATTTCATATCGCGATAATATTGCGATACGCAACACTGTATTGCAATACGTATTGCGATATACTGGGGGTTTAAAATTCTTGATTTATTAAGTATTCAAGCTTAGTTTTTTATGAAGATAAGTAGTTTTATTAAATCATTTGCAAGATGGTATTCTTTAAGTAAGCTATCACAAAGAAACTGGTGAAAATATCAGTGACTAGAATATTTCTGTTTCCCGCTCGAATTAGGCTACAGCTGATACAATACAAGTTGAAGTAATCAAATATCAATGTACTATAAAAAAATATCGCGATACGGGGTGGAACCGTACCGGTACGTATTGCATTTGGAACGTATTGTAATATACATTTGTCCAACTGGTTTGCCAAACTGTCCGTTTGTTCAGTAAAACTGGTTTGAAACGAAAAAACGTTTGCCATTTGTTTAAAAAAATCTCGAACCGGATTGTCAAGCCTTCCAAACTACCCCCAAAGGCGGTTTGGTCGGTTTGGTGCGTCTGAAATTACATGCAATTGAGCGGGGGAAATGGCCGACCATGTTGACTATTACTGAAATTCTCATTACAAAATTTCTTATCTAATTAGCTATGGTCAGATTTTACCTTATATATTATTATCAACGGACAATTTAGTAATCTAACTTTTTTATCGTTTATTGTAAAGAGAGCAATTTCAACTATATACCCAGCCTATTCAATTTATCAACCAACTTTCCTGACATCCTGATTAACAGAAGAGATGTATAATAATTTTATTATTTTTAATTATTTTTCTTTATAAGCATGTTTTCCTGTTAATATATCGAGGAAATAGTAAAGCTCTTTTCCGTCGCCATGGAGAATAAAATGCTTCTTCTAACTGTCCGTTTGTTAGCCACTCAGTTTAAATCGAAACCAATTTTAGTTTACTGTTCACCGTGTAACCAAACCTAAAACCCAAACTGAAACCGGATATTTTCAACAAAAGCGCCCTTACAAGTAGTTTTTAATGCATACCGATGTCGTGAGAATAACACGTCGTTTTATTTGCAAACGGTGTCGTAAGAATAGCATATTGTCATATTTACAAACGGTGTCGTGAGAATAACACGTCGTTTTATTTACAAACGGTGTCGTAAGAATGGCACATCGTTTGAATTACATACGGTGTCATGGAAATAGCACGTCATCTTATTTACAAACGGTGTCGTAAGAATAACACGTCGTTTTATTTGCACAATGGTGTCGTGAGAATAACACGTAGTTTTATTTACAAGCGGTGTCGTAAGAATAGCACATCGTTTTATTTACTAACGATGTCGTAAAAATAGCACATCGTCATATTTACAAACGATGTCGTGAGAATAACACGTCGTTTTATTTACAAACGGTATCGTACAACATAATTTTTTGACGTAATTATCAGTGAAATAATATATCATGTGTAGAGTTAAATTTCTTAAAAATCAGAAAAAAATGGAAAGTTTTATTTTTAAGAATGAAGAATAATTCAACAAAGACAGTGAGACTTATAACACAATGCCTTATACATACATGTACTCTGATCATATATCAACACAACTACAAGTATTGCAAAACTTTGTTAATCTTATAAAAGACAGAGCAGCAATGAAACTTAAACGATATTTGTCCGGATCAAGTATTATACAACAGTCAAAGACAACATAATGAAATCTGTATTGTAAGATAATACATAAACAAACACAACACAATGTGCATGCATACACATGTATTATCAATGTTTTGTCATCTATAAAATGATATTAATAAACGTGCATTTCTTGGAAGAGAATTTACTGTACTATTGAAATAAGTCCACATTAGGTAGCAAGCCTCATCTCAGTGTTCGAACTATTTTGTTAAAGCACTAACCCGAACTATTATGTGGACTATTGAAAATAGACAATTTACCACTACTAGCCCGAATACACAATTTTGAGACAGTTCACTAGCCCGAATATATATCTACTAGCCCCGGGTTGTGGGCCAGTGGGTTAGCGTGAAGACTGCATCTTCAAGGTGAATAGCATTTTGCTCTCGTTCCATCTAGCCCTACCGTCCAACCGCACTCCAAGCACACCTTTCTTGAAAGCATTCCTTTCGACTTTCAAATTTATTGAAGCAACAACAAATGTATTTTCAAATATGCAGTACATCGCACTTCGTCTCACTGCTAGCAGGTACATTTCTTCGTATTTTACTTGTCATTCAAACCTTAAATGTTCATACATGTACTTGATGCAATAGCATTTCCAAATCGCCTTTTAACGATAACGTGATCTAACCCTGCTTGTAGCAATAACAGTATTTCATAATAATTCTAAATGAAGTAAACCCAAAACACTAAGCATATTCATATCAAAACATGCGGACAATCGAAGTGTATGCCATATGTGTGGTTTGAGTGGGTTTATAAATAGTTTAGTCAACTTCTGAAATGTTCTTTAAAAGTCCCATAATCATATAAATTTATCGGTCGTAATAGTTTCTGTTTGTTCTATAACAGTGGAATCCGGTGTGTTTTCCTCCCGTGCGTACTTTTATAGCAAGAAAAATGTTTCCAAAACCACTATCGTATTTTTTCAATATCATTGAAAAAAAACTATTTGTAGAACAGCTGTGATTACGCTCATTTTCACAACACTGTCAAAGGGTTTGGACGAGAAACGTAAAAAGCAGATGGCTTCAGTGACAAAACTCTGAACCAGAGGAATTGCAACAGTTATGTGGTTTTAACAGATAACGAAAAATAAAACACTCACGTGATGTTTGAATGACAGAAAACTCTCTTGTTACGATAACTTTGTGACGTAACTAGATCACGTTGATTCCCCACACTGATTTTGTCATGAATGTGATATATGTGAAACAAAAGGATTTTGACTTTGTTAAATTTGAGTTACGACTTTTCAAAGTCATATAGAAAAATATATCATATAAATTTGAAAAAGCCGCATGGGTTGTTAAGAACAAAATAACCTCCGAATAAAGGAAGTCGGGCGATAAAGGCCACATTATATCTTCCCAAAAGATTACTTGATTGTATATTGTGATGCACAAACAGGAAAGGAAATCTTAAACATTTTAGAGGTTGCTTAGATTCTGGTGGAAACAAGCCAATTCAAGCACAGTATCACGTAGCAATTATTACACCAACATAATTCAGATAAATCAAGTTGGTTATTTTCATTACTTTTTCTCAAGTGTTAGTATGCAACAACTAACCGAACTTCTATACATGCACTGTTTTGTGTAGTTGATCCTAACACGACAATGTGTTATTAAATCTTGTTTATGAACCAGAAGATAAGCTCCGGTCGTTGTCCAGTACGCTGGTCTTGTAACCCTGCAGACTAGGTTCGAATTCCGGTTGCAACAAGACATACGTACCTTCTATGAAAATGTGCAAAATAATGTTGATTTTCCTAAAGTTGCCGATTCCTTGTGGAGGGGTAAGCATGAACTGGTTAGAATACTGTCCATGAAAACTGGTTAGGTGCAACAGCCTCTGAATATAACTGAAATAACGTAGAAAAAAAACTGCGAGTATACTGCCATTTCATTACAAATTTCTTGTGTAGTCGAATTGAACTAGAACCAACTTACTCTTGTGTATGACACAATATAGGACTGATTTCAAACTATTGATGAAATCAGAGTACTCGTGTACTTTTATATTGTTTTTACGGTATACGTGTATTGGTTAATGAAAAATACATGTATATGTCCGAAATTAATATTTTTATCCTTCTTTTCGGTAACTTAAGTGTTCATTTCAGTTGACAAATAACATATGTAGAATTCAAAATATCTCATGGTTCTAAATATGTGTTCATGGATGTTATCTTCGCTTTTCTATAAAGTTCGCTCTCTGCTTTATCAATGAATCTTTGCTGTCGGATAAATACTTTTTGAAGTCTACAGTCTACGCAGCAGTCGATCATATAGCTAATCTAATGCAATGCGGCTTCAACGAAAAAACAACGTCATGACGTCATAAATATCTTATTGATGACGTGTTACGTCGGACGTTGCATACATAGTTACCGCAGTAGATACTACAACGTCAACATAGACAGCTGCACTCAGATTATTTCTTTCTATAAACAATAAATGTCGGCGAATTAAGATTAATGTAATGAGAAATTTGTTTCAAAGGTAAGTAACTATCATTTTTCTAGCCTTTCGTCACAATTTCCGCATTATTTTTTTAAGAAAATACAATATACAAAATATATCGTATTTATAGATGCACTATACGAAATATGTGCAATTTATTAGGTGTATTTGTTGTTATCTTTTTTCTTAACTGAATGTTAATGTACTTAGCTATATACATGTATAATTATTATTGTTACACCATACTCATGCAAATACGTCCTTTTATTCAGAGGTCGGAGGGTTAAACTAAAAGAGATAATTTATATTTTCTTACATTCTTTTTTACAATAGGAATGACAAATCATATGAAAGATAACGAAAGTGTAGTGATAGTAGGAATATGGCCACTTTCAACAGCCTACAGTGCTAAGGGTCGTGGGTTCAATCCCCGGTGAGGACCAGCTTTTTCTCGCTCCAAATTAACTATAGAAGAATGTCCGGAGGAGTTGATTCTGAAACATACATTTGCTTTAACCTTTTCATAAAATCGTGAAAAATATACTTTCAGAAATTTAAGAAACCATGATGAACATTTCACTGGAGTAACAGTCTTGAGTCCTGGTGCGTTTTCTGACAGAAAATGTGGTGAGTTAAAAATTACATGTTCGGTTATTTATGAAAAAAGTTACTTGGTTTCTTGCTACACTTTGCTAAAATCAGAGGAAGAAAATACAATGCAACTTCCCTACAACAGCCACCAATGAAAAGGACAATCTTGGCCGTTGTAAGGAGGTTGCTGTTGTTAAGAGAGTGAAAATATAGTAAAACGCCAATTTTATAGGCTAGCATACTGACTGTAACAGGGAGGTGACAGTTGTTAGGAGATGATCGTTCATGGAGGTTACACTGTACGAAGTTTCATTTCATGTACAATATATTACAATTTAACAATCTTCTTTTGTTTATCAGCCAAACTATATAAGCTTTGTGCATGATGTATTAAATATTTCCTCAATTAATTTCAGACTTGGTTGGATTTAACGACGCACATATTGGACAGACGACAGTAATATCATCTGGTGATAAAAAAGCATTTAATGAATGTCGAGTTTCACCAATGAAGAATGTGGATTACAGACACCCAGTGTATACAAAGGAAGATTTGGAGAGAATTGCTGAAATGTTTTTGGTGTCCTACTCACATAGTACCGGTAAGTAATTGTACAACTTACTCTTCAATAAAAACAAAAATGGAAATGAGTTCAAAGGACACGAATTGTCCCGTTGAGAGTTAAGTAAAAAAGGAGCCATAATTCATGTAAAATAAATTTTTAAGGAAATCGAACTTGCCCTGTATTTTATTATTCTACACCTTTATGTAAAATATGAAAAAATCAATTCATGAAAGATTTCTTGAGTTATCGCTTGGAAACCAAAATTTGAACGGGTGGACAGGGGTAACAATATAATTATGTATTTCCGCTATTTCGAATGGGTGGGGTATAAAAATATCATACGTTTTCAGAAACACCCAATATTGTACATTTAGACTCATTAATTTTTTGCACCATCTTATTCTCGAAACGACCTAGTTGGATGTGGGTGGGGTGGCGAATTAAGGAAGGTGGTATTTTGTGAAGGTAGGATATTTTGGGCTATGTTTTTTACTCTATATAATTCTTATTTATATGTACTTTGTATTGCAGTAGCGCCATCTGGTGATAAAAGAGTGTTTTGTGAATGCCGTGTTTCACCAATGAAAGATATGGTGGACAGACAACCAATGTATACAAAGGAAGATTTGGAGAGAATTGCTGACATGTTTCTGGTGTCCCACACACATAGTACCAGTAAGTTATTGTTTTACATATATCTTAAATATTATACATGAAGGTTTCTGAACACACAAATTACACGTAAACTAATTATTATGTATAAAAAGTAAAAATCTAAAAAAATAACCACGTCCGCATTTGCAACCGAGCACGTTTATCTTACTCATTTACGAGATAATAACATTGTAAATCAATGTAGTATTGACTTAATATTCGTGCCCAGACTCCTCACTTCATGATTCGGCCATGTTCTTCTGACAAATCATCATTTAGAATTCTTCGTAATCTCATCCCTAATTTTAAATCACTCCCTCCGTTCCGTCAAAGTTGACACTGGCTGACTTAATATATGCATGTTTTTTTATAAATGTTTCGTTTCTTTGTACTTCAGACGTAGACGAGTTATCAAAGAATGGAAAGAAAGCCAAGAAAACTGCAAGAAAAGGACGAAAATTTATCAAACAAATTCGAAAAATTCTATCTTAACTTTAAAAATAAAAATGAAATTTGTATATAGTTCCTACACAGTGTTATGTTGTTTATGTTGCCTTACTTCAGGTAAAAGTCGAAGTTGAGTTAAGATATGTCTCTATGCGTATATTCAACTGATGTTTACCCTTTAAACGCTGAGTATTGCTTCGTAAAACCTTTAGTCGGAAATGGCGATGACAGCTGCCATGACACATTTGGTTGCTTGTACTTCCCTCGCTGGTATCCATTTATATACCAGGGTACGTAGAGAGAGGTTATTTATTTAAATGGTCAACACGATTTCCCACTTATGAAAAAGTGATGTTTACCCTTTGGTGGTATAAATTCTTAAGAGCTAGAAATTTCAAGAGTCAAAATGTCATTTTATGGGTCAATTGTCATGAGAGCCTTGCTCAGCAATGTTAGGATTTTGAAACAGGGACCCTCGCTCCCAACTCCTGTTTCCTAAAAGATCTGCCCGACAGTTTCATACGCGAAATATAAATACATTTTAATGTTCAGAAGAAATTCGAGAAATAAAAGATAATGAAATAAAACAGAAAGAGTAAATATGGTTACAGTGACTGTAACGCCTTTTTGACGACATTCAAGTTATATACGGCTGCCGTTTCACCTATCCAGTTTTCCTGAACTATATTTTCACCAGTTCTAACTTACCCTTTCACATGGAGCCAGCAACTTCTCTTTGTATATATGGAGGAAAATCGACATTGTTAATCAAAGTTTCATAGAAGGGAATGGCGTACCAAGACCTGCTGCGACCCCGCTCACCACTGGCCATGGACTACGTTTGAATGGAACGATGTAAATAAAACGTCGGTCAATTTTCGTGATCTTGGCAACCGGGTGTGGCGCTCAGCTTAGTAATATATTTTATTGCTGGATATTAATCCTCTCTCAGTATCTAATTTCTTAAACATCGGTAAACTGACAGCTGCTGTGTTAATTAGGTCAGGTCAAGAAACCTTGACCAAAAAATCAGAAACATTTAGATGACTGCCCTTGTTGTACCAAACGCTAGACCATATTGAAATATAATACTTAATCAGAAGATTTAAAGACAAACTGTGGATGTTGGCGAACTTTTTACTTAAATATCTAAAATTGTGTCATTTTGCAAGACAGAATTATTAAAATCAAAATATTATTCATTGTTTCTATTATCGTGTAGATCTATATACTATAGTATGTTGTTGTATATTTTATGTAAATGTTTATTATCTATATTTGATGCAATAACATTTCCAAATTGTCTTGTAACGATAAGGTGATTTAACTGTTCTTAAGGTCATTCTAAATGGACTACACGTATCAAAACATGCGGACAATCGAAGTGTATGCCAAATTGGGTTTATGCGGGGTTTTGATGGGTTATATAAGTAGTTAAGTCAATTTCTAAAATGTTATTGTAAAAATAACGCTCATTTTCACAACACTGTCAAACGATTTCGGACAAGAAAAATAAAATAGATCGAGGGCCTTCATTGACAAAACTCTGTACAAGAGGTTGCTCTTCATGCAAGGAGTTTCAGCAGTTATTTAGTGTTTGCCCTATTTTTTCAGCCAATCAGCTGCCGAGATTATTTGAATTTTGTACCAAGACGACTGTTTGGGCTCTTCAGCAGGTAGAGTCTGACCTACTTTTATCAAGAGTACGATGGAAAAAATAGGGCAAACACTAAGTTGGTTAGTGTCTAAAATGACTGGTCTACATGAATTAGAAACGCCTGTCGCTAGCTCACCTCGCATCCCTTAGCGTTTCTAATTCCATGTAGAACAGTCATTTTAGACACTATATCCATTACATGTGGTCTTAACAGAAAACGATAAATAAAACTCTTACATTGTGTTTTCCTAGTTCGAATGACAGAAAATGCGCTTGTTAAGATGACTTTGTGACGTCACTAGGTCACGTGGATTCCCCGCAAGAAATATAATGTGACTGGTCTTATAGTTTTAATTACCGTCAATAAAAAGCATATATATTTTTCTTTTGAAAAGTGTCGTCTCGAAGATTATTTTCTACTCCACTGATAAATCGTTCCAATTTGAAATTGTCTACGTCAATGAAAGTAAAAAAAGTCATGGACAAACTGGAAATGTAATCTTTATGACAATATTGAAACGAAATTAAGGGCCTTATATATATAGTGTTCACAAAAATTTATACTGCGCGAATATGGGGAAAATAGTCAACAATGTATAAGAATTGAAGCGAAGAGATGGCGATGAACGATGTATCACAACTGGCATACCACTCGTATAAGAGACAATTAATATATAACTTAAATTCTAATAGTTTTCTTTGCGCTGTTTTTTAAATTTTTACAATGAAAAGGGCAAAATTCTAAAACGTCTCTATGTATACACAGTGGTATGTAAGAAATATAATGAATTATAATTGGCATACCATCGGTATAATTATGAGACAGTGACACAACTACATTCGTATAGGTATGGTGAAGTGCCAATATTCTAGGGGTATACTTTTCTATTGGCACCGGCGTTGGATTTACGTATGTTCTTCTATCATGATACAGATGGTATTTGTACTTAATAGCAAATATCTACAACAATAAGGTGACCGTATTATGCGGTAATTATTTGAGATGACTCATACTATCATCATCGCAAGTTTTTTTTAGCATTATATACAGATTAACATTAGCTAGGTGTGGTTATTGCCAGGAAAGTGATGTAATAATTTTGAAACGTATTGCGATATTCACTACAATGATGTTCATAAAATAAACAAAAAAGACTTCAGTTTTGGAAATTTAAGTTCAACTTATCAGTGATCGAACTAATTTTTTTAAAGCACTAGCCCAAACGATATATACATTTGTATGTGGACTATTGAAATAAACAACTTACCACTTACCCGAATGCATAGTTTTTAGAAAGTTCACTCACCCGATAGTACCTTCAAGATAGTACCTTTTTTCTTTGAATGTTTTACGCTACATCTATTCTCTATAGTAATTAAATGTTTAACCTAAAACTTTGGGTCAGTAGGTCACAGCTGTCCCAGTAACAAACATAAGTGCGATTTTTTTTTAAATGTGTCTGGAAAGAAATTTTCTAGAAATGTTTCTTATTTACTGAATTTTTACAATATTTCTTATATACGATTAAGTTGAACTTAACATATACTCATAATATCAACATTTGAAAATTATATCACGCGGATGAGTAGCCTCGACCTGGGTCACTCAAATAGAATTGCATCATATTTGATAGATATACCGCGATAATCGATATCTCCGATGTATTGCACACCACACAGGGACGTACGTATGAACCGGGTGGATGGGGGGGGGGGGCTTAATTATTACCCTAATGGAAATAGTTAATGGTAGACCAAAAGGGGCCATATACCCCCCCCCCCCCCCCCACACACACACACGTAGATATATTGCCTATTTGTCCTAAACATTAATGTGAAATTTATATATATCAAATATGCATTTTCATGAAGGTTACAAAGGTCTAATTAAACCAAACAGGGGCATTTACTTCCTAGCTATTTCTTTCATATGATTATTATATATAAATTATTGTTCATAAAAGGCATCCGAGTAGATCTACTAAAATAGTAATATATATTAATTAGTTTAACATGTATATAGGCCTATTATAATTCATTGCTCATCGGTAAGTCACAGAAATCCTGCGTAAATACTTAGGATTGCTGTACCATGATTAAACAATGCACGAGAAATCGAGGTAAATCGTTACAATAGATAAGCCAGTCATACATTTACTACATCTTAGCTCGTGCTATGTCTAGTACTTATTGTCTACAGCTGTTAACCAAAGTTATTATTATTTGATAAAAAAGCACACGACCATGCTGTTATGCATGTGTAGTATTCCTTTTATTAAAGACAAATCAACCATTTTCACTGACCTAAACATTTGAAAAAAGATTGGCTCAAAATTGGGCGAAAACCAGTTTTTCACGCAGTAATAAATTATAGCCTTTGCGAATGTTCTGTTCTATTCTTTGTATGACGTAGAGGATGAGAAATCGCCCAGAATGCAATGCGGTATTTATCGGCCATTTTGACAGTAATGGCGGATGACCTGTAGTTAGAATGTTGTGATATATCTAGTGACTTTTATGAGGATATATCTTTGCTATATTCGCAGGATTAAGGACATTTTAAATAAATTTCATAGGGAGTGCAGAGGCATCGAATTTGTTGTCTGGAAATCGTGAATATACGCAGTTGGAACGCTCATTAATTTGCAGAGGTCTACAACAATATATCAACATAACCGATGACAATCTGCATAACATTATGAATAGATCAGTTGCCAAATCTTACCACAAATGGCCAAGATTATTCACTTGACATTCTGAGATGATATAAAGTCTCAAAGCACGCAGGTTTGTTTGCTCTATTTACTAGAATCGGATTAATTTGATATCAAATTGACTTGGGGTTTGCGAACGTGCATTCCGATCTGAAATCCACGGTCTACCGTCGGAATATATTTTCAGATCATGCTTTCAGCATGTTTCGTACGATCGTTCATGTGGTTGTAAGTCTAAATCATTTACACAAGGAAGTAGTAGCCTTACCTAGTCAAAACAGAAAGTTCCCCGTATCTAATTATCCTAGTCTTCAGATAGTTAACTGACTTCCTTGTGTCAATGATGAATGAATGCTTATTCAGCTTTTCCTTTGTGAAGTGTGTTTTAATGATGTATTTAACTATTCAGACTGCTATTTCTGTAAATTGCGCTGTGTATATTTCTTCAGTTTGAATATATTTGTTTTATTTAGATTACAATCCATCTTTTGGTATTAACTCATGTTATCAGGGTCAGTGACTCGGTTGTTCGTCCAGAATGGGGGGGGGGGCATTCTTATTAAATTGTGATAATTAATTTCATTCAAGGTTTTTTAATTAAATCGTTTCTAGTCTAATTCAGTAATTATGATTGTTTGGTATGTAGGCATGAGTAGGATCTTTAAATCAGGTCTGAAAACTAAAAAAACTCTTAAAACTACTAGCTGTCTGCTTCTGGCTCTTTTGTTTTGAAGTTGTATCCTTTTGATTTTGCCAAAGTGCATTTGTCCTGTCTCAATGATTCCAGGACCCTAGCTGAACTTCAGGGGAAGAGGCCTGTGCCTTCAGGTAGGGGAATTTCATGTTATTTTGAGGGAAAATGGGAATTTCAGAGGACTTTTTTAAACTGCCTTCAGGGCTTTTTTTCCTTCTACAGCAGGGGCCGTTCATAGGCGTCTTCCCCTCAGGAAAATTCTTTAAAATCATGCAGTTTTCCCCTAAAATTCAATTTACATCAAGTTTTTTCTTCCCCACTTGCAAAAATTATGCGTTATTTTTCCCCAAATTAAAGGAAAAGGCCCCTTCCCCTACCTGTGAAAAAAAGCCCTGGCCTTATAACCCTGCACTAACATTTAAAGATTAATATTCAATTAATCAAAAGGTTAATACATTAATATCAACCATTTAAGCCAAACATACATGATTCGAGTCCGAGGTTAAATGTCGGACATCTGGCAAGACGTTGCTGCAATGTCTTTTTACAACATAAAAAATGTTCTGGAAGGTAATTTTTATCGTCAATTTGAATTTCAAATGAGGGCCCTAGATTCCTATTAAGATTTTTACCTGTAGCAGAATTGTATTACAAATAGATTGTTGGCAATGTTAATCAGCCCGATAATTAAAGTCAAGTTGGCAGAGCATCTTGTAAGCAGGTCACAGGTTTGAGCCCCACATTGGGTACCTTGATTTCCTCCTCCTATTACATAATTTGATGTTGTGAGTGAGACTATTTTAGAACCTTAGTACTAGGATAAAGCAATGTGAGGGTTCAGCGCAACAGTGTTGTAACTCATATTGAAATAAGAACAAGTTACGACCGTGTTGCACGGAGCCCTCGAATGGCTAGGTTAGTCTCAAGAGTCTTTGAAGGTTGTTGCAATAAATTACTACGCTAAAAATATTAAGGAAGAAGGAAATTGGAAAGTACATGTAGTATTAGTAAGTTGTAACTGGTATTGTATTTATGATATTTATGTTAAGAAAATTGTTTATATTATTTACGTAAATGAATTGTCTGTGATATTAATGAGCCCTATAACTAGTATAAGCTCGCAAGGAGGAGGTCACAGGTTTGAGCCCCACATAGGGTACTTTGCTTTCATTCCTCCTAGTCCTATTGGCATTGTATACCACTTTCCAGTATAATGTGGAGCTGTTTAGGGTATTTATGTACGAAAAAATATAATCAGTAAATAACACAGGTAGCGGCTAAGCCGAAATTCGCCTGTACACATACACAGTCTTTCTATGATTTTAAAAATATCAACAGACTAAACTATTCATTCAATGCACTATGATTAATCACAAGTTTGTAAGTCTCGTTAAAGTTAAAACAATGATTTAAAATAGTATTAGTAATGAAACAATGATGAATGAATTATAAGGAATACATTATTTTCCATGGTGAAATAGGACAAAGTTGTTCTGGAAGTTAAATGTAGATACTAAAATTTCATTAATATGTCATTGTTTTAGTATTACATGTAATTTACAATGAAATGTATGTATAAATTTCTGTTTTGCAAGAACAGTAATCTGAAACACATTTTACTGTTTGCTGTCTTTTGATTAACTTGATACTGAGTTATCAACACATATTATAGGATGCGTAATTTGTACATACCAGGAGTATGATATTCTAGGGTTCCATTGACCTGAATATTAGGAAAATGTTGAGTATTGGCTGCTGTGGTGTCCCAATTTTTATTTTTATGAGGCAGATTAAATCTTGACTAACCAAAACCTTACTGGTATGCCTAAGGACTGTTTCATTGCATTGTTCATAAATGTACAGGGTCCTACTCCTAGCTGCACTTTTGGGGAAGGGGCCGGGCTCTAATTATATTTTATAATAATAAGGTAGGGGAATTTGGCATCATTTTGAGGAAAAAGGGGAATTCTACAGGCTTTTTTAAAAACTTCCTTATAACTCTGAACTAAACATTAAAAGCTTAAAATAACTATATTTTAAATTTAATAATTTATGATGTACATTGATAATTAATCAAAGGTAATAAAGTTGATATCAACCTATTAGCCAACCAGGTCTGAGAGACTGACTAGTGAGTAAACATTTTAGAGGTTACAGGACACCACATAACAGTTGAAATATGATCTGAGAAAAAATTCTGGAGGGGAATTTTTATCTAAAATAGGGGGAAAAGTATATTGTTTGAGGAGGGGCATGGGGCCGAAAAGCATCAAATGAGGGCCCTGATGTATCTGTATATAGCTCAACTGTTTCATTGCATTATTCACAAAATTAATGCATTATTTGACTTGGTACATCTTTCTATTTTTATGATACTAGAAAACATTTATCCAGTGAATTGAACAACTGTAACTGTTAGATGTTTGTTGAAATTCTGACCTTTAGATTTCTCTTATCATGAACAATCATTACTTATATAAATTGATGGTGAATGAAATAATTTTCTTATTTAGTTTATTAAATATATTCAAAGTATTGCCTATAAGTTGCAGTATATAGTTCCTGATTAAATTGCTGGGATTATTCATTACAATAATTGGATTTACTGATAATAATACTCCCTAAAGCCAGAAATAAAAAATGAATTTTTGTCAATTTTAACAAATCTTTCTCTCATAGTAACAAAATCAAAACATGAAATATATAATAGTAACAATGTTAACTGTGTGTCTTACTCTGTTACTGAATGTATTTTGTTACAAAATCAGCTTATGTTTTAATGTTTTACAACACAGTTCCCTATTTTATAGCCACTGACATCCTCCTGTAACAGCAAGACTGAATTTATCCTCATAACTATTAAAACATGTCATGGAAATAAAGGCTCAGATCTTATTGTTTTTCTTTGTGAAACTTTCTCTTTGAAACCAACGACTACAATGTAGGGTCATATGGTGACTTCTCCAGCTTTAAAAATGAAGTAGGATGTGTCCAGGCTTACACCTGGGTAGAATCACCCAACCCTCACTGTATGTGAGTTTTTTTCTGGTCACAGGTGGGATTTACCCTGGTTACAGGGCCAGTGATTACCAGCCTAAGACCCTAACCACTTGACAACCCTCCTGCTTAGATCTAAATTTCATAATTTCTAAATATTAGGTGCCCAACAACTGCATACACTATGTTCTGTTCATATTACACACAATTCATTGAAATATTTTATTAAAGTTATTGTCAATAAGTTTTAAATCGTTAAAGTAAGTGTTCAACTTTGACTTTTGATTGTCTGAAACTGAAAATTCTGTCATTTTGCTGTACTCTCTGTTAAAATGGTACACTTATTAATAAAACTTTACCTCTGTACTTGTCTGACTCTGAGGTGTTTGTTTTACTTTTACAAGTCTCAGTGTTGGACATGTGCAATAATATTGTGAATTTGTTCAGACTTTGTGAAAGGCAAAAATCTGCCAGACATTCTGTCTGTTAAGCTTGAAAATTATGTCGGACCGAAATGAAATCTGTCAGACCGAAAAAAGTAAACACGTTTAAATGCTTATACATCAGGTAAATAAGTCGACGGACAACCAGTCAGATGAGTTGAGATTCTTTATCGGGCCAACTCACAATCTATTGGACAAGTCTGCTAGTCTGATGCCGTTCGCCCAGTCTGTTTCTTTAGTTTATTGTTCAGCCTTTAATATTACTTTGAGTCAATACATGTACTGATGTAGTGTGTATGGCTGACATCAGTCTATCAATAATTCATTAATAAACCCCAATATGTCTGGTGTAACTGTTAGGCCAGTCTCCAGGAATATCTGACTGAGATTCTGTTTAAATTGAATCCAACCATGTGCAAAGTTTCTGAGTATGATTTCCCTATTGTGAAACAAGGAGTTAACGCATGATCTAAATTGAACCAGAGTGTTTTTTATGAAACTCATTTGATCAATAAACAATTCAACTCAACAAGAATCACTAGAAATAATGCACAATATTACTGAACAAATGTTCTCTTTTTATGTATCGTCACATGTTAACTAGTAATATAATATATAGTTTAACTGTTAGTAAGTTACTAAGTATATCCTGACTCCATCTTTAGTGCATGTTCAACAATCAATGTTTGTTCTATTTCAGTGTGACTAACAAAAATATGATAATCAACCAAAGAAGTTAAACCATTTTACTATGTAGATGGTGAGAAGGAAAGACAAAAAGAAGAAAGATGGCAGATTCACAAGCAGAAGATCGCCTCAAGAAATTAGAGACGGTCTATTTAGGTATGTCTACATTATTGGGTTTTGGAACTTTGTTAAAATTACGGTACATGTATTATGAAACTCTTTGAACATGTCTTGCTTGTCATAAAACAGTATTCAGTGGTCTTAGAACTATTTTATTGAAATGATGTCATGGTATTCACTTTGTTCATAAATAATTCTTATATTAATGGGGGTGACAATATACCAGATATACCCGGAATTCTGGATTTATCCTTTATGAAAGGGCTATGATTTAATCTGCTCTGAAGGGTATTAGGGTTTAATACAGAGTTAAATATGGAAACAAAGTGATTGAAGGCCTCTTGTTTGGCAAAAATTTTCGGGATTCATAATTTGGCTCTATTGACACCCCTGATTCATTTACTTTGGAATCATTAATTTTTGTTGGGGATTTAATTTCCTGGATTTTGTGGGTAGGCTTATCAATCAAATCCCCACAAATTTAAATGCAGAGATAAGGTATTTTTTCAAAAATCAAAATCCAAGAATTTATGTCCCCACGAAATAGCCATTTTAGTAAAAACCATGAAAATTGAGACCAACGAAAATAAATGAAATTACAGTATGTTAGAGACGCAAAGTTACCAAAATATTGTGTATTCGTACATGTAAATATTGTTCAGATGTCAAATAAGTTTTTATGCGACCTGAGAGTAGTGACTTAAATTTGGCTGTTCGCCAAATCCTAGAACTAAATGTTAAGCAAGAATAAAACTCGGTTCAAAATGTCTTTTCTCATTACTTTGTTGTTATGTAAAAGTCAATTACTGTACTTCTATTTGCACTGTTCAAAAACATTATCAATCATTCTATTTCAGGCGGTGTATTGAGCTCCAATGGTGGAGCTTTAAGTATAGAAACATTATTAGACATACTTCTAGTGCTGTATGATGAGTGTCAGAGTCCAGCATTACGTAGAGAGAAGAGAATATCAGAGTTTGTTGACTTTGGTGAGTTCTTTTAACCATCAAGGGTAGAAGAAGTAGACAAATATGGTTGTCTCTAGGGTAGGGATTTAGACATTAAAAAATGTCAAATTCCCTTGGGTCAGCCCACTGCCCAACCCTTTGGGCGGGCAAAATATTGACAGGTGCATAACCTCATTTGCTGAAGGACCTAAATTTTGAATCTGATGGCAATTTTTAGGATATTATGGGATTTTTAATGTTTAACATGTAGAAATAGAAATATTTTTATATTTCTTTGCTAAATTCCCTTTTTGTCCTTATGTAAAACATCCTATTTTGCTCATAATGGTTGTATTGTGATCGTGATTGTGCATTTTATATCCTTCACACTTTATGTAAGATCTTTATATGTATTTATTGTAATTTCTTACAGTTAAGCCAGTTGTGAGCAAAGTTCGTAATTACCGTCTAACGAGAGATGACTTTGATACCGTTAGGATTATTGGCAGGGGTGCTTTTGGGGAGGTAAGACAAATAGTACAGTGTACTTTCATGGTATTAAAATGATGAAAGACTCATCTCCATGGTCGAGTGGTTAAGATTGCTGATAACAAATTACTCATTTACAGGGCTCTCCTTTGACTCTTGAAATGGCATTTTGACTCTTGAAATTTGAAAAATAAGGTTTTTGACTCTTGAGAATTGGAATCAAAAGGGTCAAATTTATTATTACTTCAGTAGAAAATTATGTTGACTCTATACATTTCATAAGCTAAGGGTCATTTTGACCCCCACCTTTTGAAGTCTATGGAGCGCCCTGCATTTACTGTAATCTCTCACTGATAAAGGGTTGTGGGTTTGAGCCCCGCTACCGACCGTGTCTCTTTATGTGGGAAAGTAGGCAGTTGCATTACAGAGAATGGTAGTCTAGTACTGGTTCTTCCCAGGAACGATGATTAGTTGAACTGTCCGCCTCATATGACTCTGACTGTTGAAAATCAATAAACAAGCATAAAATTATGAAACTTCATTTTAAATACATCTGAGTGAGGTTCAATTCATGTAAAAAGTCCTCTGTAACTGTTTACTCAAAGGTTGTGTCTGAAATGAAGCAATATAAATGCAGTATGTTGCATTTATGCATATTGCGCAATATTATTTGATCAATTTTTGCATCATTATGTAAATGAAAATGTTTACTTTGTCTGTTGCCTAGATTGTAGCTAGACCAATAAAAGTGCATGCAAGCTGATTTGTAAATTTATACAATACTTTCCATACTGTATCAGTGTTCATTTGTAACTACTAAAATAGTCAAACCACTTTTTGCTTGGATGTCTGTACTATTAGTAGAGGTGGTCTTTATTCAGCGATTTAAGTAACAGATACTGTTTAGATTTTTATTTACTGTAATTTGGTGTAATTGGATTACTACAAGTCAGGCATAGTGACCTGTGTATAGGTTCAACTGTATGTCTGTATACTTAAATAGACCTAAGACTCTTTTTTTCTTTACCTTTTTTTTTCAAAATCCTTGTTATTATTAATGTTGGATACTTTCTCAGTCTGGAGACTGCTCTTATGTGCTGCAATGTCAAACAGTTTCTTTCAATTTGTTATCTTAAGTTTAGATTGTCCTGCTAGTGCCAAACTTGGTATGCAGGTTTTATGGAGACCTAGATTTGGACTGTATTTTTTCATCTCTGAGGTGAACCGTCAAGGATACTATTAGTATTTTACTATTACAGACCATTAGGGAATTGGTTTCTTTTCAATCAACTGTTGAAACCCTGATACAGATCTTTTTTTTTGAGATGAAGATGAGCTATACATAGACTATATCATTAATGTTATGAATATTATTAGCAAAAGCATTAACCAATATTCTTGTTGCTAAAATTGGCTCCTATTTAGCAAGAACCCAATATATGCAAATTGTTTGATTGATTCTAGGTGGCTGTTGTTAAGATGAAATCCACGGAGAAGGTTTACGCCATGAAGATATTGAATAAATGGGAAATGTTGAAGAGAGCCGAGGTTTGTCAATATTTGTTTTATGTCATCTGTAATCACTCAATCAATGTTGCTAAGTTTCCATGATTATGGTGCAAATGTCAGTTAATCTGTAGTCCGTATCAAGCTGTTAGCTTTATTTGAAAGTTCTTTGCTCATTTCCCTCTTCTAGACGCTAACTTGTCTAAGTTATGGAAGTTTGATCAGAACCTGAAGAGCAAACCAAATAGTATCTGGGGCATGTCATTTTATTGATGGTAGTATCATTTGAATAATATGCTTTTAAGACAGCGTAATAATAATTCAATATGTTCAGTATTTTGAAATAACTTCAAAAATGGAAAAAAAGAATAATTTCTAAGATAAACATATTTGTGTATTTAACTTTTGATGCACTATTAATTGATTGCATGCCCTTTTGGGGGGGGGGGGTAATTATGCAAAAGAATAACCACATGCAAACATGCATTTCCTTGAATGCGAGTCTCAAGTGTTCCATGCTTTTCTGCCCTTTGATTATTTATTTTATGGCATTGTTAAGAATTTCTGTTTTTCATCACTTACTTGCTCTTATTATTGTGGTACAAGTTTAAATTTTAAGACGCAGTTGCATTCTGTTATTAAGGAAGTGTTTGCTTTTGTGTATCCTGGCACTCAGGAAAATAGTTTTATTGTGTGGTTAATTATCTTAGTCATATGTTGCATGTTTTATTACTCTCTTAAGCTAATGTGGTTGTTTTCTGTTTGTCTGGTTGGAATATTAGTCACAAACACTTCCTTTTTGAATCAATTATGATTAAATACAGATTGACTGCACCTTAATGCATATTGGCTTTTTTCATCTATCTATTTGGTTTTGATTACTGGCCACTTAAATGCTTACTTTATGATAATGAAGCTTATAAGCACTGTTTTCTATGGGTATCAAATTTATCTTAAGAAAATACAGTTTTCACTTCCAACTTTGACAATACAGAAGTTTGTAAATGTTTCGCATATTACTATGAATAATATATATATATGCATGAAAATAATGCGTAGATAAGAGGAGTCCAGTGGGTATTGTTTTTTAAGAGACATGGGTGACAATATTCCGGACGTATCCTGAACTCCAGATTTATCTGTCATGAATGAGCTATGATTTCTTAGCGCAATAAAAGTTATTTGATGAAAATATCTCAAGAAATGGCAAACATATGGTCAATTAATCTGCTCTGAAGGATTTACTTTAATACAAACTGAGTTAAATATGGAAACAATGTAGTTGAAGGCCTCTTGTATGGCAAAAATGGTCAGCTGCCTGTGATTTTCGTGATTTTCATTTGGCTCTACTGACATCCCTGTATTATGAATAATATATATGCTTGACAATGATGAATAGATAAGAGTGTCCAGTGGATATCGTTTTTTAAGGGAGCCGATGGGTCACTCCTTGAAACAGTAGTCTTTGCATTGATTTATCCAAGCTACCAACCTGATGCAATGAAATATACCCTGAAAAAAATCTGTTTGTGACATTCATGTCCTTAACCTATGTTATAGTACTGACCTACTTCATCATGAATGAAAGTTACATAAGCCGATGTATGTTAAGTGACTCTTCACTAGTAGTATTTATGACTCAATATTGTTATATATACTACTTAACCACTTCAATGGAAATCATGTTGATATTGACTTGTTAATGATTATTCATAGATCTTTCATGTTACTTATTGTTATATTTCAGACTGCTTGCTTCAAGGAAGAGAGGGACGTATTGGTGTACGGAGATCGAAGATGGATTACCAATTTACATTATGCATTTCAGGATGATAACTATTTGGTAGGTTTCTGGGCCTCAGATTATGCGATTTGTGATCGATACTAAAGCTATGCTATTTAGTGAGGTATTGTAAGTGCTAATTTGAAATCACTTACGGGCCATTCCCCATTATGCACTTTATGTGGCTTACATCATATCTATATAAAAACTGACATACCAAACCCTTTACCCCCACATAGCATGTAAGGCAGGGGTGTGATTCTTCCTCCTTTCAGCTGATTTCCTCTTTTTTGTCTTAAAATGTTTGAAACAAAAGGGTCCAGATTCAGTCTGACCTACTCAAAAATGATGATTTTGCAAGCATGAAGGGGTGGGGTTAGGGTATTTCAGCCTTTTTGCTCTTGGAGCAGTCACACCCCTGTAAGGTCAATGGTAGCCTTATCTTCAAACAGTTATTCGGGCCAGCTGCTGTTTGACAGTATATATATTTAACAATACATAGTTCCCACATCTACAATATTTACCTCCCTTGGCGGCCATCTTGCCAGGATTCTGAATTGAATCACAGTAGTATGACTGTACAAAATTTAGGGAATGAAATGTTCTTTGAAATCACATATTAATTTCATATATGGTAATGTGGCGAACTATTTCCAGTCCAAATCCTTTGTTTTGAGCCAGGGCTGGAAAACTGACCATTTGTATGTTGACAGCTAATTCCATTGTAGGAAATTCCAAGAATATTGTTTTATAGATAACTTTATGAACAAAGATTTTTCTGTTTGAGGCTTTTCACCTTTGGACATTGTTCCATTTCTCGTCATATGACAGTGCATTGAATCATATATACTACACAAAGTACACATGTGACAGTTATTGTTAAGGAAATATGATGAAAAGAGTCACTGGGTACATTCATTTATAGAAACACAATTTTATCAGTTTGTTAATTGTCTAGGTAATGTTTAGCTCAGCCAGGTTGATGACCTGATGCATAACCAATTTTTTGCCCCTACTGTAATATATAAATATTAGAGACCAGGGGTGTCAAAATTCCGGATTTATCTGTCCTGAAAGCAAAATAAAAGTTATTTGATGAAACTATCTCAAGAAATGGTAAAATTATGGTCAATTTAATCTGCTGTGAAGGATTTTCTTTGATACAAACTGAGTTAAATATGGAAACAATGTAATTGAAGGCCCCCTTTTTGGCAAAAGTGGTTTTCAGGATTTTCAATTTGGCTCTATAGTCTATTGACACCCCTGAGAGAGATAAATTGTCTGTGCACCTCTTGGTCAGTTCAGGACAGACAAACACTGTTTAGCTAAAGCCTGTATGTACGGCACATCTGAACAAGGGGTCAATGTTTGAGACCCAGATATGTACCTGTTTCTCTGTGACATTTTGGCAGCGGATATACCCATATTCCTATTCTCACTCTATCTTGTACTTGATATGGGGTTGATTTTTTAGTTGTTTGTGAAGAAACAACATTACACTAGTTAATTAACCTGGAAAACTGGTTACATTTTACTGTGATACTTCCTTTAAAATTGTGTAAAGCCTAAATTGTAAAATATAAGGAAAAGAGAGTAATTTTGTGGGCCTGTACCCAAATTTGGAAATGTACCTAGGTTTTTGCAAGCAAGTCTCACTGACCTGTATATGTCTGTACATGTTTGTCAAAATTCCCCCCCCCCCCCCAAAAAAATTTGAAAATTGTCTTTGATTGTAAGTGGTTTTACTTCATGTATTTTTAATATCTTCCCCATTATTTGTAGAAAATTTGTAGAAAATGTACTTTCCAAAAATCTATTTTCTGTCAAAATCAAATTATTGTTTTTTTTTCAAGAGTTAATTGTTATGTGTTATCTCCCTTTTTCAGTATTTGGTGATGGACTACTATGTTGGTGGCGATCTCCTGACATTGTTAAGCAAGTTTGAAGATCGTATGCCAGAGGAAATGTGCAAATTTTATATTGCTGAGATGGTGTTAGCCATTAACTCATTACATGAATTGAAATATGTGCATCGGGATATTAAGCCAGATAATGTGCTGTTAGACTTAAGTGGCCATATTGTGCTTGCAGACTTTGGATCATGTTTAAAACTTTTAAGTGATGGAACAGTACAATCTTCTGTTGCTGTAGGAACGCCGGATTATATATCTCCAGAAATTCTTCGTGTAAGTGATCCTGAATTGTGGAAAAATTATGTTGAAGTGAAGGGTTTGTGAGCTTTGTATGTATTGCCAAAACATGTGTCTGATATAGGATTTTTGGTATCAAGAGTTTTTATGTTCATATTTGGTGAAATCTTCACTTTTCACTTGATACATCCAGATATTTGTCATTGTATTACTGTATACGTCTTTAAATTGGCGGGGCTAAAATTTGGCGTTCTTTGGAAATTTAAATATTGGCGGTGGTCAAGAATTGGAGATTTCTTAAAAATCCGCCAAAATAAAACCATCTATTGTCCGCCGCCGCTAAAATTAAACCAATGTAACCTATATTTTAATTTGCTTTACATCTTTAAATGTTCTTTGTTTGTAAACATGTTCGCACCTTCCGTATACTTGTACAATGCCCTTTTCTTATTGTGATATACATCATTAATAGTATCCCTTTGTTATAAAAATTAAATATAAAATTGCAAACACTGTCGAAGATTAGCACCTTTTATTAACAAATGGTAATGGTTTGCTTGTTTGTCCATATCACTTAGCTTTTTTGTTGATAACGACTATTTTTATATGCCATTTTATGTATACATGTATGTACAAAAGTATAACTTATTTGCATATTTAACCACTGATTAATTATTTTAAGCTTAAGTCAAAATATTTTTTTTGCTATTATTAGCGGTGTTATATATCTGCGGTATGAATTATTGGCGGGGTTTTAAATTGGCTGAAACTTATCAACCGCCCAAATAGCGAACATTAAACCACCGCCAAAATTTCAACGTATACAGTAGCTTGCAATGAGCTCTAATAAGTTTCCACAACACTGTTCAGTATGTGAGTCACTTTTTTGGTCTATGCTATAAATGGATGTCATTAGTAGAAACAAGCTACTATCTAAAAGGTCAAGGTGACTGTTGATCAAGTTTAGACTATACAGTATTACTAATTTACTGCACATTATCAAGTAATAGACCTAGAAGTAGTCCAGTGTCCTTGTTTAGTCATCTGTCTCTTAAAGTCTTTGTCAACAAATAATGGGCTCAATACTTAAAACCTTTTTGCGTTTTAGTTCTAAGCTGTATTTGCTGGTTTTGCAATTTGTATACAGCTTGTCAGGCTCAGGAGCTTGCTTGTTTCATCTTATTGTTTATTATTTATGATACTTTTAAAAGTTGTTGTTTAAGTGTAGTCAGTTATGTTTGGATAATTTTCTGTGATTGGAAATGAATGTACATCTGCAAGACAAGCTTGAATACTTGAATATACTTAATTAAGCAATTATGTGCATGTACTTAAGAACTTAATATGAAAACTTCACATACATGAGGATCTATGGAAAATACAATTGTAACATTTACTAAATTTTTATATGCTTGTTTGAAAAACGGGTTGTATTATGGGAACTCTCATGGCGGGCAGGCGGCATCCACAGCAGTGTCCGCTCTCTAATTAATACAGTTTTATTCGGATCCTCACCATAAATTTGATGGAAATGTTTATGGTCATAAGATCTAGGTCAAGTTCAATAACCAGCCCAATCGGCCCAGACACTTGTAAGTTATGCCCCTTGATGCATTGAAAAATGAATTTTAATGGGCGTATTTCGTGACCTGGCACTCTTGTTTAAATTACATTTACTTACTGAAAAATTACATAGGTTTAGTTACAATATTGTAGATTATAAACTGGCCAGTTTCCTAACGATACTTACATTACAGGCCATGGAAGATGGACATGGGAAGTATGGTCCAGAATGTGATTGGTGGTCATTAGGTGTGTGTATGTATGAAATGTTGTACGGTATTACTCCTTTCTATGCAGAATCTCTCGTGGAAACATATGGAAAAATTATGAACCATCAGGTGAGATATTTACTTGTACTTGTAAACCATTTTAATTTTAACCAAGTTTAACTGATAGTTTGATGTCATGGTAACAGTCTTTCACAAGGCTGTACAGGGTGCCTTCCTTTCTGAATTTTTTTTTGAAATCTTTCAATTTTGTCAAAATTTCTAATTTACTGCTTGAAATTTCATTCCCCAAAATGATTTTTGGCGAGAATTTTTCCCCAAAGGGGCTTCAACCTGTTATTTT
Organism: Lutraria lutraria; assembly: GCA_964023205.1. NCBI lineage: Eukaryota > Metazoa > Mollusca > Bivalvia > Venerida > Mactridae > Lutraria > Lutraria lutraria. The sequence goes on from OZ026834.1 coordinate 28,636,279, forward strand.
GTCCCAGTATTAAGGGCTAGGGGACCTTCATCAAAACATTTAGAAAACCCCTGTGTCAATAAGGGTAAGTTCTGCCAGTTGAAATCTGAAATTCCATTCAGTTTTGGAAACTGATAGTTCATCTTTCCATAGCCATCACTCACTCGGTGCACATGAATTTTAATGCAGACCAATTACCATGTTTTCTACTTCCGCCATGCAATTGTTAAACTAGTTCCATGTTGCAGTGCAAGTGTGTTTAAGTTCAGTTTCCATGAGTGCTTTCAGTGCTTTGATGTAGTATGTTTGTTTGTTGAGTCACTTTATGTTAAAATCCTGATAAAGCATGTGTTTGTCTGTTGTTGATTTGTGTTAAATATTCATTAAAAAGGAAAATCGCGGTATTTGAATGAAAGTTAAGATAAATTTTTTGAGCAAGTGGGAATGATACTGATTTCTTTATTGAGGATTCTTGTTTATCTGGGAGATCAAGATCTATCAGTTAACTTAAAAAGTTCAATGGTTCATTACCAGTCCTGAAACTGCTTAGATATGTGTAGAATTTGTCTTCAACTTTATAAACCAGTTATCTCTTAGTCCCTTGTGGATTTCTGGACATTATTTATAAATAAATAATGTGCATTCATTCTTGTGCCTGTATTTAAAACTTATTTTGATGTATTTCTAGCTCACATGTCACAAAGTGACAAAGTGAGCTATTAGGATCACTCTCCGTCAGGCGGTGTGCGTCGTCAAACTTTTTGTTGTGACCACACTAGGGGCCACATTTTTAGCTCAATTTTAGCAAAACTGGGTAAGAACGTTAATATCAACAAAATCTTGGACGAGTTCGATATTGGGCCATTTGGGGTAAAACCTTGTGAACACCCAAGAAATCACTGTTTTGACTGGATCTTCATGAAACTTTGTCAGAATGTTTATTTTAATAATATGTAGGTCAAGTTTGATAATGGGTCATTTCCGGTGAAAAACTAGGTCACTAGGGCAAATTGCTGGAAAACCTTGTGAACACTCTAGAAGTCACTGTTTTGATTGGATGATCATGAAACCTTGTCAGAATGTTTGTCTTCATAATATCTTGGACGAGTTCGAACATGGGTCATCTTGGGTCCAACACTAGGTCGCTAGGTCATATCTTATGAAAAACCATGTTAACACTGTAGATTTCACAGTTATTATTGGATCTTCACCAAACTTTGTCAAATCGTTTGTTTTAATGATATAACGGTCAAGTATAAATATGGGTCATCTGGGGTCAATAACTAGGTCACCAGGTCAAATCTTAGGAAAACTTTGTTAACACTGTAGATGTCACAGTTTTAATTGGATCTTCACCAAACCTTGTCAGAATGTTTGCCTCAATGATATGTGGTCAAGGTTGAACATGGGTCAGATGGGGTCAAAAACTGGGTCACCAGGTCAAATCTTAGGTAAAAATCTTGTAAAAGCTCTAAATGTCATTGTTTTAATTGGATCTTGGCCAAACCTTGTCAGATTGTTTGTCTTAATGATATTAAGGACAAGTGCAAATATGGGTCACCTAGGGTCAAAAACCAGGTCACAAGGTCAAATCTTAGGAAAACCTTATTAACACTGTAGATGTCAAATTTTGATCGTATCTTCACCAAACCTAGTCAGAATGTTTGTCTTAATGATATGTAAGACAAATTCGAACATAGGTCGTCTGGTGTCAAAAACTAGGTCACAAGGTCAAATCTTAGGAAAACCTTGTCCATGCTGTAGTTTTCATGGTTTTGATTGGATCTTCACCAAATTTTGTCAGAATGTTTGTCTTATTTATATGTAGGACAAGTTCTAACATGGGTCATCTGGGGTCAAAAACTAGGTCACCGGTTCAAAACAATGTTTTAATGAGTGAACAGTGATTGTCATGTGAGCGATATAGGGCCATCTTGGCCCTCTTGTTATAATTAATTTTGGGAACAAATGGTTTGGATATTTTGTATTTTTAGACGCGGTTTGAATTTCCAACAGACATCGAAGAGTCTGAAGATTGCTCTAATCTTGCTAAAGATCTGATGAAACAATTGATATGCGGAACTGATGTTAGATTTGGTAAACGGGGGGTAGAAGATTTCAGAGCACATGCATGGTTTAATGGTATTGACTGGGAAAACATCAGAGACAGTAAGTTGGTGAACTAATCATTGTACCACCTTCCTAGATGTTTAATGCTTCTCAAAACTGATGCAAAAACAGGGTTGTGATTCTTCTTCCTTTAGGCTGAATTCCTCTTTTTTGTCTTAAAATCTTCGAAATAAAAGGGTCTAGATTCAGTCTTACCTACTCAAAAATGATGTTTTTTGCAAGCATGAGGGGTTGGGTAGGGTATTTCAGCCATTTTGCTCTTGGAGCAATCACATGCCTGAAAAATTGTCAGATTTATGGCTAGAAAAACATGTCTTTTGTAAGATGATATCAAGGGCTATCTCTAGACCCTTATTTGTTCATATTTTGTCTGATATATCAGATGGTGTTGCAGTTTTCAGGAAACCTAAATATTGTTTTCCAGTTGTAAAAGTAGTGGACCATTTGGTGCCCAATCCATTTCTAGAGATAGCACAGTTTGTATAAGATTCATTTAAAATAGATCTTTTTTCTTTAGTATTTAAAAAATAGCTTCAAATTTATAGGCACAATAACTGACAAAATTGTATTTTTTTTTATAAATCACATGGTAAATCATTTCCTATCATTTAAATATGTAAAAGTTTTATAGATCTGTCTGCTCCAATATTTAGATAAAAAAATTTGAACATTATGGGTAGAAAACTTTGAACCTTCTAAAACTGGTACAATCGGTAGAATTATCTGTCTAAGCGTTAGATCAGTATATGATGACTTATTATCTTGTTTGCACTTTTCAGTGACTGCACCATTTATCCCAGAAGTAAGCAGTCCAACAGATACATCTAATTTTGATGTTGATGATTCAGATTTCAAACACACGGTAAGTAATGCTATACTTTAACAACTCATAGGTGATTACACTGTCAAGCCTGTGTCATAAACTACTTACGACTTATTGTTTTGTTTGTATATTTGATGGTGTAAGTCTTCGATTATTTTGTACTACATAATGAAAAGGAACTGAAGACTACTTGAAGCAAGGAGCAATATAGTGTTCCCAAAGGTTATCTGTTTTGACACCTGATTTTTCTTCTTGAATGTGATCATGTATGTAAGCGAATAATACCATCGATCACTGTAAAATAGTTAACTGATATTTTGTACTGACAGAAGAATGAGGCTTATAGAGAAACAGATTGATTGGTTTTTACATTGGTTTGAAGTTTGAACTAGGATAATATTGCTGCACAGATATCTTACTAAACTTTCTCAGATATATTTTGTAATTGTATGTCTTATACACATGTTTGTGGCATAAAAATAACTTTTTACATATGAATGAGAGACTTATCTGGTTTTATGTATATTTTTAGGACACTGTGCCACCTTCATCACATGGTGTATTCAAAGGAAACCATCTACCATTTGTTGGATTTACTTTCACCAAAAATTGGTATGTATTAAAGAGCTAGATATATGCTAGATACCTGTATGATATAAACTTTTACACTACAAAATTGCAAAATCGGGTCAACTCTAATCATTTCTGAATACCAGGCAGTCATCATGAAAGGCGTCTTTGAACTCAGGACATTCAGTCAGTGAAGATGCAAACTCACTGGACTGATTTAACTTTTCGTGGACACAAAATGATATTCTTTGTCTGAAATATGATAGAATTATCACTGAAAAGTTTACTAGACATTTGAACCACTGACCTTTCAAAATTAAATGGACCGAAGACCATTATGGTGGACTCTATCCTCGGTCAGGCGCTTAATTAAAAACTAGAATACTTTGTTTTTATATTAACTTTTTACTTTTGTTTTAGTCGGTTGTCGGATACAGCCAGCTTGAAGGATAGTGTTAGTGTAGACTCACACAATCTGGAGACCCTGGTGGCTGATGCATTTGAAAGAAGAATAGCAAACCTTGAGAAGGAGAATACTGAATTACAAAGAAAGTTATATGGTAATGTGCAGAATTAATACAACCTATATGCATTTTCATTACACTATTTCTGATTTCTGTATTTTTCATCCAACTCATTTGACTTGGAATGGGAATTTTGTATGGTAATTACCATTTTCACTGTACTGACTGTAGTGCAGTGCGATTTTATTAAACTGACTAACTTGTGTAATTTCACAGTCAATGCTTGCATTTATTTTATGCTACAGTGGGATTCGATGACTTTTATAAGTTATTTGATAATCTTTGTAACACTGATGTTTCTTGAATGTACATGAATTTTAACATAAAATTGATCATTGTAATTGACTATGGTACAAAGTTTAAAAACGCATTCAGTGACTATAATTATCATTCAGCTTTGACAGTTTTATTAAAATTGCACTTTAAGTCTAGTTGCATCATGAAAGTGGAGATTGTTATTAATGAAAGTTGAATAAGTCCACATGGTTAACTTAAAGTTATTTTTACAAATTCATGTTTTCTTATTTGTATTACAGAAGCTACTGCTACCATCCAGAAACTAAACAGTGATAATGCATCCGGAGCATCAGCTGCTGTAGGAGCTGCTGAAGCAGAATCTAGACAACTGAAAGAACAGTTAGCTATACTCCATAAAGTTGTTGCTGGTATGCTTTCTATTATATGTCTGTCTGTAAAACGTTTATCCCATTCAAACATTTAATTTACCGATCTGTCCGACCATTTTTTTGATGTTCCATTTTTAGCTTGTCTGTTCGAAGAAAAATTAAATCTGTTTAATGTAGCTCATAACTCTGACAGAGGTAGCAACATGAAAATTCATATGTTGATAGATCTCACTGAGGCAGAGAACAGACAAGCGTTGGCACTGCTTGTGGCGGTCTTGTTGAATTTTTTGTCTATAACATGTTCAAACCAATGCAAAAGTCCATGTCTTGTTAGAAATGACACTATGTATGTACATTATAGAAAATATCATTAGTGACTTAAAGCCCTGCCATAAAAAGATATGATTCAAAGGTATAAGTATTGTATGGTTCATGGTACATTTTAAAGTGATAAATTTTGTCCTGTATTACAGATTCTCAGAGTGAGATCGGTACAGCTGAACAAGAAATGAGAAGAGCCAGGGATGCTAAACAAGATATTGAACGTAAAATGAAACTTGTCGATGATGAAAAATCTAATCTGGAAAGAGAACTGCAAGATTTACGTGATAAATATAAAATGCAAGCTCGGGAACTGAAGGAAGCAGTTGCCAAACAGAAAATAGCAATAGAACAGTATACTGATTCAAATGATTCGTAAGTAGTTTAGTATTTAAACTGTTTCTGCCTCTGGATAAAGTATAGTCTGAAATGATTTTGTACCAATGTTTCATATTATTGAAGACACAAATTCTTGAAAGAAATAGTGTGACCATACGGCTTAACAATCATGATTTTTTTCTTTAAAAAAAAAGAATTTAGATTTTTGCTTTGTAAATCTGTTCAGGGGTTACAATATTCTGGATATATCTGGAATTCATCTGTCCTAAAAGACCTATGATTTCTGAGAAAAATAGGAGTTATTTGATGAAAATATCTCATATAATAGCAAAGTTATGGTCAATTTAATCTGTTCTGAAGGATTTTCTTTAATACAAGCAGAGTTAAAAAGGACTCTCATTTGGTAAAAATGGTCGGCTGCATATGATTTTCAGGATTTTTTATTTGGCTCTATTGACACCCCAATCTGTTATCATACGGTATATATTTACTATTTCAGATTATTGAAATCCCAGTCTAAAGTGAAGGAATTAACTCGTGATCTGAGAAATAAAACTGAAGAGGCTGACGAGTATAAAAGAAAAATTGAAAGTCTGAAAAACGAAAGAAAAAGATCTGAGAAAAATGCTGCTGAAGTAAGCAATCATTTACTTGATAGTTTTATTGTTAATACACATGACAGCTTTCTGAATATATATTACCTGTAAAGCTGTTTATTTTTAAATTGACTCATTCTTGACAAATTTGTATTTCCAAGGCTTTTTTTCTATAGCAGGGGCCCATTAATGGGCAGAAAAATTCTTTAAAATCATGCAGTTTACCCCTTAAATTTGACATCAATTTTTTTCTTCCCCTTTTGCAAAAATTGTGTGTTATTTTTCCCCAAATTTAAGCCCTGATTTCTTTCGTGACCATATGATTTACAAAAGTGTCTTACCTAACGGGCATGGTTTGTCCTCCCATCTAGCGCTGCTTGTGCTATAACACCCCTGGATCTTTGCTGTTTCAGCTACAATGCCAAGTGGATGAATATCGTACAGAAGGAAATAGAGAAAGAAAGCAACGAGAAAGAGCTGAAGAATACAGTCTTGAACTGGAACAAGAAATAGAATCACTGAAAAAGAAACATGCTGTGAAAGAAACTAGTGCTGCAAATCTGGAATTATCGCAGGAGATTATCAGGTATTTTAGGCAATGACTACTGGTAATAGTCAAGATTGTTTTCATTTATTTACTATAGACAGTTTACTATATATTGCTGGTACGTATCCTAGCAGTAATCATCAGTTTCTGTTGTAATCCATTTTTAACTGTCTAGTTAACTGTGAGATGTCTGTTCAGAATTAGCTGAAAATTATGTTTGATGTAATGAATAACATCACATTGTGATCAATAAAATTAATATCCACCCCTCTCAGGTCTTTAGCAAGCTCTTAGTCTAAGCTCAGGGTTTTCATTAATATTCAGTACAACAGATTTTCTTACGAATATATGGTCCTAAAAATTTCAAACTTTGAGGATTGTAACTGATTTTTTTTTGCGATTTTAACCGATGGTTTTCATCAGCAATCGGTTCTTAATGAAAACCCTGCAAGTAGCTTTTTGTTTTGTTTATCAATAGTTTGCTTTGTGAAGTTTCCATAAATGTAGAATGAAGATTGTTTATTACTGTTCAGTAGTTTTTTTTCTGTGAAGAAGGTATACCAAACTTGATATTTTATCTTAGAATTTTGATAGCCATCCTGAAAGTAGTGAATTTTAAACTTTACTGTTTTTTTTGTGTGTTTTTTTTCAGATTAAAAACAGAAATAGACCGAAAAGATTTAGAACGTGAAGAGACTTTAACCAGAATGTCGTCGAAATACCAGAATGAGCTTAGTGATTTAAGATATCAAATTCAGGAGTTAGATATGAGCAAAAAAGACTTGCAAAATGAAATAAACTTATTTAAAGTGAAACAAAGCGATGAGGAATCGCTAGAAGAATTAAAGACTTCGATATCACAGTTAAGAACTAGATTAGAACAAGAAGAACGTAGAAGTAATAGTTTAATGGAAGAGAATGAACATCTTAAGGATGATTTATTATATGTAAGTAATTCTTGGACATGTTGGATGTGTAATTGTCTTATATTGATTTCAAATTGGGTGTTTTTGATATCTATATTCTTTGAGGTTTAGGTTTTTGTATTTGTGTGTTCAAATGGAGTAATATTTCTACATAACAGGTATTGTACATGATTTGATGAAAATATGTCAAATTGAACTGTGGTCAAAGAAAATCTTCTTTTTCAGAGTGAATTTTTTTTGTGTGATAACGTTATCTTACGCCTAATAGATTATAATCCTTCGTTAAAATGAATTAGCTTTGGAAATCATTGAACTTAGATGTATCAGATATTTAGGTTTAGTAATTTATCATGAACTATTGATTAAGTAATGTTTACATAAAATTGGTAGGATTTCCTTATGGCAACAGTATTTATTTTAAATGCCAGGGGTTGGAGGCTCGGTTGATAACACAATACTTCAAATAATTTTATCAACAATTCTATTAGATTTACTAGACTTTTTTATCATGGAAATGTGTCTCTGATATTTTCTTATGAAGTTAGGTACTAATATTACTATATAGACTGTTATAGACAATAGACACATGATGGTACAAATCTGTATTAATAATAGAAGGAAATTTGTTGTGATGAGGAACGATTTCAAACTTCCGCAATTTAATTGTATGTCATTGGTTATTTCAGGATCGATCCAATCTTGAATCCATTAGGAAAGAGAAGAATCAACTTGAATCGGAGATGAGAGAAATTTATGAAAAACGAGAATCTGTCGCACAGTGGGAGGCTCAAATATCAGAAATTATTAAATGGTTTGTGTAACTTTTTGTCTGAATTTCCATTTCTTTACAGGTCGAGGCTAGATTGGTTTGTTGCCATGTCATCGAGCCCAAGATTTCTTTTTACCTATGCGTCTTAACTTCTTGTATTAAGACATGAGATTCGGAGATTTGTTGATCATAGGTGCTTATAATTGATTGAATATGGATAATAATTGTATATTAATGTTTCGTTTCTTCAGGGTGAGTGATGAGAAGGATGCCCGCGGTTATCTTCAAGCCTTGGCTGGCAAGATGACAGAAGAACTTGAAAACCTGAAGGTGATGGGTGTCTCAGGTGAAGAGTCCGGCAAACAGCGCTGGAGAAACCGACGATCACAGAGACTTGACAAAATGGAGTTACTTAATCTTCAGTCGAGTCTTAATAGTGAGATACAAGCCAAAGCAAAGGTGTCAGAGGAGTTAAACAAAGTCAAAGAACAATACACATCTATAGAAAAGTAAGATTTTCTTGTCATTTTTGTCTAGTGTGTATTTCGGTACCTGTGTTATAGATTGGAATTGCATTCTGTTTGTGCTCACTTTGCTGCACAAGTATCATTGGGCTTGTTGACTTTATATCAAAGAATTTTTGTCTTCAATTGTAAATAACAACATATTAATAGCAAATAAAGTTTTGTACATGTGTCATAAATATGTCCTTTTTGTTGGCCTGAGTCATTTTAAGCAGTATTCAATAAAGACAGCAGCACAATTAATTCAGACATAATCTTGCACAGATTGCTGTGATAGCATATTATACCATGCAGTGATATGGAACATCACTAACCAAAGGAGTAGTCAGGCAGTTTGCTCTGCATGGTTCAAACCACACCCTGAAAGTGCCCCTTTAGCACAAAAATGCTGTGCCTCACTTAAACTGTAGGAAACACTATGTTACTTGGTATTTTATGTGTTTATTCGCTTGTCTTGCTGTGGATGATGTTTGACATTTGTGTTTTGTTTAAAATTTCAGTAAATACTTAGATGTAGCTGAACAAAACACTCACTTGTTGAGGAGTAATGAAGAGCTCTCAAAGAAGGTGAAAAAGTTGGAAGATTCACAGAAAAATTCTAGATGTGAGTATTCATTGTTTGAAAATTTCCATATTCTTGAAACGATTATTATGGAAGGGTAGCGTGACTTGTATTGGTGACCCAGCTTTTAGATTGTGAGCTCCAACCACATAAAAGTCCTGCATCCACTTGTAAGAAGACTAGTTCTGATTTGTCTCAAAAGAAAAATTACGAATGATTATGGAACTATTTAGCTTAAGTACATTAGGGTATTAAAAAACAATCTTTGATTTATTTATATTTTATTTCTCCGTGAAAAGGCTCTGAAATCATCATTAAGATTTCTTAATTAAAAATGTGTAATGAATATGCTGAGATGCGGCCGTGAGGCCGTGGTTAACCTGGCGATCCAGGTTCAATTCCTGGTTGCAGCAGGTCATATCCTTCCATGAACATTTGGCAACAGTGTCAATTTTCCAACACATGTAGGGAAATTGACGATTCCTTGTGGAAGGAAGGGTAAGTTAGTACTGGTTAGAATATAGTTCAGGAAAATTTGTTTGGTGAATTGGACGCCATATATAACAACAAAATTTTTGAAAAATGGCATTAAACCCAAATAAATATACTGGTCAAATTACTATTCAGTTGTATTGAAATTCTTTTGCTTGTATTTCAGGGGAGGGTGAACAGCAGGAATCGAACTCATTAATTGATTACTTCAAAGGCCAGTTTTCCATTTTAAATGATGTAAGATCATTTATCTTTTTCTCTTTTAATTTGTATGTAATTTGTTTAGGATGGTGAAACAAGTATGAAGCTTTTGTGTATAATGCGCACTGTTAATTTATTTTCCAATTTCTTGTGAATTTCACTAAAAATTTCATGCATTTGATTAAACTTTTATTTGAAAAAAGGCTACCAGATGTATTATGTTTGAGTTTTGTATATGGTTAGTAAATATTTTACAGAAAAATTATGTATTCAGAATATAATTTCATATTTTGCTCCAAGCTTTAATATGCAAATTTTGACATAATGTTATGTAGGTTATGACTTTGGTATGTATTTAAGAAAGCTGCTATAAGCACTTAACAGGAAATATTTTTTACACAGAAAATAACAGTATTCTTCATTCTTCATCAAACATTCAAAGCATTAATGCCATCTGAATGTACTCAGAAATTCATGTAAACTACATGTATACATGTTGGTGTAAGTTTAGTCTGTGTATGGGTGCCTGGAAAGTTGTAATGTCTCCCCATAAATATCTGTCATGAAAGAGCTAGGATTTCTGAGCAAAATGAACGTTTTTTGATGAAATTATCTCAAGAAATGGCAAAGTTACGGTCAATTTAATCTGCTCTGAAGGATTTTCTTTAATACAAACCAAGTTGAATATGGAAACAACATGGTTGAAGGCCTCTTGTTCGGCAAATATGGTTGGCTGTGTATGATTTTCAGGATTTTTAATTTGGCTCTATTGACACCCCTAATTAATCAGATTTGGTAGGATCTACAAGCAGTCTGTCTAGTTTCATAATATATTGTCCAATTAAATGGATTTGATCTGTCAGAGTGGCATTCTGACTTAATAAAATTGTGACAGTACATATTATCAGCTGCTGTTACTGTTGAATGATCTAGATTATGACCTTGACACTAATTTGAGCAAGATTACTTTTATGGGGAGACACCTGCTTTTTTAACAAAAAAAGCATTATTGTATTGTTCATGTATGTTCGATTGTATTATCAACTGAAGCTCTTATTTGCAGCTTATATATGCGGTAATACTTTATTCTATCTTTCTTACATGGGTGCTAGGATGTTCTAATTCCATCAGTTCTTTCATTATGTCTTCCACAAACCAGAAAGACCTGTGTTTTTTATTACTCTAGAATATTACCAAAGTGTGTTTTCATGACATTATTTTGTATTAGGGTTTAATATTAATCTAGTTTCAGTGTTAATAATATAATTATGATAGTCTATTTTGTGTGTAAAATAATAATTGGCCATGAAACGTCCCAAGATATTGTTTTATTAAGCTATTATTAGTTAGTAAGATAATATGTTTAGATTGCGTGCATAATATGTAGAACAGAGTTATGGCCCTTTTGATGATTAGTATTTATTTATAATTATTCTTTGGCTTTTATTTGTATGATAAGCATAAGTATCTGAATTAATTAATTATAATTCAATTGTACTGCCACTGTGGCTTGCTCATTGTCAGCTTCATGCGCCCTATACTAAAATAACAATGTCTTGAATGCTGAATATGTTAAAATGTTGTTTATACTTTGGACAAAGTTGCAGGAGCTATTATTAACACATTTAATGTAAGGTTACCTTGGACATTAGTAAAATTTCCCTTTGAACATTATTTTCGTAGTAGAATTTTACTTTATGATTATTGTCTAATATTCTCTTCATCTAACAATTGTATTGGTCTAAGTTAATGGTCCATCAATTAAGACATATATCTACTTTATGGCATTGGTTTGTTTATAATGTATATTGTTTTATACACATCTATTGTAACATCATTTATTTAATGAACTAGAACTCCTAGATATTTAGGGATGAAGGATAACGAAACAAAGCTAATACATGCATACAGTCTTTATTCACAGTCTTATTATACCAGTACTTCTTCACTAACAATGTTTGATGGTCTTGTGATAATGTTCTGGACTACTGAACGAAAGGTTGCTGGTTCGAATCTCGGCTCCACCTTTTGAATTTTTTCAGGGAAGCTTTTTCAGTGTAGGCATCCCAACTGCTCAGCCAAGTGAAGTACTGTGTCTAGAAAATCACAGGAAAGTGGGCGAGGTGTGTATCGGTGCTTTTATAACCAGGAAACAGTATGTGAAATAAAAGTAGGGATAAAAATGCCTAGTTCTCCTGTACCCCTCTCTCTGGGGATATATGTAGAATGGGTTGTTAAACAGCAGACAAACATCACTAACAATTATGTAATTGTGCTTCCAAATGGTCTAACAACAGTCCTGATATATTGGTCGAAAATTGCTTTTCACCAAGCTTTAAGCAATTGACTCTGAGAGGTCTAAAACTGTATATTTGATGAAAATTACTTTTTCACGAAGCTTTAAGCAACCTTACTTTGAGTCTTCAAAGACATGGACAGTTTTTGTTGGCTGTCTGCCAGTAAGTTGATAATGAAATGACTATGAGTCTTCTTACTGCAGTGACACAGATAGCCTATCCTTAAACATCATGTCTTAATCAGCTATTCGATCATTTCCCTTTAATCTTGAAAGCGCTTGGGGCGCTCAGAGGATATAGAACACTATTCCTGGAACATGTGGTTTTCTCTCTAAGGATGTCTTTATAAAGGAATCCTCGATTTTATCAGTGTGAACGGACACTAAATTTGTTTCAATTTACAGCCATGTCTGTGTTATAATATTCTAGCCTTAGAAAATGGATTATTTGCTAATTTTGTATAGATAGAGATGTTTTTGAGTGCTTACCCCCTTTTTTAAACAGTCTAGATAGTCGTATACTGACCTTATTGATGGTTGACGTTAATACCCAGAAAACATTGATACATTTCTACGTTCAGCCCTTTTTTTAAGGTTTTTGGGAAGTGTGGCGGGGCCTTTTTTTAAGTGATTTTTGCATTTAAAAAAATAGGCAAATTGAGGAAAAATTACTAAGTAAACAAGCACAGTGTAAAACAATATTTTGGTTGGGAATTTCTTTTCAAATTTGGGGGAAAATACATACTATTCAGCTTGGGGAATGGGGCCGAAATCGGCCCCAAACATGACATAAAAAAAGGGCTGACATTTGCTGTGAATTTTTATTCATACTTTTATCTTTATTAAGAGGTTATACCTATTGATATTTGTGTTTTTTTCTTCCGCAAATCGTTGGATTTTTGTCCCATACACAAATATTTTGAAGGTTCATTCTTCATACTGATAGTCCATTTATTCATTTATACAGCCCATTTTTGCTTACCACTAGAAACAAAACAAGCATTTTTCATTTGCATCATTCATTTCATTGCAAAGTTTTGTTGCATTATTTCTTTTTACACTACATTTTAATTGCGCCTCATTACAAGTCTTTTAATATTGCTTCATGTTATTCCAGTCCTCGAACGAAAGTATGGCGGATGATGACAGTGAGGATGCATTATCTCGTACTGATTCACGGACAGATTCTAGAACCGATCTACAAATACCTGATACACAAGAAACCATGGTGCTAGCATCTAGTTCATTGAATACTTCCAAACAGAGTGTATCGTCGGAGACTGAAGTCGAACCATGGAAGTCACCATTCGCCACTACCCCACCAAATACACCAAAGTCCCAGTCGCAAAAAGTACACAAATTTGTGTACAAGAGTTTCAGCGTCCCGTACAAGTGTAATTATTGTACATCTTTATTGGTTGGTGTACATAGACAAGGCATCACTTGTGCTGGTAAGATCCGTAACATTATATTCTTGCAGAAAACCAAATCTTTTCTTATTGTAAGCCATTCTCAGTATGATGGGAAAATGTCCAAAAATATCATTTTTTGTTCCTAGATTTTGCATTAATTACTTTTCGCCTTTCTTTATTTCTTGATTTTTGTTTGTGTGTTTAAGTAAAAACTTAGGTTTTGTTTAGTGCTTAGAAACTTGCAATTTCAGCTGAAATAATTGATAAAGAGATGTTACTAATTTTGTGGTCTGTTGAAAAAAAAACTAATTTGGAAATGTTGTGATTTGTGTGCTTCATAGCTTTGAACAATATAAAGAAAAATCTTTTTTTTTACCAATTTCAGATTGTGCGTACACTTGTCATGTACATTGTAGTGATAAAGCACCTCCCGTATGCCCAGTACCTGGGGACCAGAGTAAGTTATACCCTTAGTCAACTTTGGTCTATTTAAGTTATCTTCAATTGTTCTTAAATTTAAACCTAAATCCTAGGTCTATGTCTTCATGCATTGAATCAAATGTATTGATATTTTATAAAAATATTTTTGGTATTTATTGATTGTTGGACAGAACTGTCAAACAGACAGTCAGGGGTGACAATATTCCGGATATATCCGGAATTCAGGATTAATTTATCCTGAAAGAGCTGTTATGTCTGGGCAAAATAAAAGTTATTTGATGAAAATACCTCAAGAAATGGCAAAGTTATGGTTAATTTAAACTGCTCTGAAGGATTTTCTTCAATACAAACTGAGTTAAATATGGAAACAGTGTGATTGAAGGCCATTGTTTGGCAAAAATGGTCGGTTGCATATGATTTTCAGGATTTTTAATTTGGCTCTATTGACACCCCTGGACAGTATTTTAGCTGATGGGCATCTAGAATTGTTAAATACTTAAGGATAAATCATAATGTGACTTATGATGCATTGTGTTTTTAAAATATTTCTTGTTATTAGCTTATATATAATGTTACTTTATTGTTTTGTTGTAAGATTTGGTTGAAATCATTTCAGCTAAGAGACCAATGGGTATTGATGTGAATAAAGGGATTGGTACTGCCTATGAAGGCTATGTTAGAGTAAGTATACCATGATTAAATGGAAAACAATTATAATTGCAAGTTCAACAATATGCCTTGATTTGTAATCAGTGTGGTTTCAGGCTTAATTTTGAACAGAAATTTAAAAGGGCACTGTGAATGCAAAATAAAGGTTGGTGGTCCAACTATCCAGTAAATTTTCAGTGATTATTTTATCATATTTCAAAACAAACAAAAATATTTTCAAAAATGCATCCAAAATTGTATTGTATTAGAACAAAAAAGTGGACTACTTCAATCCTTCTAGAAAAATCTGATTAACCTAATTATATGATTTTTTTTGTAATTTTTTTTTAATTCGCTTGAAGTTCTTTCAGTCCGGTAAATGTCCAGTACTTAAAAAAGTTTATTGTGAAGGCTGCCACCCCTAAAAATAATGAACACAAATTCTTTTTGTTAAAATCACCAAAAAAAGGGTAGTACAGTAGTGGGTAATTTTTTTGTCTATTGCATCACTGCAAACCAACAATTTTTAAGGATTGCCTTAAAGGATTTATTGAATTAAAACTAAATAATAATTTGTCATCTGTTTTCAGGTTCCTCGTCTAGGTGGTATCAAGAAGGGTTGGGCACGTTTGTTTGTTGTAGTCTGTGATTTCAAACTGTTTTTATTTGACATACCTCCAGATCGGGGTACACCTAGTCCTGTAGTCCAACAAGTTTTAGATATGAGGTGAGTGCTTGATATTCATATTGTTTGATATTAAAAACAACTTGGGTACAAGGGAAAAAATCAAGGCCCTGTTCTCTGTGTAAAAAAGTATGTATTTTTCCCCATTGAGAGGAAAATGTCCCCATGATTAAAAAATCATTGAAGATACTGCCTGAAGAAAGTATTTTAGTTTTCAAAAATTCCCCAATTTGGTATTTCACAACCCAAATTTCCCCTATCAAATGGACCGATACCTGTTCCCAAAACAATAAAAAAGGGCTATTTGTAGTTTTATTTTCAATTTTGTAGCTGAATATTGCAAATAGCTCTTTGAGTTAGTTGTGTAATAACTGGGACATGTAGAAACTGCTTTGGGCAAGTTTCAAGTTGAGCTATTCACTTGAAATAATTGTACGGTTACATAAATTTACAATTTCTGAGGTTTGACTACCAATTCCAAGGAGGTTAAATTATTGATAGCCTAATTACTAGTTGCTGAAGGAAACATACAGAACTGTGGGTGTTTAACTGTAAGTTATTTGTGTAAGAAACAGGATGGTTATTGTATTACAATTGATGTATTTAATCCTTACGCATAATCTCAAATATGTTATTTGTCCATGTTACAGAGATGAGGATTTTTCTGTCAGTCCAGTATTGCCCTCAGATGTGATACATGCAAACAAAAAAGATATACCTTGTATATTTCGGGTAGGTAGTGTTCATTGTGAAATTTCTATGCCATTTTTTACATCAGCTGATGTTTAATGAAATATTAATTTGTGACTAATACTTGCTCATTAGATTCTGACTTGCTGATAGCTGATGAATTTAAGTCAAATTTTGAAAATTGCTGACGAATGTAAGTAAAATTTTGAAAATCGCTGATGAATGTAAGTCAACTTTTGAAAATTGCTGATGAATGTAAGTCAAATTTTGAAAATTGCTGATGAATGTATGTCAAATTTTGACAATTGCTGATGAATCTGATATTTGCTTTGAGCTTCATCATAGGTATATACTGTTTGGTTGAACCTAGTAAAAATTGAATAAATATATTTCTGATGTTCATAATTCTGCTATAGTTTATTAGTACAGAATAAAATTTGATTGTGATTAGTTGCATTTAGATAAGTTTTGTAGCGGCCTTTCCTTATCAGTACTTTAGTTAGATATCACTTTTTACTGATTTGAAATTTTATCATAATTTAGTGATGTTTGAGTTCAAGTTTTGGTTTACTGAAGAAATATTTATGGATTGGTTTCATATTTTACATGAAGGTTTTTTAATGATAAATTACAGGTCAGGTTTGATTTCCGTTTACATTCAAACATTTTGCAGGAGTTATGGCCCCTTTTTCACTTAGCTCTCAGCTGGAGCATTTGTGTCCTCTGGACACATTTCTAGTTTCACTTGAGTGCAACATCACACCAACAGCCAGGGTCATTTTGGACTCTATCCCTTTAGCAGCGTAAGGAAGACCCTAGGCTTACACCAGAGTAAAACCACTGACCTTTTGTAAAGCTAGCTGGGTAGCTTCCTCAGATGTGAAGTACAGTGCAACCTCTATAAAGCAACACCTTTTGGGAGTAACAAAATTGTGTTGTTGTTGAGAGGTTGTTGCTCTAGAGAGGTTAAATTAATAGTTGAATTGTGCAGTGGGAAAAATAATTCTGTTGTTGAAGTGAGGTTGTTGCTCAAGAGAGGGTCGCTCTGTAGAGGTTGTACTGTACATGTATCAATGTATTGTCTGTATTTTTAGGTAACAACATCGGAGTTGTGTCCTCCAGGAAGCAAGCATTCTGTGTTAATGTTAGCAGAAAATGAAACAGAGCGACAACGTTGGGTTGGTGCTTTAAATGAGCTCCAAAAACTTCTACGCAGAAATAAGCTGCCATGTACTTTTGTAAGTAAATTTTGTATTACTATAATTGTGCAATGCATTTTATATGCTTTATATACAATTCATCACCGCCATTGATGAAATAATTCACTTCAGAATTGATAGATGTCTTGTCGTTAAATTATGATTTGTTAGTACTGAAGTAAACTATTAATTATCCAGTAAAAATGTTTAACCGAATAAGTTAAAAAATGTGATGACAGCAATTGTATAAGGATAAGTGCTGGTGGCTTAATCCATTTTTGGACTAAATCAGTGTAAACTGATTAAACCAGTAGATATGTGAACTCAAAATGTCTTTATGTCACTGTCTGCATTGTATATTTATTGATTTTGAGAATATGTTTTTATGATTTTTTTTCAGATATTTCAAGCACAAGAAGTCTATGACAATTCTCTATCTCTAGTAAAGGGAACATACTCTGCCTCTACTCTAGGTGAGTGTTCTTATTAGCACCGTGCTAGAGCAGTTGGAATGCAGTTGCTCAGTAGATAGTGAAAATTAAGGTTTAGCTTTTAATTCATTTTAAACATACTATATCTAGAGCTGCCACAGAAGTGACGAAAACCCCATTGCTGCTTTGACACTAAGAATGCAATAGTACATTATACGGCTAAGTTCAAGGGGACATAACTCTGCAATGAGTGAATTGCTAGGCATGAAAATTGTGTCTTGCACATCTACACTTCTGGTGATAATATACTTTAAGTAATATTGCAATCGCTTGAAGAATGTGGAAGTAGATCGCTCCACAAACATGTATGCGAATGGAAGGACCGACCAACCGCCTGACCAACGACCTACCGACAGAGTGACTCCAATGTACCCCGCTCAAACTATGTTTGCTGGGTTATAATGGTAATCTTTGATGATATCCAAACAGCTGACAAAGACATTCTTACATTTTAAAATGTTGAGCTTATTTCTAATTGATGTGTGTTTTACATGTTTCAGAGTCCAATAGATTGTTGTTAGGTACAGAAGAAGGAATTTATATAGCAGAACTTGCAAAAGATGGTAAAAGTATTTTGTTAATCCAAAAGTAGAAGATCTTGTTCAGTTTTTGACTTAATACAAGAGTTTATCATTGTGACTTTTTGTGTTATTATAAGATTATTATACATGGTTTTTGATTAGCTTACACTCGTTATGAAATATTTTAAATAATTTATGAAAAAGTATTTTATTTATGCCTTATTTCATAAGTTAGCATCTGAAAGTATCTTACACTGTGTGTTTTATGAATATGAAAAAACTTTGTTTTAGCCTACTTGTTGTGAGTTTGACATAGTTGGCACAATCATGTTTTTTTCTATGTTGTAATATGTGCATTTGTCTGTTTGGATTATGCTTGTTTTACAATTATTCTATCATTAGATAGGGGATTTTGATATAACGGAAGATCCATCTGTTTAGCTCAAAGATTAAGGTCAAACTTCAAAGTCTAATGTCAAAATAAGTCAAAAACAGCTAGTCCAGACCATTATAACACATTTTTGTCATCTTTCAAAATGTTGCCCTTAAGCTTCTAGTATGAGAAGCTATGTGTATCATTTCTGATTTGTAATTATATTTTCATTTCAGTATTGATACGTATTGGAGACAAAAGTGAGAAAAAGCCAGTGTATCAGGTTGAATTAGTACCAGAGGAACAGCTGATTGTGCTTATCAGTGGTAAGTTATCTACCCTGATGTTCATTGTCATGTGACTTTGTATGTGAAAATATACAGTTTACAGTTTTATATGTATGATGTATATTGCATATTATGTCCATAGGGATAGATTATTGTTTGCATCTTAGGATATCAAATCTTTACTTTGGTTATGGCTCATCAACCTGATTGTAGAAAAAAGTGTCTTAATTCTGTATCACCATAGTGTATGCCTTATGCGCCTCATGATAATTTTGTTTACTTTCTGATAGGGGAAATAGATGTATAAAAAATGTACTATTTAAAAAAGTTTATTCTTTTAGTGAGGCTAGGCGTGAGAAATAAATTCTGACCTACTCTTATTTTCCCAGCAACACAAGAATTTTTATTAGGCCTGAGGAATGATGCATCAACTTTCTCACTTTTTGTACCTTTCCAAATGCTTTTAATATGTCAAAGTAAATAAAAAAAAATCCTCACCAACCTATCCTGTTTTAAATGAGTGCATCATCAGAAACAAAACAATTTGTTTCAGGCCCTATTGATTTAAGTGTTAAATGACCAATCAACATTGCGTCCTACATGTGAGTTTGTGTCTTTTATTTTCAGGGAAACAAAGGCATATCAAGTTACTTCATTCATCGGCGTTAGAAGGGTATGAAGTAGATCCTGTCAAAATCCAAGAAACCAAAGGATGTCATTTATTCTGTACCAACACTGGTCACAGACCAGAAATGAGCACGTACTTATGTGTCGCCATGAAAAGAACAATCTTTATATATGAATTGACTAAAACACGTCAAAAACACCGCAAAGTTAGGGAAATAGCAGTTCCGGGTCAAGTGCAGTTCTTAGATTTGTGGAGTGATAGA
Organism: Lutraria lutraria; assembly: GCA_964023205.1. Classification (NCBI taxonomy): domain Eukaryota; kingdom Metazoa; phylum Mollusca; class Bivalvia; order Venerida; family Mactridae; genus Lutraria; species Lutraria lutraria. The sequence continues at coordinate 28,656,141 of OZ026834.1, forward strand.
CTCTGTGTTTGCTATCAGTCAAGTTTTGTGATATACAATATTCTTAGTAGTGATACAGCTCCTACCTGCCTTGTAAATTCTGAAGATAGTCAACTACAGTTTCTGGTGCATTCATCGGTGCATTCACCTGTAGAATCCATGCTGGCCGTGGAGATATCAGACAGGGAGTATCTACTTGCATTTAATGGTAAGTATTCATTACATTCTCTTGACATGCAAACATTTACAGAACTTTCTGGATTTTTGCCTTGATCCACTTTTAATAATTTGATAGTTCACTTGTAAATGAAAGATGCTTATAAATGTAAGTGAAGATGGCATATATAGTCAAACCTGTGAACAAAGGTCTCCCTTGGGAAAGACATAATGTGGCCTTTATTGAAAGATTGCCTTTATTCAGGGGGGTTCATTTTGTTCTAAAAATTCAATGATGGTTTTTAAAAAATGGACTATTCAATAGGGGGTCTTTGTTTGAAGATGACCGCTAACACAGGTTTGACTGACAGTCTGTAATTGATACTGTAAATGACTCCTTATTGTTAAAACAGCTGTAAACATGGCTTATTATCAGTGTTTAGGTCCTAGACAAACTTTATTATCAAGCTGAGCTTGGAGACCAGTCTTGAAAATTGAAGAATCTGATTGGTTGTTTCAGTCATGAACTGACCAATGAAATTGATTCATTTTGAGAAAGATCTCGTGAGGTTTTTCAAGACTTTATGTTAGAAATATGACTTGCTGAGCTAGTTTCTGGAAGTGTATTGATCCCAGCAAGGCACATAGTATTATTTTTTTTACATAGTTCTGACATTTCTGAATAGTCTTCACGAAAAACTTATTAAGCACTGAACATTTTGTCCAGTGAAAATGCACACATTACTGGACCAAAAGAACTTTTAGAGGACCAAAAAATGAGTACATACAAAATTTCATATAATTTGGCTAAAAACCATATTTTTTCGAGAGTGATTAAAATATTTCATTTTTTGTTCTGAAACATGGTAAAGTTATCACTGAAAAATTTACTTGACCGTCAAATGTTTTACCTTTTCAAATTTACTGAAATGATAGCCATTTCGTTGGACTCCATCCAAGGTCTAGGGCTAAATTCGACAATTGAAGTGTTTTACAGTTTTGTATATATATTTTTTCAGTGTGTGGTATCTATGTTGATAATCAGGGTAGAAAGAGTAGACAGGCAGAGATCATGTGGCCAGCTGCTCCGACATCAATCAGTATGTATACTTTGTGTTTGTTTACATATTTCTCATCTTGTCCACTCGAGGGCTCAGCGCAACACTGTCGTAACTTGTTCTTATTTCAATATGAGTTATGACACTGTTGCGTTGAACCCTCGCACTGCTCTTTCAGTCTTATCTGTACTACTCTAAATTATAAAATACAAGTCAAGTTTGATTTCCATTAAAATCCATACATTTTCACAGGAGTTATGGCCCCTTTTTGACTAAGCTCTCAGCGGGGGCATTCGTTAACTTTAGTGCTGTCCTTCCAGAATTCCAGATTAACAAAATGTGTTCTCTATTTCAGGTTACTCTGACCCTTACCTCATCTGTTATACAGAAAACTCTGTATTTGTTTATGATGTGAAAACCGCAGAATGGGTTCAGACTTTATGTCTAAAGAAAACAAAACCACTTAGTCGAGACGGTTCTCTGAACTTGATCAATAATTTCGATGCTCTTCACTTGATATACTTCAAGAATTTACAAAATGGTATGTTTTAATTTTATATTTTCTCTGAAATTTCAATGCAACACTTGACTTTCAATGTTGAATAGTTGCATTGTAGTGTAACAGGAGGAGGAAAATAGTGTACCCGATGCTGGGCTCGAACCCTCGACCTCCTGCTTGCAAGTCAGATGCTCTACCAACTGAGCTAATCGGGCTGGTAAATATACCAGCCAATTTATAAATATATACCACACCGGTACAGTAGTAAAGGTTTGATTGTCTTTAACATTGAAATAATTTTCATGACTTTGAAATCATGTTATAATTTGGAATTCAGCTTCTGAATATTAAATTGAAAATAGTTAAATTGAAATTTATTTTGAAATTGAAATGGTATATTCTTTGACAAATGTTAAACTGTATCACTGAGGTATTGAAATTAAAGTTTGTATACTCAAGCTTTTTATTGGTTGTTTTGGAGGTCAGTCTTAAAATTGACCTATGACAAGCCTGTATTCTGGTAAGTTATAGTTTTAAGAGGCTTTCAGTCTGATTGTTACAGGTAAATTGATGTGTTCTCTAAGTTATTATTATCTGTTTAAGTAGGATTTTATTATTGAGGATGTTTGCTACATAGACGCATTGTGCGGAATGAAAACTTTTGAACAGAATTTTTAAAAAATTTTGTATGATCATAGCATATTGATACCAGAAACATTTTTAGCTAAAAAAAAATTGGGGGTCACAGATCTCATTTTGAGTTATCTGCCCTTGATGTTTAATTTTCTGCTTATTTTAGGCCAACTGTAGCAAATGTTCTTAAGTAGAAAAATGAGGTATTGAATATTGTATACCACAGACAAAATAAACCCAAGTAAATAAGTATTGAATAATGTGTATCATATACAAAGTGTACCCATCACTTTCAGATGAAGACAAGTTACAGATAGCTGAACTGTTTAAAGGAAGGAGTGTTAACAGAAATAAACGAAGATTCTCCTTCAAAACTAGGGAGGATGACCGTGGTGGGAAAGGGTAAGTTGACGGCACTCACGTAATTTGTTTTATGTTTGAAATCAGTTCATAGGTTGACCTATGTGATAAATCGTGTCATAAAATCTTTGAATGTTCATAGTTTTTGTTCATGATTTAATTAGTAGTTCTCATCTTGTTCGCTTCTTGTTAGCATTTAGCATTCAACGTTTAGTTTATTCTCTAAACAAGGTTAACTAGTTTGTCCTTGAAATGTGTTTAATGCTGTCATGTCATTAAATAACCGTTACATAATTAATTTGCATTCATTTTCCATGATTAATATGTTGATTTTCGTCTATGAATGCTTCAAACTGACATTTTGTCAAATTAAATTTAGTTAAATAATGAGTGTGTTTGTTTGTTTGTTTTTTAAACACACGTTAACTTCATAATTATTTAACATTTTTTCTATGTTCTGATATTAGTTCCAAAATAATATGATTCTAATAGAAATTGAGATTTAACACTGCCTTAAAACTTGAAAATTTGTTCTGAATTGGAAGATATGTTTTTGAATCAAAATTAGCTGTGCAAGTGTTGATTTTTGCACTTTGAGGCTTTGAAAAAAGCAAAACTGGCTTAGTTCATGAGTTGTAATAATAAAATATAATTTTGAATAAAAGACATTTAACTATGGAAGTGTTAATTTTTTCTATAAATTTTGACATTTTGATAGATAATTTTAATATTTGAATAACCTGAGAATTCTGGAAAAAAAGGTTTTGGGGAACCAATCTTGTTATATAATAAAAATCTATGTTAAGTTATATGCTAAACTAGAATTTCTTATAAAAATCAAGCTTTTAATATATGTGTTTAATATATGTTACAGTGTAATTCTATTTAGTGTAATCTATAATCTGGATAAATATATGGGTCAAACAATTGTCTAATGTTTCTTTATACTTGCTTCTAATGAAAAAAAAAAGGGATTTCATTTAGTCGATGAACACTTAAAGTGTACTTGTAACTGTTATATGTTTGTAATCTTTCGAATAAATCATATTTTAGTTCTGGTTATTGGTTTTGTGTACTAGTGTTAAAATCCGTCTCTCTCATTAATATTATTTGTATTTACATTCTCTTTCATAATTTAGTCGTTCAAGGGAGATATCTGCCCCTATGTCATTCAGTCATATCGCCCATATGGGGCCGGATCAAAAGTTACCCACTGTCTCAGCGTAAGAAAAGCACTGTTTTAACAATTTATACACAGCGGTCAAGGATTTCATGGTGTTTTAGTCACCAGACAGTCAGTCATTCATTAACATATATTTTTAGATTTTGTGTAATGTAATATTATTACAATGTTTCGCATTTTTCGCATATTTCCTATATACTCACCATATTTGCATATATTCAAGAGGATGTCTTGGTTTGTTTCGATTTAGGGGTCAGTTTTAAGGGCTGCGGTTATAAAATGTGAGTTTTTAGACCAATCGCATTGTGCCTCACTAATGGCAGTTACAAATTTTATTTCAGTAACAACCAATTCATTGTTGCGAGATTGGTCTTAAAACTCAGTGTTATAATCTCAGATTCAGGACTGACGATCTCATAAAATGCAGACCAGTTATGATATCAAATAAATGTATGACAGCCATAATCATAACATTTCCTTCCTGATGTTGACTGACTGTCTTGTGTCTGACATCTTTGACTGTATCTCATACTTTGCATGTCGCTGTCTCAAAATTTCCTTCTTGTTGTCAATTCTCTCAGCTCACAATGTTACTTACAAATTGGCATTTTATTCTTGTGTACTGCGATTAAGAAAAAAGTTCAAATTTGGGGTTAGGATTTTCCTTCAGATTTTTGTACCTTGAAGTTGACAGAAGATTAAAACAATGTTGCACTGCTATATAGGATTACGTCCAATTATTTCAATTGATGTGTTTATACTTACTTGGAAAATAAGTTTTACATAATTTTTTTTTAACAAGTTATTAAGATATGTTGTCATTTTCATAAGGGCAGATTCAATAATCTTGATTCATTAGCCTTGATTTATTAAGCATATTTATTTGATTTTTCTATTAAAATGCGTATTAGTATTTTTGTTATATTTTGCATGTTTTCTTTAAGAATTTTTCTTTTGATTAATTTTGTAATCTTAAGTATCTCATGTGCATAATTCAGGTGCTTGAGTCTGTAAATTTCTATATTGGTTATATCAAGTATATTTCTTGCATTATGAATTTCCAAGCTGTTAATACAAATTAAATCATATAGATTTGGCTTGAATGATATCGTAGCTTGGACCACAATGTTAGACCATCTCCACTTATAATTGACTATCTTGACATTTAGTATTTTCCTGCATGCAGAACTAATTATGTTATTTCAACTAATGTCACTAGGTGCCCTTAATTCTATATTTATTTATTTGACAACAAAACATTTTTTTGTACTTTGAAATGAAATGAGGATGCAGTTAATTTTTTTTGCATCATCAAAATTTCTGCTAATTTTATAAGGCCTTTAAAATGTAGGGGGGAAGTGTGACACCATAATGTAATGGCTGTACAAATTATCAGTTACGATAATTGACAGACCATTGATAAAGGTTATCATTCAAGTTATTGTTGTTGATTTCACATTAAAGTTATGACTAGGAGCCCTCTGTGACTGAGTGGTTAGGGTCACTGTTATGCAGTCATGAGCCCCTCACCGCTGTGCGTTCGAATCACACCAAGGACCAAGTTTCACATGCTAGGAAGCTGCCCAGCTAGCATACTGATGTTCGATGCTACCCTGGTGTTACACCTTGTGTCTTTCTTCTTAGTTAAAGCAGGAAAGGTTACCAAATGACCTTGACTGTTGGTGCAGCGACTCAGTTAAATCCCGATGAAAAAAAATGATTGTCAACTGTGTTGTTGTGAATCATATTAAAATATAGATCTATATCTAACTGGTCAATTAGAAGTCAACTGTGTTGTTGTGAATCATATTAAAATATAGATCTATATCTAACTGGTCAATTAGAAGTCAACTGTGTTGTTGTGAATCATATTAAAATATAGATCTATATCTAACTGGTCAATTAGAAGTCAACTGTGTTGTTGTGAATCATATTAAAATATAGATCTATATCTAACTGGTCAATTAGAAAGAAAAAGTTTGTTATCATAATCCTTGTGAAATATTCTGTGACAAAAAGCATCTATAGCCATGGATGATCACATATAAGTACAGTGCAACCTTTGTAGAGCAACACCCTTTGGGATCTGCATGTATTGAACGTTATTTAGAGGTTGTTGCTCTACAGAGGGCCACTTTGGAGAGGTTATACTGTATTTCCTTTGCCCATTCCTCAGTACAAGAAATCTTGGTATATATTAGGTCAGAACTGTTAAATTTAACTCCACGCATTAGGTCTTATGTTATTATTTGTTCAGTTCTCGAGCTGAGAGAATCGCATTTATCTGCTTGGTACGCTCGCACTCATTGCATGATGCATGTTTCTGTAGCTAGTGTATAAATCATATAAAAACTCCTCATACACCATTATCTATGAAAATATCTACGTATCTGTTGTAATGGACTTCATTGCATGAGTTAATGTTTAGCTTGCTGTTGCTTTTATGCTTGGATCTACATCTCTAGCTGTTGGTTTGTACGTATTATATAATGCTGTATACATGTATCTATGTCAGTGGCATAGCCAGCTTTGAATGAATGTTACGTATACATGTGGGAGGGAGGAGAGGGGAGGGGAGGTTGATTGTGGGAAGTTAACCCCTCCTACTGCTGGGCGACTGGAACAAATTTATATACACTGTATAATTCGAGGGCTCAGCGCAACACTGTCGTAACTTGTTCTTATTTCAATATCAGTTACAACACTGTTGCGCTGAACCCTCGATATTTACATGGATGATCTAATATAGGTACCGATCAGGTAGAATTTTTAATAGAATTCAGATAAAGATTACTAAATTATTGCCTCATAAATTGGTGTGATCTAATTTTGGAAACTGAGTTGATCAAATAAGTGTGAACCCCCTATTTTATCTACTTCGATGCCATTTTCGGCAATATTTACATTTCACTTGTCAAAATTGATGATGCCCACATGTGCAAGTACATATCGCTGGCTATGCCAATGTATGTAAATCATAGCTTAGACAGTAGTCTGTAGTTATTTTCTTTTACAGGATGATACAATGATAAATAATAGTTTCAATGTTGCATCTTTCTCAGTTAGATGTATATTTGATGATTAATAACTAATTATAGCACCATGGTGACCCTCCGGTGATTTTCAGGATTTTTAGTTCTGTTCTATTGGCATCCCTGTAGTATACTATTTTGTCTGTCGTCCATCATCTGTCCATCCACGATTTGTTTCAAAGTTGAAAAAAATTCCACAGGAATGATGTTTGAGTAGTCCTTTACAAAAGTTGCTAAAAGAAAGTCATTCCATACAGAACTCTGGTTTCCATGGCAACCAAAAGGAAAAGCTTAAAAAATATTCTTGTCTTTGACCACATGGTCTAAAGCTTAGATATGGCATGGAGCACCATCTACAGGCATTAACCTTAAATTATTCATTGCGAAAGATAGTACTTATGACTGTAAAGAAGCTTATGGTTTTAACTATGTTTTTCTTTTTGTTGTTTGGTGTGTGGGGTAGAGGGTATTATTGTAGCTGCCATGATTTGCAGATGTGTAGCTGATGATATAACGATGTCACTGTCATCAACTGAAAGTGCTTTTTTATAGTAATCAGCATTTTAAATTAAATGATTTTTATAAATTTAACACATGTCATTTGAATGATTGCATAGAAAGTGGAATTTTCTGTTACCATATCATACAAAGTGATAACCCAAACCAAAATCTAAAGCTGACTTGAGTCAGAGTACAGAGATCTGCTTTGTTGATCAATGTTTTTACTAGGAGCCTTTGAGGTAAAGTAGTTACATAGTCTGACCAGTAATCACTAGCCCTCCTCCGATGTAAGTTCCTTTCCCGCCTGGGACCGAATTTCCAATGTGACGAAGCTGTCCAACTGAATTACATAATTATATAAGGTCAATGTTTTACACATGTGAACATACGGGGTGGGCTATCTTCATCCACAGTTAAAGTTGAACAAAATCGTCAGATGTCTCCAGCTGTTGATACAGTGTTGAATCCCAATGAAAAAAATGGTCTTGCAACATTAACCACCCTGTATGACAAAAACTAATTGAAATCCATTTTGAACCATTGGATTTGATTTAAAAGGCATCAATAGTTTGCTTTCAAATGATTAATGTGAAATATCATAATTTAACTTAACCAAACTGTCTGGAATCCATTTATTTTGGATCTGGTTCGTTCAATCTACCCGCGTCTCTCATTTCCATTGTTTGATGTGAATTTATCATTGAATTTAGATATTATTTGATTAGTTGCTTATGGTAGTTAATTTATCAGGTGCTACATTTGCGTTGTCAATTTCATCATAGGTCTGCATTTTTGGCTTATTATGTTGATGTATTTTATATGTTTAGAAATGATGTAATGGCAGTGTCAGATAACTTCATTTAATAGAAAGGTCATTACTTAATCAAAGCATGATTTCATTGTAACTGTATTGTGTAATATAAAAGCATTTACTGAATTAATTTTTCATATTTGCACTTCTACTTTTTAAAATTATTATAGTTATTAATAACATTATCAGCATGAATACTTGGCAGGCCTTAAAATTTGTTTGTTTTTGGTACTTATTCTGATGTTTTGAGACCTGTACCTATTTGAGTATGTTTGACTTTTCTGGGCAGAATTAAAGTATGGCCTTTATTCACTGGGAAGCCATTTTTCTAAGGTGGCCACTTACAAAGGTTTGACTGTTTAACCCTACTCAAATGTTGGTTTGGATACCAAAAGCAATCATTTTTAATGTTGCCTATAGTTGATATTTCTCACAATTGTTCTTTGCGATTTGTTTGATTTTGTGTCATTATTTTCCAGATCTGACCGTAAAACTCGTGCCATTTCTGCTCCTATCAACTTTAGTCATATTGCTCATGTCGGTCCAAACCAAGGCATGCCAGAACTGATGGATCTCCCCACAGCAAGGGTATGCCTACCTTTTATATATGTGTTCAAGTATATTTTGGATAAGTTTGAATAAAAAATGAATCAAGAAGAACACATTCTCAGTTTGTTTACAATGGTAAAAATTAAAAGGCCTCAAACCAGAGTTATTTTTAGTCTAGTCCCACAATCAATAAATAATGTTAGATCAGATATGATATTGTTTGAGGGAACTCTTTAGTAAAACTGTTATGGAAGTGACAAACAGTAGTTCAAATGTCCTCGTGGCAAACATATTTCTAATTTTAAAGATAACTGATAAAGAAACAAGAATGGACTGTTTTAAATTGGAAGTTAGACTAGTCCATTCAGGAAATTCAGCAGGTTAAGAAATGATATGCCAGATGATTATTATATACAAAAAAAAGACATTGTGAATATTTTTTTTTAGAATCTTGCTGCTGCTAACAGTTTATCAGGTGGGGACAGAGTACAGAACAAGAAAGGAAGAAATCTGTTTAACAGTAAATCTACATCCGAGAAACACATGAGATCATCAAGATCACACAATGGTAATGGTTAGTGTTGTCTTTTATTATATGGTACTCTGCTTTAATGGAGAAGAAAAAGAGAATGTCTTATGTCTGATAACTCTCTTGTCATGGAGGGAAAATGAGAATATCTAAAAGCTGGTAACTCTCTAGTCATGGAGGGACAAAGAGAAAGTCTAATTTCTGGTTACTCTCTGCAATGGAGGTGAAAAAGAATGTCTAATTTCTGGTTACTCTCTGTAATGGAGGTGAAAAAGAGTATGCCTAATGGCTGGTTACTCTCTGTAATGGAGTTGAGAAAAGTATTACTAATGGCTGATAACTCTGTGATGGAAGAAACAAGGAATTTGTTGGTTTATCTTGTTAGATGAAGCTGAATTTGATTGTTTGAACATCATCTAGCCACATGAAAGAGTTTACAATCTCATAGAACATGATTTCGGATCGTAATGATGAAGTTTAGTGTACAAATATCCAGCATTGTGAAAGTTAGTCTGATAAAAGAGAAATATTGTTTGGTGAAAGATTACTGTGGAATCATTAATTTTAGTTGGGGATTTAATTTCGTGGATTTCATGGGTCGGCTCATCATCCCCACGAATATAAATGCCGAGATTTCTGTCAACCATCCAAAAAAGTGTATCATCCGAAATTGGGCTACTGGAGCTTTTAGTATAACTTTTGACATGTGAGAGTAAATTACATTTTTGTACCTGTATTTTTCTATCCTATAAATAAGGTTATTTTGTTGAAGAAAACTATACAGAAAACGATTTTGATTGTTTTCCCAAAATTGAAGATCCACAGATTTACGTCCACACGAAATAGCCATTTTAGCAAAAACCACGAAAATTGAGCCCAACGAAAATATATGCAACCACAGTATCTAGTAAAGAAAATATTAAGTCTTGATTATTATGCAATACTGTTGAAATTGAAGCAATCTGCTGTATATTATGTATTCTCTCTTAACCTAGTAATTGACGCTATTAATACTATAATTACAGGAAATACTCCACGTGAGATAAGTCGTCAAGTCGGTGGGTCTCTGCGCGGTGACTCAAGTTCAGAAACTCACGACCTTATCGGGGAACCATCACCTACAATCTTCGAGGTAAACTATCTTTAAGATGATTATGTGTATAATGAATGATACTTGTTTAGGGGAAGAATAGTATTATTAATCTCACAAATGTAGCAATGTACGTCAGCTTTCACATGTAACTACTCTCATTATTCATTATGGAAAATATAATTTTGTCTCTTGAGAATGCTATGAAATTTGGCCCGGTTAGCACAGCGGTAAGAGCGTTGGTCTGCTGAACAAGAGGTTGTGAGATCGAACCTTGGGTGAGGCTCACGCTCTCCGTGACAAATTTAACTGAAGTTATTATATCCTATGTTAATTTGTCCTCCCACCTCTGAATTATATGGGGTAGCTTGGTAGTAGCTTGCAGATAGAATGTCCTTAGTACTGGTTAAGGCCTGAATGAAAATCAGGGAAGCTGGTTAGGTTAACTACCTGCCATGATATGACTGAAATATTGTTGAAAATGGCATTAAACCCGAAGTAATGTATAGATAAAAGAGAAAGCAATGAAGACCCTTATTTGTTAGGAAACACACAAAGTCCCAGTGACTCTTGCTGAAAATTTGATAAACACACAAGTTCATAAAAATCATCTTGTATAATATTTCATGGAATGAGATTATGCACCTATTACCAATGGTATGCGTCAGTTTTTTTCTTTTCTTCATTTTATTGAATGTTATGTAATGAGAGTTTATCTATAGATTATTTTACCACATTGTATAGTCTATTAATTACTGTTCTTCATTACTAACTTTTCATTTACTTGAACATACTTGTTTTATCTGAATGTTCTTTGCTCATTAGTTGGCCAAGTAGAGCTAAATTATAGTCAGAAATGGAGAATAGCAGATTTACTCTTCATTTAATTCATGAAAAGCTGTTGATTTAATGGTGCATTTTAAAGGGACCTGACCCCCAGATTGGTCATATATTTTTCAAAATTATTGGCAACGCAGGTGAATGGCATTGTCTCTTATGGAATGCAATTTTTATTGGCACATGGAGGGTTAGCTGGTTCCCGTTCAGTGTTCATATAGATACATAATGAGATTTTGATTTTATAGAAATTTTAATAAAAAGTGAAATCAAAGTGTATCTTCGAATGAAATTACCATTATGAAAAATGTATATTTTGTTAATCATGCTAAAGATGTAGTATTATCATGTTTGATCGTGGCTATACTAAACTCTTAAGTCTGTGTTGCTGCTTTTCTGTCTCTAGTCTGGAGTCCGGTCCCTTTAAATAGAACAATAAGTTATGACTTAAAAATTATTGTTAAAAGGCATTGTGAAGTATCTTGATAAACATAACTTTGTCGTGTTAATAAAACTGTTACGACCCAAACTAAATTGACTGTATTTAACTTGCTTCCTGATTTAGATCAGCATTGATGATAGTGTGGTATGTTCTGACTAATTTTTAGCTGTCAAAAAATGTTGTAAAAATAATGATCAGGACGATGGTCACTCTTAAAGTTCAGTTCAGTGCACTCTTGATTGGATTCTTGTGAAGCTAAACTCCGCCTCCTATTAAATGATGGACACATATTTATTATGTCATCATAACGTCATGCTACTGTTTTGTTAGCTAAAAAAAATGACATAAAATGAGTTTACAAATTTAGTATTATTTGAAGATCTATTCAAAAACAAGTTATCGAAGATATCTGCTGCTTTAAAATGCATTATTGTATGCTAGCTTTGCACAATTACTGTGATATAATGTATTATAACTGCACCATTTCTGTAACTAAAAATATTACGTACGCACAATATCGGTTTGTGTTAAAAACTTTATAATGATTATAATCTCGTATTTTCTGTGACTAAGAATGTTATAAAAGACGACATATTTTAATGTATTTGTGTAAATGCCTTGCTGTAGGGTTCACCAAGACTAGAGGATTCTGAGAGTAACTCAAGCGCAGGTTCTGTACCACCTTAAACTGGAGATAATTGACAGGTGGTTGTTATCATTATCACCATCATTGTGTTTTTGTGTCAAGTTTTCCACACTGGATTGTCTCCCCTGAATTGATGCCAGTATTTTTTATAGAACATTAAGTTTAATAGTTAAATCTGTTGTTTTTGTACCAGAATCACTATGTTTTTGTTATTCTGCAATACCCATTGAACTCTTGGAGTATTGGTCGAAAAATTTATCTGGCTTTAACCGAAATTATATAGAAATCTTCCATTGACTTTGTGTTAGTTTTTGTCTTTTTACAAACGTCTCCAATTTATGCACATAAGATAGCTTCAAATCATTTATGTATGTTGTATTCTAATTCCTGAGCTGTTTGCTGAAGTAGTACCCCTTGGTACTGCTTATCAAAGGACGTTTTTCATGAATGTTGTTATTTATTTTTAAAGATCTTCCGGTCCGCTAGCTTTAGGTGTTGCCTCTTCACTATGACAAATCCAGCGTGGAAAATGTTGTTTTCTTTGTTTGCAAGCTTTTAAATGCATGTTTTATGCATTCACTGCTTTTTTTACCACAAACTCATCATTTTGTTTTTATGCAGTTTTTGAAGTTGATTTTAATGACTTTATAAACACAAATTGGTGAACTATGATAGTTGTATACTCCTGTTCCCCATTATATATTATATGTATATTGATACAATATTGAGCATACTTCTATGTAATATTATAGTCAGTAGCATTCTTCATTATAATCGGCATTCATCTTAGAGAAATACTTCAAGATAATTCAAGGAGTGTATTAATTTGGGCCATTTTTAGCTCACATGTCACAAAGTGACAGGGTGAGCTTTTAGGATCAGTCTTCATCCGGCGTCGTGCGTCGTCAAACTTTATGTTGTGAACACACTAGAGGCCACATTTTTAGCTCAATTTTAGCAAAACTGGGTCAGAACATTAATATCGACAAAATCTCGGACAAGTTCGATATTGGGCCATTTGGTGTAAAAAACTAGGTCACCAGGGCCAAATAAGGGAAACCTTGTGAACACTTTAGAAATCACTGTTTTGATTGAATCTTCATGAAACTTTGTCAGAATGTTTATTTTAATAATGTGTACATTTGTAGGTCAAGTTTGATAATGGGTCATTTCCGGTCAAAAACTAGGTCACTAGGGCAAATTGCTGGAAAACCTTGTGAAGTCACTGTTTTGATTGGATCATCATGAAACCTTGTCAGAATGTTTGTCTTCATAATATCTTGGAAGAGTTCTAACATGGGTCATCTGGGGTCAAAAACTAGGTCACCGGTTCAAAACAATATTTTAATGAGTGAACAGTGATTGTCATGTGAGCGATATAGGGCCATCTTGGCCCTCTTGTTATTATTTATATTGATTTTTAAGAAATTATCTTTCGGGTTTTGAAGTATTTTGTTCACTACCTTGAATTCATTAATGTTGTCATCTGGTCAATTCCTCTATACTTGTATGTTGTTTTCTGTTTTATGTTTAGTATTAGGGCTAACCTCGGGTTTCGAAGTTATCTAATAAAGATTTAAGAGCACTAAGACATTGACTCTTTCTGTATGGGATAGCATTAAGGCTTTGATTGACACTCCAAGGGGACAGTTCTCTTTTCACCATGTCACGGGAGATAATTAAATTGTATTCGCTCTTTCAAGGGAGGTCAACTCTATGTTGATTCACACTGCCAAGGGAGGTAACTCCAATTTTTATTGCACTTACATGGGAGGTCAACTCCATGTTGATTCACACTGCTAAGGGAGATAACTCAAATTTTTATCGCACTGTCAAGGGAGTTCATCTCTATATTGACTCACACTGTCAAGGGTGATATATATGGTTATGATTAGCACTTGGACCAATCACTTAAAATAGAAATGCTGCTAGTTAGTGGTATGTATACCCAGGAAACAAAAAGTATGCAGCATAAATTAGAATAATATCACATCATTCCTTTAGACACCAAACAACTTTAGTAATATCAGAAGTTGCTGTAAGCATGTCGTATTATGTTTTTCAGAATTTTCCTTAAATTGGATAATTCCCATACTTGTCTCTGATGCTATAAAAAAGAATGTTTTCGTCATTTCTTGTTTAGTATAGTTTTACCAATATTCTCTGTCACTAAATTGTTTCAAAGTCCAGTTAGTTTCTGTTATTTATAAGCTAGCATATGTCCATATTTCCCTGTTAATTATGTGTCTCTAAATGATCACCATATTGCATGCTTTAGTTTCTATCAAATGTTTCGTTGGTTCCAATCATTTTGATTTTTTTTACGCTTCGGATTTTTATTGATGTCGTAAAAGGAGCTATTGTGAGCATATGATTCACCGTTTAATTTATTTGCATTTCAGAATGTATTTATAGCATTTTAAAATGTATAAATATAACATTTTTTGCATGGTTTTTAAAGAGTGTTTTTATTTGTTAATAATGTTGTTTTAAATCAGGTTTGTAATATAAGTTTGTTATAATTTTATAGAACCAGTGTGAAACTCTCACAAAATGATACAAGGTTCTTAACACTTGTTTTGTGACAGTTGGATTATGGGTTAGGATGATGTTTTTGAAAATTAATGTATTAATGAATAATATTACAGTCAAGTAACTGCAGTTATACCCAGGGGTGACAATATTCCGGATATATGCAGAATTCCGTACTTATCTGTCCTGAAAGAGCTATGATTTGTGAGCAAAATTAAAGTTATTTGATGAAAATATCTCAAGAAATGGCAAAAGTTATAGTCAATTGAATCTGCTTTGAATTAAATACGGAAACAATGTGGTTGAAGGCCTCTTTTTCGCAAAAATGGTCGACCGCATATGATATTCGGAATTTTTTATTTGGCTCTATTGACACCCCTGTATACACTTTGTTCATGATTAAAAAAAACAGCAACAGAAAATTACCATCCAATATCAAATTACAATCACATTGTTAACTTGTTTTGGTTAAATATTTTATATGTCTTTGTTATCCATCTTTAAAATTAATACTTAGTTAGTTTTCATGTAAAGTACTGTACCAACATTACACTATGATCATATTGTGATAAACTTTAGAAAATACCGACTCTTCAATAAGATTTGGTTTCTAATACTTTCTCTGTGATGTTTTACATGTATATTGTATCTTTTAAGTGGTGGAATATTCTTATAGATTTTATGCTTAGATAATTATTATGGCTATTTAAAACTAATGGTTGATTTATTTTGTGTCGAATATACTCCAGCTGAACTTTCCACTTCTTGATGTATGACTTTGAATTTATATGATTCCGGAGTAAGTCGATAAGATAGATTACTGATATTTAATCTTGTGCAGTGTTCCGTGTTTGACAATGTTTTGTTATACATTTCAGGATAGTTACGAGCAGCACGTTGGAGCAATGTGTTTATCGTTAGAGTCAACTAGTAGCGACGGAAGCAGTCGAACCAGTTCCCAGAGTTCCACACCAGCGAAATGGTCGCAATCCGATGACGTGATGGACGGTTCATCAGTTATTGAAGAATGGTCCCATTTGTAATTGGAGGATTTTTTTCATATGTTTGTGATATGTATGCTTCCAATATCGTAACTGACCTATATAGCTGTGGATATATTACTAAACAAGACTATAGTATATAATAATATTAATTAATAATACTACAGATATCTAAGTTTGTAATTCTAGGATATTCTTATGTAAGTCTTTATATTACAGTATGTTACCGATTTTTATCTAATATTTAACCAAATATTAATGTTTTTAGACTGTATATGTTGTGTAGGAATCATATATTTATCACGAAATGCTGGTATTTTATAATTACCGGTTCATTTTAAGTACTGGTATATCGTAAATACTGGTATTAAGTATAAACACATTTTAAGCACATGTATAAGACAAATTAAAAAATTAATCTTTGAACCTAATTTACTGCTGAACTTGGTACGACCATGTATCCTTGTGAACAAGTTTTGCTATACTGTCTCTAGGTTTATTAAGTTTATCAGCAACTGTTACCTGAATGTACTTTTATCTTCCTTCCTGCCAAAAAAAAATGGGAGAAATAATTTATACCAAATGAAGAGATCTTAATTCATACAACTGACTTTTTTTGACATACTCATCTTCTGTTTACCCACCCACCTTTTCGGGACATTTTACTTAGACGACATAAGTGTAGTTCGGTATTTTATTTCTGATTACTCTGCCAAAATAATTTCTATGCCCCTGCATCGATTGATCGAGGGCATGTTGTTTTTTGGCCTGTCTGTATGTCTGTTAGTACCAAACTTCAACCTTACCTATAAAATCAAAACGCTTCCACCTACATTCATCAAACTTCCTGTGTTGGTTCCTCATGACAACCTCTATAGGAACTGTGCATTTTCAGGTCAGTAGGTCACCCTGAGGGGGCATTGTGTTTTAAAACACATTTTGTTTTTATTGCAAACTGCTGCTATCCATTTAATGCTCTCGATGCAATAAGGCCATAACTTGATTTCTTTGAAGTACAATCTTGTTGCACTGTATAAGGATAAAAAATTCTTGCCCTGTATCTTAGTCTTAAGAAAGGATTCAGAATTCCTATTTGGTTCTATCTATATTCTATAGACAATGATTATTTTGTACTATGTACCCTGAATATGTTTTTCAATGCATGGCAAGGGGTCGTTTCATAAACATATGATTGCTATTACACCATTTTTTCATCTTAAGTATTAAGCTATGTTTGTTCGCAAAAATGTTGTAATTTAGCAAATCTTCTTGGGCATTTTTGCAATCTGTTTTCAGTAACTGAATGAAATATCATAATGTAGGCATGATTTTAGTTAAGATATTTCTATGAAACAATGGAGAGCATGCACGGTAAATTTGTAAAATCTTGTTGACATTTTGAAATTTCCTCACAAGGTAATCTGGATTTTGTGACAATGTATTACTCATTCAATTCATACTGCACATCATGTCATCGATTTAAAAATGTCTTACAAAGTTAATGTATATGTTGTTTTATTGATTGTGTAGAATATGTAGAATTAAAATAAAATAATGACCATATTGTACGTATTAACCCTAGTCACTTATATTAAGCTCATTTTTACTACAAGGAATTGTCATTCCTATTTTTTAACTCTGGGTTGACCATATTGTGTATGATATTTGTGGAACTAAAGTTCTGATGATAGAGTTTACAGCAAGGGGAGAGAGGGGGTGCTTTTTTCATTGTAAAGTTTCGCTAGCTTTAACTCTTAAAAATAATATTCAATATCTTGCATAAATTTTTTTGTCATTTTCAAATACGAAAAATTGTAATTTCTAATTTGATTAAGCGTTATGTATTTAAGATTTGTTAAAAATAGTATGGTAGGTTTATAGGGGATCATTTTATTGTAATGACACAAATCCTGAATTGAAATTTTCCCAAATTTGGAATTATCATTCCAGCGAGAAGTGTCGGTTGAACGCATTCCTTGCTCACTGAAGTATTATGGGTAGTGTTATATCGATCATCAATTCCATTCCCGTAGATTGTTGGGTTACATTGGCACATTTGAAATTAACTGCAGTCAAACCTGTGTTAGCAGCCACCTTCCAATAAAGGCCAGCCTATGGATAAAGGCCATTTTTTCACAAATCATAATTGACTATTTAGAGCAAAATGACCTCTGAATAAGGGCCATCTGTTGATAAAGGTCACATTTTGTCTGTCCCAAGGGTGGCCTTTGTTTACAGGTTTGACTGTAATTGTATACTTTCCTGGTCATTTAAAAACATTATGAAATATGTTCTTTTTCTCCTCTTGGGTCAATTTATAATCATCAGTATTGATATACATTGTGACCTATAGTTTCATATATTAACTTCTTGTATAAGTATTGATTGTAAAAAATCATGTATAATCATTTGATTAATTAATTAACAGATAGAATCATTGTATAAATTATTTCATATAATACACTAAATCACTGAATTTCTTCTTGTTTATGAGAAAATGCAAAAGATTGTATAAAATGTATTTATCATCTTCATTTTTTTAAACACCGATTCTTATTAGAAGGGTTGTGTTTGTTATATTTCAAAGTAAGGCACTGTTGTGAATGCATTTTTTATGGGGGGAGGGATTTTTTCCCCTTTAAATTCATAATTCGTGTAAGCAGTGTTGTATATTAATCTGCTAAAGATGTACCGGTAATATTTCTTGCAATTATGTGTCAGTATTTTGAAAAGTCGCGTTGCATAGATTGGCATTGACTCTGAATATTAAGCTTGTTATCAAAAGATCTTTTTCTTTACAAACTTTTCTTTTTTATTATGTTAAGACAATCGCCACAAACCGTATCCTCCGCTTTCTTATACACGCTTATCAGTTAGTTACATAGTAGTATTATAGTGATACGAAATAAGCATCAATGTCTGGAGGTTTAAATGCAAAAAAGGGTCGAAATAACCTTTTACTTCAGTCTGTTTGAGTATAAGTTTATATATTTGTAGTAATGCAATACAATATTTTCTGTTACTAGAGAATGCACGTTCTCTGTTATGCATTTATTTTCTGAAAAGTTATTGTTGAACATTATTGTGCATGCATCTTGGAGAGTGTTTTTGGTTGAATTTGAACCGTATTGTCACATTGTTTAGTTTCGAAACAGTGTACAGTATATTGTTGCCCCGACTTGCCCTGTATTTAGTTTTGATTTTGATAATTTCTCAACTTCTGAAACAGTTATATTGATTTCCTTCACAGTAATTTTGTAGTTTTTTAACCATGTGATATATACAGCATTTTATATTTGAAAAAAGCAACATTTTTATTTATTGTAAATAAATGTATTTTTCACTAATTCTGTTTCTAGGTATAGAATAATTTATGAGTGATAATACTTCATGTTGTATGGTACAATGTTTATAGTAGCAGATAGTTATCAAGTGTTTCAGTGTAAAACTATTGTAATTGTTTTGTTATAGAATCAGTGAGTAGAGTTCATATCAATGTCTCCTACCGTAATTCTAATTACAGATATTTATAATCGTCTACTATCCCTGGATTTATTTCCCTTTGATAGAAATTATGCATATAACGGGTCATAATATTGCTATTGCAAGAAAATTTCAACAGAAAATGACAATGATATTTTCTCTGCTCTCTTAATTAGCACAAAATGTGTCTTTAAAGATAATACTATTATACTTGATATGATGGACTTAAATGATAAGCAATGTGTTGTTGTTGTTTTTATTCGAAAGATTTTAAGTAAATTAGTTTGAAGTTTCTTAAGACGATTTGAGTATGCTGGGTATGTTGATAGATTAAATAATTGTTGGTTAATTTAATAATACAAATTGGGAAGTAAGATCTATGCTATATAAAACCAGCCATTTCTCATTTTTTCCATCCTAAATATTATATTATATATACTATATGTGATAGTTAGTATAGCTTGCAATTAAGTATTTGAAATATGGCTATGTCGTTTTTGAATTACGATACAGTTTTACAATTTCACCTTTTATGTAAATGATGATTTTAAAGTGTCTCAAACAATGAAATAGACTTTTATTACCAGGTATGACTTTGTTTTTGAAAATTAACACTTAATTGTCTCATGTTTTAGTTTAGTTAGGTGAACTTATTACTAACAGTTCCTTATCAGTTATATATATTTTTTTTTATGTATGTCTTTTGTTAAAATACTGTAATTTAGTTCTGTTAGTGATTCTGTGTCATACAATTCTTGGCCAGTTCATTGTGTTACAAGGACAGATTATGAAGTTTTACAAACCTCAGTTCGGAGGTCGTTCTAAAAAAAGCTGATTGGTCGCTCTTTGCCTTACAACAGACCAATCGTTAGACTTCATTTAGAAAATGGTCTCCGATCTGATTCTAAAACTTTGGATTTAGTATTCTCTGTTACTGTTTAATAAGTTTGTTATACTTAACACGTCTTCCTTTCTGTCAACGGTGAAGTTTTTGTACTGTAAACCGACCCTGTGTATTTTGTACATTTGTCATATAACTGATATCTATTGTTGTGGAATACATGTTGTGCTTAATTGCTAATAATACAAAACTGTGGCAAATGAAAATATCGGGCATTAACATGGGGTTCTATGAAATTTCTTGACTGTGTATTTTAATGCTTATTTGTATCCTTGAGAAGTATTCTGAGTTTTGTAAATGACATATAAATGTCCTTGTATAAAGTTTTGTGACAAACTGTGCTATTGCGTCACACACGTTTATTATAGAAATTGTAGATTTTCATTGTACATAGAATATCCAACTGTTTTTGTAAAGGAGAAATCTGAAACAACTGTTTATAATCAATACGATTTATGCTTTTTTGCTTTTAGATATCAAACAATGACTGTGTATTGTATTTAATGATTTTTGCTAGGTAGTCTCTTTTAATTCACTGTATTTCTCTTGTATCTTGCTTACTGCATGTTACATATTTGTATCTGTTTAATGCCATTTGTTGCAGTGTCTATGATACAAGATTTAATAACAAAATATATAAAGGTTATCCAAAATGTTCTTGTTTTTTTTTTGTCCGAGATATTACAGTAAAACTTGTCAATAAAGACCATCTGATGGATCAGAAAGGAAAACTGTTGACCTTTGACCCAGCTGGTCCCTATTCACAAATTTTACTGATATATTCTTGATAAGGTTATTCATAAAACTTTTTGGTTGGCAGTTACATGATTGACTCAATAAAATAAAAACCTTAATTTTTTTTGCAATTTTAACAAAAGTTTTGTTCTCTATTGTAGCTTTTTATTACCAGTACAAGTCTAAAATCAAAGGCCTGAAAGAAGTCAAATTTCCTGAGCATGAACCACTTAAATCATTATCAAGATAATGAAGATAGGACTGATAGTATGATAAGTGTTCAATTGCCTTAATTTAATGACCTGTCATGTTACTCATCCTAATTGAAAGAAATCTAGCATTATGATATAATTGTCAAATCTTTACGTAAATTGGTTCATTGAGATGTGTAAGCAATCAACATCACATTTCAGATTCATGTATCAGTACTGGTATGCAAGAGGTGGACTAAAAAGTTAGTTGTATGGACTGATTGTACAAAGGATGAATCTGTCTAGGGATGTCGAAATTGACTGAGTCAAGTATCCGGATACATCCGGGTGTTTGTCACATTGCTATTTAGTATTTACTGTTCCATTGTAACCAGTTTTCACGACCATCAGTCCATCGCTTATTTAATTTATTTTTAACAATTTCAATATTGAATAAAAAAAGTGAATAATAACGAAAAACAAATACAGGCTGTTATATAATATCCGTCCCCAATACAAAGTAACATAATTTGATTATTTTAAGACGTGTTGTAACTTTTTATACATCAGAATAATTAAAGCAGATGAATGAAATATTTTGACATGTATAAAAATACGGGAATACGTTGACGTCATATACGTCATTGATGACATTATTTCCTGTGGGCAGTTATGCACGATGGTGGCGTCAGAGAAACAGTGTTCTGAAGTTGTTAAACTTTATTATCAAAGTAATTCACCTGTAACCGTCTTCAGAACTATGAAAAAGAAGAATCTTAAGTTGGGGAAGATAAACAGGAAACAAATTCAAAGAATTGTACACAAGTTTCAAGACACAGGGTCCATGGAAGACTCAGAAACTCCGGTCGAGCAAAATCTGTGAGAATTGTTGAAAATATTGAACAGATGAAGGCAACCAACCATCAAATAAACTCTACAGAAGTCGGTATGTTAAGTATTAGGTGGCATCAATTAACTCCGTAAGCTCTACAAATGTCTAGAGAATGTTAAAATATGATTTAAAACTGAAGCGGACATAGCAATTAGAGTCTAATTGGATGATTGTAAATGTGCATATTGTAGATAAGACTGGGTTCTCGGACGAGGCACATTTCCACCTGAATACACAGGTTAACATGAAAAAATGCAGAAAGGACGTCATTTGGAGCATGTGCTGTAAAGTATACCTTTTGGAAAATATGTAGTATAATTTTATAAAGCTAATACATGTATACATGTTATATAAGCAAACAAAACTTTATTCTGTCTATGATTAAACTCTTAAACTCACTTCGCAGAAACATGTCATATTAAAATTACAGTTGTGTAAAATGGGGACAGATATTACGAAACACCCTGTATGTACAGTACATTTAAACTCCACATGTATTTTACTCAGTCTGGTGTGAACGAGTGCAAATATTCATTACTCGGTTTGTAACCATATTTGATTTCTATTTGAGTCCAAATGGAACATTCCTGTATTTATATGTCATCGTGTCGTTTTACCTGTCGGTGGCATCGCTTCCATAGGCACTGTAGGCACGTGCCTACACTTTTTCTAATAAAGAATAACAATGCGAAAAATGCAATAAAAATGAATGGTTAGGGGCTGGAAGAATGGACCATCAGAGCACCCAGAGCTTAAACAACATACATGCAGAACTGCAAGAACTTCATACATTAAAATATTTCAGACTATAGCACACCGGAAAATGCAGCAGAATACTGCGATGAAATATGCACCCTTAGAAAGAAGCCTTTACACTATTATAGGACAAGCTACGCCCTGACAGTCACAGACATAATTTATAAAAAACATTTCTTTTTATTGTAGAATTAACAGACACAAACAATAGGTAGTCATGCTTATATTATAGGAAGAAATATGCCATTTTGATACCTTATAGACATTCATGTGTTCGGAATATTCAAGTACATTAGATGCAGTTTCTCACTAAAATGAATCATTTTACAGCTTTATATATACTTCTACTTAAATAATATACTTAAACAATTAAATAACACCAGCAAATAGAAATTAATTGCCCAATATTGTGTGTAGGGTTCGTGGACAAACATTCCTTGTTATTGCTCCTATTACAAATGTACCTAATATCTAAGGGAAGCAACTCGAACTGACTTTTGAATCCAAAATAAATTTTCCCACGGTCCTCAAACACATCTTTACATAATATCGTTTTTGTGATTATAATCAGCTAAATAATTGTTTGACTTTTAGATAGGGATATTAGTAAGGATGTTAAATTAATGATTTGAGGCAGAAAAACAGGAAAATAAAGTCAGAATCACATTTTGTGGTTTTTAATAAGGGAGATAATTTGAACGTAGTGGTATGGTAATTTGGTGCAAAATTCTCCGTAATCTGAAAATAATTTCTTTAATATTTCTTAGATGCTTTGCCTCAGAATGACATTAAATACATATCTATATAGAGTTATCTTTAAATAAGCTGTACAAACAGAAAAAAAACGAATTTCAGAACTTGAATTTGAAATATATTATAAGCTTAAGGACTTATATACATACATGTATATAAGTCCTTGATAAGCTGAAACATTTGAGTGAAAGTTGTGCTCAATATTTCTTTTTTTTCATTTTCTATTTAATAGTATTTATACATGTTGTTATATCCCGGTAAACGAAGTTTGAAAGGGGGTATAATAAAGTTACTCTGTTGGTCAGTTGGTCGGTCGATTGGTTAATTGGTCCATCACATTGCGTATCACAAGTTTGTGGAGCGAACCACAGGCTACCAGCATTTAAAGGTCCCCCCACAGACCCTCTACTACCCAGAAATCTTTTTTACACTCTGGAACACTGTATTTTATGTTTATAACATGTTTTATAACAGCAAAATAAAGTTTAGAAATCGCACCGGTCTTGTTCATCAAGGTCCTGTTGTAACAATTCTGAACCGATTCTTAAAAGCCTGGTCTTATTCGACTCAGAAATAATTTCTCTTTAACCACCATCCAATCTTATATCAATATATTGCTCTGAACTGGAGCAACAAGCCCTTCAACTTACAAAAAGTACCCCTCGGCATCGATGTGACCTAAGTTTGTTTTCATTAGCTACAGAGTAAATTTCTTTATTCCTTTGTGATTTCATAGAATGGCACATAACTCTGGAATGTGTGAATCACTGGGAATGGAAATTGTGTCTTGCACATCTACATTTCATGGTAATAACATAGTTCAAGTTTCATTACAATCGCTTAAAGATTGTGGAAGAAGTTCGCTCCACAAACTTGTGATACTGTATGCGGACGGACCAACCAATCGACGGACTGATCAAGCCGAAATAATACTTAAATAAAAGAAAAATTGACAGTACGGAATCTGTGTGTGGAACGACGTTTGAAGTCCCTCGAACATAACAATGCAATGTAATTGTCAGTTATTCATATAACAAGTGAATTATCCGAGTCAAGCAAATTAATAATGAAAAATAACTAACATTCCATAGGTATTATTATATATTTCAATTTAATATATAATACCTATGGAATGTTAGTTATTTTTCATTATATATATATATATATATTTGGTTTCCTACATTATCGGAAAATAGGATTACAGCAGATTATACTATCGTGAGTTATTTGTCATATTTCTTTGTCATTGTTCTTTGAAATATATGCAATGATTATCAATTTCCTTGCTTATGAACGGCAACTTTTACTTTCAACAGCTGAAAAGACACACTTTTTAAAACCATGTGTCAAAATGATAGCACATACGGTAGATTCTACTACGCTAAAAATAGAAAATCAATACAGTTACAGCAGTAAGCAAGTATCAGCATAGTGTTTAAAAGCTCTGTTAGCGAGTGAGTATATATAAATATGCCTCTAAAATGTCCCGGAGAGTGTGTATGCAGTCAATTGCAGTCCGATTTCATACATAAGGGTATTGTGTAATAGGCAAATGTTAAAATACTGAGTACATATCACTACAATACATCTGAATTTACTTTGTAAATTCGACTTTGTAAATTCGACTTCTAAAAATATACCTTCCTTTCTAGTTTGGGTCATGTGACCACATACCAACATTTTTTAAGGGTGGTCTAATATACATCATTTTAAAGTCTCAAAAGTCTGAAAATGAGATTTTTATAAGGACTCGAATCTGGATCTCAAGTGATGTAACCAGTGACTTGAATCAAAGATAACAAATTCATACATTCAGTATTATTTATTTTATATCATAAGACAACATTTTTTGTATAATTCTTTCATCATTAATATTTGTAAAAAAAATTAAATACAATTTTAAACAAATAACAAAATTACCGGTAAAAGATTATCATTCATTGTAGTTAAATCAACAAGTCTCACTAAATTCAACATAAAGTGAACATTTTTTTTGTATACCTTTTTAAATAATATTTACTAGTATTTACCATTTTCTAAAATACTAGTACACAGAAATTCTCAAACAAGAATTAATAAGAAAGAAGAAAATATCAGAATTCAGTGACTTGAACAAACTAGTGACATACCGTAGCAAAAGCAAATTACAGACTTTTTACATCAACACAAAAGAAGAAAAATATCAACTCATATCAATTATACGAAATATTTACGATACTTGGCTGAAAATCAAAGAGTTTGGTACAAAACCGATATCAATTCATTTTCACAAGAATTAAATTCCAATGCTTTGCGCCAAATTCTTTGAATTCACAGAAATGAATGGATAGATATATATATATATATATATTCATGATTAAAAATGATAGCAGAAAGATAATTACACAGAACGTTCCATCAATTCAACAAGGCTTCATCAACTAATTATAATCCCTAATTGTCAAGATGAAAACATATCAATGAAAACATGATTGTCAATAACAGAATTTTTTTTCATTTGAAAAATGCTTAATTTTTCATATTAAATTTGAGTATAAGTATACAAATGATTAATAATTATCTAGAATAGCAAACTGGAGATATACATGGAGATTTGAGCAAATAATTTAAGGCAATAATAAAATGTTACATAATTAAATGATATGTGAACTAATCATGTATTACATGTGAAAACCGAACTAAAGAAAGAATTTCTATCTCAAAGGTTTAGAAAAATTTTGTTAACACTATAGTTAAATTATTATGATTTAGTATAAAAATATCACAAATAAAATAATTCTTATAAATTAGGTAACATGATTTTAATTCAAAAACTGGTTTAAAATATAAGTAAAAATAAATCACTGTTTTTTCAGCTCAAGATTCTCAAAAACAAAACAAAAATAAGTATATGAATTCTGGACTACACACATTCAGCCTTAATATTTCAAAAATATGTATTTTAATATAAATTATACATTGTATTCCTTTAGATTTTTGCTTATATTGAAGAGTTAATTTTCACTTTTGATTTTTTTTATTATCTTAGTACATCATTCTACCTTTTATGACTAGGGTGAACAATTCAATTCATGGATAATTACCCCAAGATAATAAGAATTTCATTTTCGAATATGAAACTTAAGAATCCACAATTATGTCGGATGCGAGCTTAATATTATCCAATGGCAAGACAGCATTCTAAGAAACTCTTAATATCAATGTAACACAAGTATACTTCAGACGATACAAATCATGGAGTTTATTGACAAGGGTGACAATATACATATATCTGGAATTCCGGATATATCTGTCCTGAAAGAGCTATGATTTCCGAGCAAAATATCTGATGAAATGGTCAATTTAATCTGCTCTGAAGGATTTTCTTTAATTGAAACTGAGTTAAATATTGAAACAATTTGGCTGAAGGCCTTTTTTTGGCAAAAATGGTCGTCCGCATATGATTTTTAGCATTTTTAATTTGGCTCTATTGACACCCCTGATTGAACAACATATAAAATAGTAATGCAAACTTACACAACTCAACTTTTATAATCAGTGAACATGATCTATTCTGAATACTGTGGAATCATTAATTTTCGTTGGGGATTTAATTTCGTGGATATCATGGGTCAGCTCGTCCACGAAATCAAATCCCCACAAATTTAAATGCAGAGATAAGGTATTTCTTTTCAAAAATCAAAATCCACGAATTTATGTCCCCACGAAATACCCATTCTAGTAAAACCACGAAAATTGAGCCCAACGAAAATAAATGAAAATACAGTATTCTGTGAGCAGTATTATCACTTACATTACTTGATACTTTACAAATAAAGCGTATAACATTACTTCATTCTCTTGTAACCTCCTCTTATTCTAAAATATTATGACATTTCATATCATTGAGTTCTTTGATTGCCTTATTATCTTAATGGCGTCATAAATTTGGGAAATATTAAAGTCTTGGTGACCGATTATAAGTTGAGCAGTGTATACTAGCAATTAGCATACAAGATTTCTTGGCCTTAAACTTAAAAATAAACACGAAAAACTTTTTAGTGTGAAAGGCTGGAAAAAAAGCATTCATGTTTAGAGCTACTTAACTCAAAAATAGGAAGTTAAAAAAAAAATTCATTTTTTTCTAAAAAAAAACACGTCTTAGCTGAGAACATAAGGTACAGTTCATACCAATATTTTTGTACCTTTGATTTCGCCATTAACAGTAATACTTAAGGGCGGATTTAAAAACTAAGGTCGGTTGGGTAAGAATAAACTTCATTAATGGGATTTGATTATCTGGCTCAATGATTTCTTATTTAATCATCTAAACCAAATGTCACATTGTAAAGATAGGCAAATGACGTTCCAGGCTTACACCGTTTATGATCATATACAAGAATCTAAAACAAAGAACATATAAGGCTGTGAAATTAAGAATTTTTACACAACACTTAACCTGGTAGAATACTGTCTGAGGGCTGAGATTTGAGCAACCACTGAAATGACAGGTTAACAAGTGAATCAAGCTACGCACTCATCAAATAGCACTTTATAATTTGCAAAAAAACATTCAATAACAAAATGAACAAGAGCCATGCTGACATGACCAAGCCCCCCTTTGGGTTTTCTGTAAGGGATATGAACAAAATGTACATATACAAACAAGGAGTATTTCCTATAGTGTATTCTCATTTTCCAAAAATGCTCAAAAACCATCAGTGTGTATTGCTTTTTAAACTAAAATCACGAATTATACCTGTCAAGAATCAATAATGAAGAAAGAGAAACTGGAGTTTAAGTGAATGACCTTGATCTTCTTAGACAAATGTCAATGTCAAAAGTGTTTTTTTTTTTCAAGGTCACCACTTGGAATTTGAAAACTACCTTACGTACCATGTTTGACGTCAAAATATAGCATGAGTTTACTGTAACACATCGGAAAATATTTGGATGCAGCAGAAAATAGGAGAATAAAACAAAGTTAACAAACAGTAAGTCTACTCCCTTTTTAGGAGAGACTCAACCAAAATCACACAGAAAAATCACAAAATAATGCGAAATCAATTAGTTGTGGTCTCTACAAGGAATCAAGACAGAAGAATACAACTTCTAATAGTCTAACGGAGATATATAGAAAGCACAAAAAACAAAATCTTAATAAACACAAAATCACAACATAACATATAATAACATAGTTCTTTAAAACAGGTGATAAAAATAACAAAAAATAAACAAAACAAATTACAAGTATTATATAGAACATGTATCTCAATGGGCTGCCCTATTTTCATGTCTTATAAGGGACTTATACAGACCCCTAATGATGATTTACGTTTCTATCAATACATCATAAGAAAAATTCAAGGTCTAGCAACCATACATTGTGTATATAATTCATAGCACACTTATTTATATAAAAATGCCCCTTAAAATCCTTAGTATTAGGAAATATAATAGACAAGATGGACAAAGATAGGAAAAACGTCAATGTAAGTCGACAACAGAAGATATAACACTCAATAATTGGAAGTCATCACTAAAAATTTGCTAAAATCTAAAGACCATCTTCACTGGAATACTTTGAAAAATGTTTGTTCAAGTAAACCTCAATCATCCATACCGGTACTTCTATTCACAATAATTTCCTAAACAATGAATACTTATTTAGAAAACCAACCAATTAATTCTCATTAAAATCTGGAAATTCCATAAATAAATAAGGACACAGGCAAATATCAAAATATTGAGATTAAAATTTCAAATCTGTTAAAAATAATTTAGGATTAAAATTGAGGCTAAAAATAAGAATAAGTTAGTTTGTAGTCCTGGGATCTTCTCACGAAAATCCTAGCACATAATTTTTTTTGGCCTTTTTATACTATTATTATGTAGTAAAAAAAAAATCCCTACCTACCTACCCAGTGCTTAAATTCTGGGTTGAAGCACTGCAAACAAACTTATTTACTTATTTTTATTTTAAGCCTCATATTTAAAATATATAGGATTAAAAATCTGAATAAAATAGGAAAAATATGGTAATATAATCACTATAAAACCAATACATTTATTACATGATTTTTATCAAAATTATATTAAAGTAAGAATCATTCAATATGTGATTATATTTTTCTCAGTTTTATTATTGTTTCAAAGCATTTAGTATAATTTTCATTTTTAAAAAAAAATCCATATTTTATGTTCAAGAAAAGTTTTCAACTAGTGAGTAACACATTACAAGAGAGAGCTCAGCAATTTTTGTAAAATCTAAAAATTGCATAAAAATAAATGCTTCCAACAATAGGATTTATTTTTTAAGAGGAATTACAGAAAAAATACATTTACACAATATAAAATTGAAAGAAAAAATAAATGTTTTGTTACTTAAATGCAAATCCCTCATATTTTTTATTCCATTTTAACACATTGTTTGGCTGGAACAAAATCTAACATCACCGCCAGCGGTCATTAAAAAATTGTTCATCCACAAAAAACCTACGTTTTTTTATGTTTGTATTTCCATGTATATTCAGTCATTAAACAAAGTTCAACATTAAATTTTGATTATTCAATCTTGAAATTATTCTCACTAGCTAAAATAGAAAGTAAAGTCAATTAGTAAAAGAGAACAAATTATAACTTATAACTTACAATACCAGTCAGCATATTTAAGGGCAAAAACAGCCCTTACAACTTACTAGAGTTCATTTATAAACTGGGCTCTTTACATCACAGGTTTTTTTTGGTATTTTGGGAATATGACCCATACCCTTGGGATTGGGAATTTTTGCAGTATTTTAATAAAAATTGGAAAAAAACTACAATTTTTGCAATGTTCAACTTAATTTACTCATTCTCCCATAGAACGGTAGCAGAATAAGGTGTTTACTACCAATAGTGATGCTAATGAACTTATAAAATTTATAAAAAAAAAAGAAATTTGGGGGGGGGGGGGGCGGGATTGGGAATTTTTGTAAATTGGGAAAAAAAAGATACTATTTTCCATTGGGAATTTGACCGAATTTCGGCTATAAAATCACCTAAAAAAATCCCTACATCATTACACCTATTTTCCTACTAAAAGCCTATGATGATACAAAAATCAGTGAAAATACAGTCAAACCTGTGAACAAAGGCCATCCTTGGGAAAGACATAACATGGCCATTATTGGCAGGTGGCCTTTACTTGGATGTCATTTTGTTCTGAAAACAAAGACTGATTTTAAAAGAATAGCTTATATTCACATGGTGGCCTTTACTCAGAGGTGGCCGCTATCACAGGTTTTATTGTACACATCTTTATGGATCAACAATGTTTTTAACAGAAATTTACCGGAGTACATCACTAAAACACAGAAAGGCACCACTCAACTTAAGCATACATTTACTACCATCTATGTTATACTATATACACAGATTTCTAGTTATACTACTTAACAACACTGAGTGAAATTACATAATGTAGTGATTTTCAAGAACTATGACCCCTGAATATGAGAAATTTGGTACAAGCTGACCAATTAGTGTCTGATGAGAGAGTTATTTTATCAAAAATATTCCTTACATGTTTCTGATAGAGATGTTCTAAATGTTAATGCAAATTAGAATCGAGAATAATTAATACAGTCAAAACTGCCATATCAGTCACCTCTGACTAAAGGTCACCCTGTGCAAAAATGCCATTCTTTGAAAAACTGTCAATGATAATTTAGAAAAAAATGACCACTGAATAAAGGTCACCTGTCAATAAGGGCCACATTATATCAATCCTAAGAGTGGTACTTTTTCACAGGTTTGACTATATCTGTGAATATTCAGGTCACATGTACCTATTGAGAACATTAACAGACACAAAAAATGTATTGTTTTACATTCATATTATGTATAACATTAAACTAACAATTTCAAATTTTATTCCTAATTATTAATGAAGGTTATTAAAAAATGACCTTCACACACAGGGTGACCTCTCTTTGGAGATGGCCGCTAACTCAGGTTTGATTGTAATTTAATTAAAGTGATAACTAAGAGCTGTAGTGGTACTAATTCCCTTACAACACAATCTCTTATACATGTTCCTGAGATAAACTGGAAATGAATACTATCTATGGAATACAATGCAATCATTCAACATTCAATCAAGTACATTGTAGTTAAGGCTAATGTAAAAATGGTTAGATTCTCATGCAATAGTTAAAAAAGAAAGGAACTCCGAATTTAGTTTTGACCAAGAAATCCCTAATTAATGACTGCCCCTTGTGAAAGGCCATTTTGTAAAAACAAACAAAAAAACAGAATGCCCCTACTATCTATGCTTCATTGTATAATAAGTAAACCCCAGAGGAATTTCTTCTGGAATATGAGTTAAATAATTAAATCAAGAAAGGATTGGTAAGCAGGCACATCTTAATAAAACAAGAAGTGAAACACGGATGCCTCCCTACAGGCCAACTGGATACGAAGACCTTGACCTTTGACCTATTGAACTTAAAATCGATAAATGTCATCTACATGCGATGACCAATCTCCAAACCAAAGCTGAGGACTTAAGGCCAGATGGTTCTCTAGTTAATTATCACTGTGACCTTTGACATACGGACCTCAAAATTTATAGGGATCGTCTACATGAGATGACCAACCTCCAAACCAAGTCTGAGAAGCTTAGGTCAAATCGTTCTCTGATTATGGGTTGGACGAATTTTTGTAACAGATAGACAAACCGACATATGCAAAGAAGTATATACCCTTTTCTTCGAAAGGGGGCATACAGTTTTTTGTAACTTTTGCTAATTTATAAGAAAATTGATAAAATCGTATATCTGACCAGATATTTGTATAAATGTTACTGACTTTCATATAACGCTGTTTATTACTTACCTGACTTCGATATTGACAAAAAATATTTTTGAACAATAAAAAAGGCGGGACAGGTGTGTGTTTATGCAATGTCACGGTCGGGCATGAGAATCTGTACTATTTTTACTAGGACCTTACTACATATGATAACATTTTAAGTATCTACACTTTCTATGAAAGAGACAAAATAGGCAACACCAGAATTTCTATTATACAAGAACTCATTTAACATTATATCTAAATAACATTTTCCTAAACAAGGAATGAAAGCCGGGGTTAAGAGTACATATACGAAAAATTATCATAATTGCTACTAAGAACTTATGACTACACCCTTCAACTTACAGTTAACAGCAAAGTACTTGCAAATGGCCAAATTAATTTGCCTTAAATGGCAAAATTTGTAATTGTTTATTGCGCAATTTTACTTAATGGTATTAACCTAGCTTTTGAATGACTATGAACTTTGTATTAGTCATATATAATAAATATTCCGTTCTGTTCAGCATCTTATTATTACTAAAAAGCTTAATAAAAAAAAATTGACCTGAATATCGTTTTCAATTCCTGTGATAAACATACTGACTCATCATCAAGCAGGTAAATTCATCAGAAACACATTCATCTCCATTATGGCCAGCAGCTGGAGGTAGGCTATACTGATTTATCGATAACAGTAATAGTATAAAAAATATTTAGAAATTTATTAAAAATCTTAAATGACTTCCATACATCTCAATTAAAACCAATATTGAGTTATAAACCAATTTAAATAAAACTTTCTTTACTAGTTTATATTAAACTATCTTTTCAGGCAAAATCTGAATTTCACTTTTACATAAAATCTGTACATTCAAAACAGTCAATGAAAAAATGAACTAAATCTAAGAAATATTTTAACTTTTGAGAAGTCCAATTAATGTATCAAAACAGTTAATTGATGTTCAATTTTAAAATATTTTGAGTCAGTGATTTTTTTCATCTCTTTGAGAAAAGGCCCAGCTCCAGACATATTGGGAATTTTGGAGTCGCAATAACTTGGTTTTGGTAATTTTTATCAAAAGACAATGCAAAATAAATCGAGTACTGTGGTTTATTTAAACTAGTATACTATACTTATTGTCAAAAATTGTCACAACTTTGTCATTTAATGACTGATTTTGATTTGTTTTGTTTAAACTGTTCATTAGGAATTTCTCCAATTAGATTTGGGACAAGAGTGCCAGGTCACAAAATACACCCGTCAAAATTCATTTTTCAATGCATCAAGGGGCATAACTCAGAAGTGACTGGACCTATTTGGCTGGTTATTGAACTTGCCTGAGATCTCATGGCCATAAACATTTCCATAAAGTTTGGTGAGGTTCCGAATAAAACCAAATTTTTTAAACATTGCTAAAAATCAATACCAAAATTCAATGATTTACATGATTACATAAACTTTTCATTTTCATTCATTATGGCCTTGACCTACTTATCCTAAAGCTACAAAGGTCATGCTGACATCAGAAAGTTGTACTACAACTTTTGACTGAGCTATGTCTAAAAATTCACAAGAATATGGTTTGTTAACTAAGGAAGTATATGAAATACAGACTAATTAACATGAAACAATATCACTGCGGTACTAGTTTCACAAAAAAACACCAAAAATAATATTTTTTACCCAAATCATTT
This sequence comes from Lutraria lutraria, assembly GCA_964023205.1. Taxonomy (NCBI): domain Eukaryota; kingdom Metazoa; phylum Mollusca; class Bivalvia; order Venerida; family Mactridae; genus Lutraria; species Lutraria lutraria. The sequence goes on from OZ026834.1 coordinate 28,690,202, forward strand.
CATTTCTTGAAAAAATAAAAAAAGTACAACCAATAGACTCACCATTGATGGTGAAGTTACTATGCCTGAAGAATCATAATTGTCAGTATCAAAAAAAAAAAATACACTCATAAATCTTCCAAAGTCTTCGTGAAATCTTCTTAAAATATTCCTAAATCTTCTTAAATCTCATTAACAACAAAATAATAGAAAACTATTGGTGGAAACAACACAGCACTGACGTGAACACTCAAACAATGTGATCTCTCAAGTTTTCTGCCCTTCTTTAATGCTTTCTATGATCAACTCGTGGAATAACTGAGGAACCTTGATGGTAGGGTTATGGGTCAGCAGAAGTCCAATAGCAAGATTGTGTTGTAACAAACACTGAACAAGCTCCGCAACCCGTACAAGAAGAATACCATATCTGGTCGCCCCATCAGGAAAAGTATCTATAATGTAAAATTCATAATTTATCATTTTAAGTTCCATAAGCATATAAATGTGTCGGTCGTAATAGTTCCTGTTTGTTCTAACAGAGGAATCCAGTGTATTTTTCTCCCGTGCATACTTTATAGCAAGAAAAAATGTTTCCAAAACTACTATCGTATTTACTATTTATAGAACAAATAGAGTTGTCACATAGGTGAGTAATACCCCTGTTGCTGCTTTGACACTAATACTGCAATAGTACACTATACGGCTATGTTCAAGGGGACATAATTCTGCAATGAGTGAATCGCTGTGCATGACAATTGTGTCTAGCACATCTTCACTTCATGGTCATAATATATTTCAAGTTTCATTGCAATTGGTTAAAAAAAGTGGAAGTAGTTCGCTCCAGAAACTTTTATGCGGACAGACCGGCTGACCAACCAACCGACCGAGTGACTCCAAAATATCCCCTCTCAAACTTTGTTTGTGGTGGTATAAAAAAATGTTTCTCAAGCACAGGCTACAAGAAATTTGGTCATTTCATGCGTTAACTGACTAATGTTCCGCAGTTGACATAATATGCAACACAGGATTATAACTCACGTTCTTCGTAATATTGCAAGGCACTCGATATTTCAGTCTGGAGAGATTCCACGGCTTTTGGATTCTCGAGACCAATAACTTCGGCAGGAAAAAGTAATAATGCTGATAAGATAGCGAATTCTTCGTCTGTGAACTGAAATGATGTCACCATTTCCCCGACATGTATGAAATGTTCCTGAAAATGATAAAATCCATGTAAATTGTGAGTCACAAAAAAATAGGATTTCTTCTAAGCAGGAGCTGAACCAATATAAAGAGGTTGGTTCATTCAAAAATATAAAATGGAAAACTTGTCATGGCTGTTATTTCTGTTTAACTGAACAGTCAAACCTGTATTAGTGGTCAATTACAAATAAAGCCACCTCGTGAATAAAGGCCATTCTTTTAAAACACGTCATTGATTATTTAGAACAAAATGACCTCCAAATAAAGGCTAACTGTCAATAAAGGCCACATTATGTCTTTCTCAAGGGTGGCCTTAGTTTACCCGAGACAATATATCTAATGGCAAATAGAAACAAGAAGTGTTTGTGAAACACAGATGCCCCCTTGTGACCTTGACCTACTGACCTCAAATTCAATAGGGGTCATCTACATGTGATGACCAACCTCCCAACCAAATCTGAAGAGCTTAGGCCAAATTGTTCTCTATTTATTGGTCGGACAAGGTTTGGTTACGGACGGATGGCCAGACCTACATGTGAAAAGCAATGTACCTCATTTTCTTCGAAAGGGGGCATGAAAATACAACAACAAACCTGGAATACACGTAACATAGGAAACTGTTCCATCATTATGTTCTCCTCTTCTTTTGTATACGTGAAATAATTATACTTCTTAGTAGCAGGATCAAAAACTTTAGACATGTTGAGCAATTCTATGGGATATATCGAGGACTGAATCAGCTTCACTTGGTCATTGAGACTCAGCGTCTTAAATCCTGTAAGATTAAACAACGTAAAAATCAAACTTATTTTCACTGGAGTTTAATGTTACCATACACGCAGGGCTCGACACTAACAATGGACCATTAGTCAGAGGCTACCTATTTTCTCCAAGGTCTACCTAGGTGTCCAAGCTGGGTATTTGTAATCCCATAGGGCTATCTAAAATCGGGTGACCTGAATTCTATAAATTCAAGTAAATTTAGAAATAAAAAAGATTCGAAAATTTTGTTCGATCTGATGTGATGTAACCTGTATAACTGAAAATCTGACATTTATACTTGTCATGTATTGTAATAATGTACACACAATTATCAATAGGCGTTGAAATAAAATGTACAACATATCATATATTTTCAGTGTTAAAATGAGGACTACAAATATTTTGCAAGAACTTCTTCAGAGGTTAAATTTATAGTAAATATCAACTTTGGGAAATTTTGAAGGTGTTGTTATAGAGATGTTGTTGCTCTACAGAGGTTAAATTTATAGTAAATATCAACTTTGGGAAATTTTGAAGGTGTTGTTATAGAGAGGTTGTTGCTCTACAGAGGTTAAATTTATAGTAAATATCAACTTTGGGAAATTTTGAAGGTGTTGTTATAGAGAGGTTGTTGCTCTACAGAGGTTAACTTTATAGTAAATATCAGCTTTGGGAAGTTTTGAAGGTGTTGTTATAGAGAGGTTGTTGCTCTACAGAGGGCCGCTCTGGAGAGCTAGTACCGTATGTGTATTTGCAACATATGGTAACATAAGAGAACAATTCTGTTTTATGGTGATCACTGACTTATGCATTTTAGTGAAATCAAGGCTAGGATTATCCTGAGCTTTTAATTTTATTTTACAAAACAAGATCTGATCTCACTTTCAGCTTTCTGATGTCATGAGGGTTTTTTTCACATTTAAATGAATTCACTATTAAGTAACCAAAATACAGACAGTTCGTTAACTATGGGACCTAAACATTCATGTGAATAATCTGTTGTTGTTTTTTTTTCAAATACACACATGTACAAAATGTATCATAATAGCATTTTGGAAAAATAAATATGCCTTATTATAAGAATAAAGGCAGAATATTGTTGGATATCTTAATTTCCCTATCAAAATAAAATGTACTTGCTTGCCTTTTTTTTTTTAATCCATTTATTTCATTTTGTTTAACATATTTTAATTACACAGCAAATATCAATTATATATATAAGTGTTCTCATGGTATCTTTACTCTGACGCAAAAAAAATAATAATAATAATGTTAGTCTTAAATAAACAAAATATATATATATTTGACAAACCTGGTACTAATTTAGCGAATCTGATGGTAATGTAGGTATTATGATGGAAGTTAGTCATCATATAGTTCCATGTTGATTCCCTCGATGAGAAAACAGACATGTCCACCTTAGATGTAATATGATTCCCTGCCTGGAAAAACAAAATCAAAGTACTGAAAGTACTCATAGAAACTGAACTTACACCGACTTGCACTGCACCATGGAATGGGAACTAGTTTAACAATTGCATGGCGGACATAGAAAAATGTAGTACTTTGGAAAAAATCAAAATTCATGTGCGCCGCCCGAGCAAGTGACGGCTATCTTCAGTTTCTGACCATTAGACTTGTATTGCAGGATATTTTTTCAACACTTATATCAAAGTTGTTTTTTTTAAATGCACTATACATCAGGAAACAATTTTCAAACTAAAGACTACAAAAAGCTACTAAAACAACAAAATGAAAATAAGAAGTGTTAGTGAAACACGGATGACCCCTTAAGATCAGTACCTTGACCTTTGACCTACTGACCTCAAAATCAATAGGGGTCATCTACATGTGATGACAAATCTCAACCAAATCTGAGGAGCTTTGGTCAAATGGTTCTCTAGTTATTGCCCGGACAAGGTTTGGTTATGGACAGAAGGACCGATTAACCGACGGTCTGACATGTGCAAAACAGTATACCCTGATTTCTTCAAAAGGGGACATAATAATAGTGATCCCATGCTATAGACTCCAAACTCTGACATGAGATTTGAACTGGTAAAAACTGATCTACCATAAAACATTGAAGAAAATATTTGTACCTAAAAATAATTAATTTATTCTTTATACATGTAATTCAATCTACTTTAAGAGAATCACAGATGATTAATTCAAGACATTAACCAAATCTGGTGCAATGTAAATCTAAAACTTAAAATACATCAGTTAAACCCACGAAAAAAAAAACCTACCCTAGGATCCATGTATTTGCTTTTAAACATTGCTTTTATGTCATCCACATTCATAGAAGTTGTTGGATTTACATCCGTATCAAAAACCTGTAAGGAACAAAATAGCAATCTCTTAACATGAATATAACTAAGGCAATCTATAAGTAACAGGAGCTTTGTCAAAGAAATTACTAATAACCACTGTCGCTGCTTTGACACAAAGAATGTGATAGTACACTATATGGCTCAGTTCAAGGGCACATAAATCTGGAATGTGTAGATTACTGGGCATGGAAATTGTGTCTTGCACATCTGCACATCATGGAGATGACATATTTCAAATTTCATTGCAATCGCTTAAGGAATGTGGTAGAATTTCGCTCGACAAACTTGAGATATTGTATGCAGACGGACCGACCAATTTCCCGACCAACGACCGAGTGACTCCAATATACCCCCTCTCAAACTTCATTTGCGGGGGTATAATGACTAGTTTGTTTGTTGATAAGAAGTTTGTTTGTATGTAAACACTACTGCAAATAAAATTGGCCTCGAATTCTTATATTTACTGACCAGTCCATGATAAACAGGTTGCCATGGAAACATATTTTACATACCCGATAATTAAGCAGCTGGAGACATTTTCCTGCATCAACCGTCTTACGTATCAATTCGGTCATTTCCTCGTTACTCTTATTTCTAAACATCCTACCAATCGGAGCACATGGTTTGCCAGCCTCATTTCCATGCCTCTCTTGACTAGGTAGCTGTTTTTGCAAATTTTCATTCTGCTTTGCAGGGGCGGGCTTGCTAAAATGAGCAAACCCATTGAGTTCAGGCTCCGAAACCATCGGTCTGTAACCTTGTTGATTATAGGAAATGGACTGGTTCAACTCTGGTGAAATAGTGGACTGGTTCAACTCTGGTGAAATAGGAGACTGGTTCATCGCAGATGAAATAGTAGACTGGTTCATCCCTGATGAAATAGTAGACTGGTTCATCGCAGGAGAAATAGTAGACTGGTTCATCGCTGGTGAAACAGTGGACTGGTTCTTTACTGGTGAAACAGTGGACTGGTTCTTCACCGGTGAAAAAAAAGTGGACTGGCTCTTCCCTGGTGAAATAGCAGACTGGTTTCTGATGCTTGTATGAGATAAGGCACCAGCCTGTGAACGGACATGTGGCTGAATCACATTAACTGACTGTGCAACAAGACTGACATTGTCTTCATACTGATTATTTTGTACTGAAAACTGGCTTGAAGAGTTCGAGGTGAAATCAAATGACATTGAACTTGGCTTGAACAAAGGTGGAACATTAACAGGCAAGCTCGCTGAAGTTACAGAGGCTCTTGTCATTATATCAATATTATCGTTACTTTTCCGCGTGTCATTGTCACTGATCTCTGACTGATACCCACTTAAAGCTGATTTATTTTGAGGCACATCAACACCTGATGATTTCTTCATATCATATGACCTACTCTCTAATGTATTCATGGAAGGAGGTACATTTGGTTGCCACACTGAAAAATCTTCTACATTTTCTTGATCTTGTGTGCAACTATTAGATGTTTCAATTGGTTCTTCTTTTATTTTTGTGTAACCAGCATCAACGGCTCCTGGTTCAGTCTTTCCATGATGCTTCAGTTCCATTGAGATAGCATGCTTCACTGAATTTGGCTGACGTCCAATTCGACTTCCTGTAAATAAATTAACCATTTATTAGTTAAACATCTTACAGTTTTGACAATTATAAAACAATCAAAAGTGTAAGCTGTGTCATACTGTACATGCATATTGTATCTTTTATTGTAAGATTTTTAAAATTTTCTTATACAAGTCTATGCTAAATCAAATTATATCTAGGGCGGAGCCAATTTTGACCACAGGGCCATAATTTGAACAAACTTGGTAGAGATCCACTAGACAATGCTACACACCAAATATCTATGCTCTAGGCCTGTGGTTTCAGACAAGAAGATTTTTACGATTGCTGCCTTAGGTGGTATTTTCATTGTTTATAAACAAAAAAATGACCACTTAGGAAACATAAGATTTAAGTGGTCACTGACTGGATTCAATAGATTTCTTTTGTGTTAGGCTCCAACAATCTAAGGTACTTTACATGTGTACAGACTGATGGACAACGGATAACACGTGATCACAATGGCTCACCTTGCTCTGGAGTGGTGAGCTAAAAATACAACTATAACGTCGAGGGTTCAACGCAACAGTGTCGTAACTCATACTGAAATAAGAGCAAGTTACGACCGTGTTGCGCTGAGCCCTTGACATATACATTGTAATTTGACCTTCTCAAGAGGTTCAAATGGAGTATTTTATCAACGAACATCAGCACATATGTGGTTATTGTTCACAAGGTAGCGTAACTCAACAAATCTGACCTTATTTCGATACATACCTTCAACAGACATGCCCGCCCGCACACATGCCCGATATCTACAAGCTTTACACAAATTTCTCGTCACCATGTTTATTTCACAATTATCTTTTTTATTGCACTGATACTTCTCTGGTTCCCGTTCTTTCGCCATACGTCGGAAAAATCCCTGAAAAAAATGAGAGAATATAGATATTGAGAAACAGTTCAATCAACCGTGTGAACGAAGTCTTCAAACACTGCCATTCTATTACAAATGTTACATGACTTCTAATAGGCTATAAAGACAGGACGGTCTATAACCAGACTTTGAATTAATTTTTTGTGACTGGCCGCCCGAGTATATACTTTATGAAGAAAACCCTCTAATCTAAAACTACAACCCACTAAATCGTAGACTGTTGTAACTATAAAACTCCTGTTTGAAAATAGAAAATGTAGATCTCTTGAATATCTGAGTCTTCTGAAATAAGTTGTAGAACTGTATTCAGGGTTAATTAAAGCTTCATTTTACACATTGACAGTTGTTTGTTTATGATTCATATATTAAAGAGCGTTGGGTGGGCTGACACTAATAAATAGCAAATTCTTATGAATAAAGTAACAATGCTGTATGCTATATGCTGCTCGCTTAATAATGCTTACTTTACACAGAAGAAATTTCTTTACAAGCTCTAACCTATACAAAAAGAGCCCCGCAAGCTGTGCCGACGTTGGTTTGTTCACCGCCTCACTGAGACCTACCCACCTATGAAGTTTCATGTTGCTACCTTGCATAGTTTCTGAGTTATGAGCTACATCAAAGTTTTTGCACAGAGGTAGACGACACTGACACAGTGATCATTGTACAATCAGATTAAAAACTATGCTCTTTTCTATTTTTCGCTTGGCTATTTTCGAAAAAAGTCAAGTTATAACTAGAAAAAAGTATGATTTTTAATCTAAATATGATATTTTATTAACATATTTCTAAATATATACCTTGCAGCCTTCGCACGTAATGGCTCCAAAATGAAATCCTGAAGATGGAGCAGAACAAACACGACATGGTATTTCCGACATCTGCATATCTTTGTTCGATTCAGTTTCACCTGTAAATATATCTCCCATATTTATAAACAAACATTATGTAGCCTCAAACCAAAAAATAGCAGTCAATGGTATGTAAGGACCAAACGACAGTGAACAATCAACCCTTGAAAACCTCATTCCCAGAAAACTTCACTCCCAGAAAACCTCATTCCCAGAAAACTTCACTCCCTGAAAACTTCACTCCCAGAAAACTTCACTCCCAGAAAACCTCATTCCCTGAAAACTTCACTCCCAGAAAACTTCACTCCCAGAAAACTTCACTCCCAGAAAACCTCATTCCCTGAAAACTTCACTCCCAGAAAACTTCACTCCCAGAAAACCTCATTCCCTGAAAACTTCACTCCCAGAAAACTTCACTCCCAGAAAACTTCATTCCCTGAAAACCTCATTCCCTGAAAACTTCACTCCCAGAAAACTTCACTCCCAGAAAACCTCATTCCCTGAAAACTTCACTCCCAGAAAACTTCATTCCCAGAAAACCTCATTCCCTGAAAACTTCACTCCCAGAAAACTTCACTCCCAGAAAACCTCATTCCCAGAAAACCTCATTCCCAGAAAACCTCATTCCCAGAAAACCTCATTCCCAGAAAACCTCATTCCCAGAAAACTTCACTCCCAGAAAACCGAACAAGCTGAAAACCACACTCCCAGAAAAGCGCACAACCTGAAAACCGCACTCCCTCAAAACTACTAAATTCAGACAATATTTCTGTACAATGAGAAAGGAACTGGAACCAAAGACTAAGTTTGGTGAAGATCTATAAATCAGTTCATAAAAAGTTCAGATTTTATGTTCAGGTGATCCCAATAAGGGGCTGATCAGATTTATTTAGACACATAAGTCTGGTTAAAATCCATCAGCTGGTTTAAACAAGGAAGTAGTTTTTTTCTACTTTTCAGCTTTGGTAACTCATAAATGTGGTATGAGTACAATAACTCAATCTGACGGACTACATTATACGAGTGCTACAGACCAAGTTTCTGACTAGTAGTTTTAAATTATATTGCTCACACTGAACAAGAGGCCTACTATCTATCTTATGTAGTGTAACTTCCATACAACAGTCACAAATATGAAGGAGAAAAGTGGCTGTTACAAGGAAGCGCTTATTGTTGAGAGAGTGAAAATAGAGTAAAACATCAATTAGGGTTGCTGGTATACTATCTTTACAGGGAGGTGGTTGTTGTTCAGAGGTGTCCGTTCATGGAGGTTACACTGTATTAAAAGCTCATAGTACATCGCCCATTCAGGCAAGGAAATAATATCATACAACAATGTTAACTAAGCTAAAATTAAGCTTTGAACTGAATAAACCTATGTTACTATCCTTCAAGTATAAATCAATGACAAAAAAGTATCCATACAAAACCATCATTTTGCTCAGTTACATGTACCAGTATATAACCTATCTTTGCCTAAGGTAATACCTAGCAAATAAGTGTAACATATGTGTTCACCATAATTAGATATCAAAATGTTTTACTTTAACGCAATCAGTAATTCAACAAAAAACTAAGTTGCACCTATTCTTTTGTTTGCTTATATGGAGTTTTACGCAACGTTTTGAATCTGGATTGATATGTTTAGTGAACAAAGCAGGACTAAATGATACAAGACTAGTACATATCATTTATCTGACTTTAATATCTCATGATCTCTTGAAGGGGCCTCAGTGGTCAAATGTTTATGGTTCTCTGACTAGTAATCACTAGCCCCTTATTTTTCAGTTTAACTCATCAAAAATGCAAATCTGTCGAAAGAAAAATCTTCAATTTTTTCCCTTATTGAGTATATAAAAAACACCAAGGTAGTGCACTCGCCATTTTTTTTCGATTGACGGAAGTGACGAAAATAAGCATGGGTCCTGGCTTTCCTTCTAAAAGCTGTCAAAACGTTAAAAGTTTGGGCACACTACAACGAAAGCACTACCTTGGTGTTTTTTTTATACACTCAATAAGGGAAAAAATTGAAGATTTTTCATAACGTCTGTAAACTTATAAAAATCAGTTAATCGAGTGCCTATGGGCTAGCCCATTACCACTGTGAGTTTGAATCACATCCAAAATCAGACAAAGTTCACATGTATGAAAGCTGTCCAGCTGGCTATGAGAGGGTCAGTGGTATAACCCAGGGGTACGTCTAGGGTCTACCTTCACCATTTATAAAGCTGAACAAGATGTGTTTTTGAAACACAATGCCCCCTCAGGGTGACCTTGACCTTTGACCTACTGACCTTAAAATGCACAGTTCCTGTAGAGGTGGTCATCAGGAAACAACATATGAAGTTTGATGACTGTAGGTGGAAGTGTTTTAAGTTTGGTACAAACAGACAGGCAGACCAAAAATAATATACCCCCTGTTGACACAGGGGCATAAAAATTGTCAAAAGACACTGGATGTTAGTGCTAAGTTCAACCTCAGTAAAAAATTATATGTCTCCAATGACTTACCTTGCTTCGGTATGTACATGTTTAAACTGACACATTTCTGAAATCGGCAAAACTGACACTGTACACGACTTTCTTTTGTAATAACACACTTTTTATCACGGAGACAAACATACTTCAATTTATCCTGCTTGTAAGCTCTCATATAAAATTTCTGGAAAAAAAGTATTAAAAAATAAAGCATATTTCAAACTTATAGTACAAAGTCAAAAGGGAGCCAGAACTCCAGTGAAAATGTTGGAATTTTAACTAAATAGATGCTAAATTTCCCCTAAGGGACCCATCACCTTTCTCCGAAAGAAAGGCCTTTTTTATGCCATTTTTGGGTCCTGTATTCTCCCCCATTCCTCAAGTAAAATGTATTATTTTTCCCCATTGAGAGAAAAAATTCGCCATTTAAAAAAAATCATTCAAGATGCTACCTAAAGAAAGAATATTAGTCTTTAAAAATTCACAACACAAATTTCACCCATTAAAGGGACCAAATACCCATTCCCCAAAACAATAAAACTAGACAATGCTACACATCAAATATCTAAGCTCTAGGCATTGTGGTATTGGACAAGAAGATTTTCCAATTGGTTGTCATGGCAACCAGAGTTCTGCATGGAATTAGTTTTTTTAACAACTTTGGTAGAGCTTCATGCAAGGAACATCCCTCTAAAGTTTCATTGAAATTTGCCGACTGATTAACAAGGAGATGTTGTTTAAGGCAATCATTGATGGAAGCACGGACAGACGATGGACATCACACGTTCACAAAAGGTGAAAAGGTGCTAAGGTGAAAAAAAATGCTAAAGAATATCATCTTACCTTACAAGCTTCACAGATAAAGGCACCACAATAGAAACCAGCAGCTACATCACCACAGACTTGACACGATACATTCTCCATGTGTTTATTCTTACTAGACCTTCTCGAAGGGATCGCCCTTTTCTTTGGTTTCACCTCACCACTACTTCCAACAGTAGAAACCTTAGAAAAAAAACAAAACAAAATTCCTTCAACAAACAATATCTAGAAATTGATAGATAACATCAAAGACCTATACATTATGTAAGGGTAAGTTAGTACTGGTTAGTATACAGCACAGGAAAACAAGAAAACGAATGCTCCCGCTGAGCGCTCAGTCAAAAACAGGCCATAATTTTAACGGATATCAAATCTGACCTGTACTTTATTACCGGGTATTAAACACCTTCATGTAAGAAATTAAACCAATCCATGAAATATTTCTTAAGTTATCACTCGGAAACCAAAATTCAGACGGACGGAGGGACAGACGGACAGGGTAAAACTTTATACCCTCCCACCATTTTGAATGGCAGGGGCATAAAAATGGCGTAAAATCCACTGAAATGTGAAAAATGAGAAGTGGGGCATTTAATATGAAATTTTTGGTCTTATAGATTTCAATCCATTCATAATGATGACTGCATACGAAATTGAAGGGTTTCCTGTGATGGATAATGTTACATTTATTGATTCTTGTATGAAGTGTTTATGAAAACTCTTCAGAGAGAATCAAGGACATATATGACATTTTAAATGCAGATAAGAAAAAGATTCTAAAAAGAAAAAAATACAACAGTTCTCGTTAAATTTCTATTTACTTCTATTTATTCCCAATAGCATTTAGGCTTCAATTTTCCCAAATCTAAATGGAGAAATTCCCAATGAACATTTTAAACGAAAAAAAAAATCAAAATCAGACATAAAATGACAAAGTTATGACCATTATTTGACAAGAAGTATAGTTAACTAGTGAAAATAAACCAGAGAACTTGATTTATTTGGCATCGTCTTTTGATAAAAATAACTGAGTTGTCGCAACTCCAAATATCCCAATCGAATACCTCGCGAATTCATAAATATCGGGAATAAATACTGAGTTCAATATATTCAAAAATGAGTATGTCCGAAAATACTCAACTTAAGTCACTACTAGTACTTTATCGTAGAATAATCAGTTTAGTTAATCTGATGAAAGTAATATATTAACAATAAACATATACCTTTAATGTTTGCATTCAATTTTTTATAATATTGCTTTTACTAAACTTTTGTTTGTTGGACAATTTTTTACATCGTTTGAACATACTAGTAACAGTTTTTCACACTTCCCTACTGTTTGTAAAACATAACTTCCACAACAACACCAAACTATTATCAATCTATGTTATTATACTTTATTAGATATAAATCACAACTTAAATGTTTAACAGATCAGGTGTGACACACAAATACTAAAGCAACCAGTGTGTTTTGATCCAACTTTAATCCTGCCTGACGACGTCGCGAATTCATAAATACGTGAATAAAGAACAGCTGATTTTTTTACAAAAAACGCGAAATTTTGACCTCGCAAAAATAAAGCGTTCTACAGTATACAAGACTACAAGTCATGTATCTATAAAATGTAGAGTATCATATTTTCCTCTCATATTAGCTAAACCAATCCTTCCAGGAAGAATTTTCCATAATAAGTGTTAATGTAGACATTGTTGGAAAACTGGAAAATCTTTCACTGATCTTTTTTCCAATAATCAGCCAAGAAAATCGGTGAATTTATACTGACCGTCTAAGCTTAAGCTATGAAGTGTGGTCTAAGATAAGTTTTTTTCAGTATTTCGGGAACATGACCCATACCCTTGGGATTGGGAATTTGAGCAGTGTTTTACTCAAAATTAAGAAAAAAAATGACTACAATTTTACTAAGTTTAAATGAACACAAACATCCATTGTCTATGATGGAAAGTTTCTCTTGTTTCCATAGACTTAAATTGTTCACGTTAGTTTAACATGTACCCTATATCGTCATTATTTCTTTTTTTTATAAAGTATTAATAGGGATCTTTTGTCTGTGATTTGGGAAAAAAGATATTATTTTCGGATGGGAAACCGAATAAAGGCCATAAAATCGGCCAAAACAAAACCTGGCTAATGAGGACTCTCATTTTTTAACCTTAAAATGGCATTTTGACTCATGAAGTATACAAAGTAAAGTTTCTGAATTTACACCAAAGGGTCAAATGTACTATTTCAACACATTATAGGAAATTATGTCAACTCTTCAAATCATTATCAGCTAAAGATTTGACCCTCACTTTTGATCTAGTAGGCATCCTGTTTTATGTCAATGGTATTTATGGTTAAAAACTAATTATTTTCAGCTGATTAAAAAAATATAATTCACTCTCATTAGGCTAAGTTGATCCAGCCATGGGTAAAATGTATCATACCTAATCAGCCCTTTTTTGGGAAGGGTGGTGGAACCTTTTTCGAGGGGAATTTTGCGTCAAAAATAGGCAAATTGGGGAAAAATTACTAAGTTAACAAGCTTAGTGTAAAAAGATATTTTGGTTGGGGAATTTCTTTTCAAATTTGGGGAAAAATACATACTATTCAGCTTGAGGAATGGGGCCGAAAATCATCCCCAAACTTGTCATAAAAAAGGCCTGCTAATGAGCATGGGTAAAAGTTGAAAATTAATTTTATTTTTTTTGGAAAGCTTAAGCTCTGTGACATGGAAAAAATAAAAACCCGGCTGGTCAGGGCCTACCAAAAATTAGACATTCTGGCACATGCAAGAAAACCCTCATCCACGAATACAGTCAAACTGGTGTTAGTGGCCACCTCCAAATAAAGGCCATCCTGTGAATAAAGGCCATTCTTTAAAACTGTCATTGATTATTTAGATCAAAATGACCTCCGAAAAAGGGTCACCTGTCAATAAAGGCCACATATTTGTCTTTCCCAAAGGTGGCCTTTGTTCACAGGTTTGTCTGTATGTGATTCTTACCTGTTGAGCACTGGATGTAGTTCCCCATGACATCAAATCATCCCAGGTGTAAATTGAGTTGTCTTGAACATTTTCTGATTTAACGACAGGTTTACTTTCTGTTATGGATGACGTGTCATTCTCCGACGAGTTCAAGTTACGTTTTTTATCGGACGATGAAGAAATTACGCTCGATATTGTCGTAGCCTCAATTTCATCACTGTCATTTTTGTTATCAGCAACTGTAGACAAATTGTTGGATAATGTTCCACTACCAGATGTCGGCATACATGTTAAGTCATCGAGATCTTCAAGCTGTAGGGAACCGTCCTCAATTTCGGAGAAACTTAACCTTAAATCATCTGGTAGTGAAATCATAGATAAACTATCCGCACGCTGATGTTTAGGAGATGCCCGACCAGAGTCTGATATGGACGCTGTCTGATTGTCTAAAAATTCTGTCGAGTCGATGCTAATCTGCGACAGAAGAGCTTTTTTCGGTCCATGTGTCCTTTTATTAACCTGCGGTGGAACTTGATTATTTTCCATTGTCACGTAGACAATAAAAGCAGCATAAAAAGATGTACAGCAACAACAATACCCTCACTTGACATGGTTCGTATAAATCTCCTGATCACTTCATCTCACTAATTTCTCATTGATCTATGTTTAGCCTGTAATAATGAAGAAACAAAAGAATATAGTAGGTTGACATACATGAGTATTGATTTTTCAACCTACCTTCAAATAGGCTGAAAATAAAAATAAGTTTATTTGGAGTGCTCCAACCCAGAATTTTAGCACTGTGTAGGTACATGTAGGTAGGAATTTTTTTACTATGTAACAAAAATGCTAGTAGGTCAGGGCACTCCACGCAAACTTTTTTTCAGCCATGTCGATAAATGCTTCCATATAACAAGATGAAAATGATGACTGCATTGCTCATCAGAATAAATGAATAATGTTTATGACCCAAGGATGCTACAGACCAAGTATGGTGAGGATTCATCCATTGGTTCAGGAGAAGTTATTTAAAGGTATTTCTATTTTTAGCTCTACTCTAGTAGCCCCTAAAAGGGGCCGACCGAACTTATCTGAGTAAACCAGACAGAGGGCCATCTAAGGATGCTTCAGATCAATCCCCTGATTCATGAGAAGAAATAATTTTAAGGTATTTCTATTTTTAGCAGTTACAGCCCTTCAAATACATGTAGACTTCATGAAGACGTGCATTTTCCTTGATCTATTCTTGCATACTTCATTATTCATATATAGTTCATGAAGAATGAATAACTGTTAGACAGGGGACTGGTGGCCCCTTAAAAGAAACGATAAATAACGGTAAATATGAGCAAATTGCAGTAAGAAAGTCACAAGGATGCTACTTTGTTCACAGACTTGACAGCAGAGTTTTTTTCCTTCTATAGCAGGAGTCGTTAACAGGCATCTTCCCCTCAGGAATAAAATTATGCAGTTTTCTCCTAAAATTCCACGTACATTAAGTTTTTTCTTCCCCTTTTGCAAACATTATGTGTTATTTTCCCCTAAATTCAAGGACAAGGCCCCTTCCCTACATGTACCTGTGAAAAAATCCCTGGACAGTATCATAATATTCTTATCTACTTGGATTGATCATATAGAGCACATTTTATGAACAAATGTGAAATGCACCACAAAAAGTTTTCAATCAATTTTCAAGTCAAAACTCTAATTAATCAGTATGAGCACCAAATTCTCATGAGAGTTAAAACCTGTTATATAAGCATGTTGTCCAACATGATATAAATCCATACCGTAATTCGATATCTTACTTAATGTCAGAACAATGTCAAATGGCATCTTCAGTCAACATTTTGATAACCTTCTTTACCTGAATAATATTTGTGAGATAATTTAGACTTTTACAGAGCCTCTTGACCTCACATAGTGACCAGGTTCACCCTAAATAAAGTCAATACAGTCCATAGGGTAGACTGGACAAACTGAGAGTTAACATTAAACATGGACAAATCCATAAAGAGACTTTAAATTGTTGACAGATGTCCGAATGTCGTTTTTCAAAGGTGATTAGACAGTACAAATATAGGTTTATCATAATTTGCAAATAATTGATAATTTGTCATTCAGAGGAATTAATTGGTCTTTGATGGTTCAAAACAACACTAAAAATTGTATCTGCATTAATTTTGAACTCATTGTTCTCAATATTTGCATACATCGAAGTAGATTTTCAGTCCTAAGCATAACTTTTTAACAATAAAGAGACCATGATCTATGTCAAACCAAATAAGTTGCCAACTTATAAAAGAAATGTTTGCACCCTTTCCTCAAACTAACACCAGGTGACACCTGATCAGATATTTTGTAATGAGCTCCAAAAACAAAATTTAATTAATGACAATTATGTGGATATACGCCGATACGGTCAAGTTTGTGTGACCTCAGCAGGGCTTGACACTAACTTTTTCAGGAGGTAGTCAGCAGGACTACCAGCAAAGAAAATGAGGTAGTCCTTGCAAAATATAGTAAGTCCTCATTCTAATAAATAGAGACATGTTTGTCATTTTATTTCAATGCCTATCAAGTGTACTTTATTAGAATAAAAGACAAGTATGAAAGTCAGATTTTCACGAATGTATTGAACAAAGTTATACAGGTTAAATCACATCCGATCTTTATTTTTTAATTTAGATTTGTACTTGAAGTTGTAGAATTCAGGTCACCCAAATATCAGGTAGCTTTATGGGATACCCAGCTTTGAAACCTAGGTAACCCATGGAGAAAAAAGGTAGCCTCGGGCTAACAGACCATTGTTAGTGTTGAGCCCTGCTCAGTGATCTCATTAGACCCTTAAAATGGTATTTTGACTTAGCGAAATAAAGCTTTTGATTATTTTGACTCTTGTGAATTTATATCAAAGGGTCATTTTCACTATTACATTAGAAGGAAATTATGTTGACCCTTTAAATATGTAAGGGTAATTTTTTAATAAGTGTTTTTTTTATGGATTGAACATGAATGAAAACTGTCATACATACAATGTATGCTTTACATGCAGGGCCTTATCCAGCTATTACGGGAACGCTAATTTTTTCATGTAAATTTACTTCTGTGGGACAGGCTTCCCAACAAAGATAGACACAGGTTTCTCAATAAGTTTGTTCCTAACAGGCCCAAAAGCTAGACTAACACTAAAGTAACAGGCCTGCTAGGTGGGGAGGTCGGGCATTTTCTAGCAATATTTTATAAACTTTTGAGATTCCTAACCGGCCCAACCACATTTCTAAGCAGCTAAATTGGCCTGCAGCCTGCTGTTATTGAGAACCCTGTAGAGAGCCTAAGGCGATAAAATCTAAGTATCCTGAAATATCGACCGCATTTAACAGTCGTTACTTTCCCTTTTTTCTGCTGTTTCTGATTAATCTGAATTTGTTTTTGAAAATTAGGGGAAAAATTGGCTATTTTGGATTGGGAATGATGTCGATATACAGCCCCTGGTTATAGGATGAAAATGCACTCTGTCATGGTTCTAGTGATACCAGTTAATATCTTTTTACTACCATTTAGGATAAATATCATTCTGTTGGTTACTAAGCAATGGACTTCCATCTCACAAATATGCAGCCATTAAATACTAACATCGAGACATTGAATAAGCTAAACCACAGCGAAATTACATTGATTAATTGATTAGCAAGCTTTAGCGTAAATGCTTAAGGTGGACGTAAACATAGATGTCAACTGCAGAAGTGGACTTGATCAAGCAAAGCCTGATTCCATGCCAAAATACTCATGAAATCATTTTGATTCAGAACAGCAAGTACTGCACTAAGGAATTGTAACGTCACAAACAGCGCACAATATACAAATATCATAATTGTTATTTAACAATAATACGAGCATGCATACGTTCTTTTTTGAAGCTGATCTAAATAAACAAACTGTGTCCTATTTACACAACTAGGTCAGGGTTACCATACAGTGTCACAAAAAAAAATGTGTTAAAATAAATTGTGCAAACCTGTTGACAGTTAATTACTCGAATGAAATGAATAGATCTATGTATATTATATCACATTATCCACAAATAGCACCAAGACAACGCACATGTCAAGTTAATTTCGAACAATAATCAACCAATTTATGTGTAACACAAATATCGGTGACCACGTCTAAATCACCAGACGCTTTCTAACCTGATGAAAGCGTTTGACTGATTTTCTCTAAACTGGTTCCCGTTCCTTGTTCCTGTGCACGAAAAAAAACAATGAATCAACGGGGAACAATTTACACGTTATTCCGATCGCAGTAATCTCCCCTACCAATTATCGGTATAACTATTTTTCTCATTTTCTCAATAGTACTTCGATCATTTATATATTGTTTAACTTCCCATTCGACAGCTACGGTAATTTCAGGGGGGGGGGGGGGGGGGGGGGACAAGAGCCACCATGGAGAGAGATAGAGAGAGAGGGGGTTTATATCCCTTCCCATATTTTGACTCGTTTTCCTGGTCATTTGTTGTATGCTACCCGTAAAGCGACGGTGTATATACGTATACACTCATCACCCATGTACTAAACCAAAACTCTTGACAACTGATATAGATATCTGTATCAGTTGTACGGGGATCGTTTTCTGTGACAATGAACACAATTTGGGTGTTTTAATTATAATTTATTTCAAAATTAACAACACTGGATCGTTATTACGTAGGTTACATTTGGGGTCATCCATGAGTCCCCGCCGGGATAGGTTCGCTGGAGATGGAAGTAGGTCATATACAGACCTTAGAAGAAACGATAGCCTCAATGGTTCGTAGTTCCAAATGTCTCCCCAAGTTAACTTCCTGTCAGTGGTGTTCCATGTGGTCCATGCTCCCTGTGCTCCCATCTCCACCGCCCTTGCCTGTCTGACATGTTCTTCTGCTCTCCTGACCTCTGACTGGATCATGGCACGTCTCTCATTTTGGTTTGACCTGCTCCACAGTACAGTCTTGGTTACGCCTATACCTTGACGTCCAACAGTGGTCATCCCCACAATATCTCTCGGCCTGAGCTCTCGGCCTGGTTCACAGACTCTGTTGCTGACCACAAAAAGTACAATATGTATATGTCTGAAATCAAGCAGTCTTTATTTGAATGTTCAGAGAAGACTGAGTGGAATTTACTTATTTTTTACATCATTTTTTCTCGATGCTGGGGACACTGTTAGGCGATTTGTGTTCATGAAGCACCATTTAAAAAAAAATTATTTCCTATTTCAAGCAATTAATGCACTGACCGAATAAACCAGTATCTGTGCTTACTTCATGCAAAATAAAACAAAAACGAATTGCACAATGGCATTATATTTATGCGTATTTAGATACAGTTTTCAATTAAATCAAAATGTTATGATACGCACTCTTGTAATCCATCTTATCTAAAGTAACCTGGGTACGATTAAAAGACCACCATCTTCCGCAGAAACCATGCAGGCTTAAAAACGAAACGTTGGAGCTTTCTTTCTCATTTGATATGTTAACTTTGCTGCTGTCATGTTTTGTTACTAGTTGTGAATTAATGTACATATGTATATGTCACTTGGAATTTTGGCAGAAATAAACTATCTATCTATAAATATATTTTCGAAATAAACAAATGTTCCCGTGAAATCATTCAGTTACAAAAAATGTACATGTAGGTGCTGACAAATCATATCCCCCTTCAAACTTGTTTTACTGACACACTTAGAGTCAACTGATCTGACTTCATCATTACTGAACATCAACTTTTAAAATTCGATTCGTCACGTCATCCTTAGGTACATGTCTGGTCCTTTTGTAAATTTGTATATTTGGAACGATGCTCCGTTTTAAAGAACGACAACTCGTGTAAATTATACCGTGTGGTAATAAACACAGTTTCTTCCCTTGTGGATAGCTTAATGAGTAAATGACGGAAACCTGTATTATTTTTCAAAAATGTTTCAGTAATGTACGGCGACCGATTCATCAAACAAAGTTTCCTGCTACGGATTTTAACCATGTAGTACTAAATTACACGTCCACAAGGTATTGGCAACCGAATTCTCACCATGTGGAGGAATATCGACATTGTTGTCATGGAATGGTATATGATCGACCTGCAGCGACCGGAATTCGAACTCAGATCGCCGGGTTACAAATCCAGTACATTAACCACTGGAAAACGACCGCGGCTAAAAAACACAGTAATAAGTAAGATAAATAAAACTTATTGTTTCATATTCCTGAATTTAGTTTACGAACGGTAAAAGGTATGAGGCTTGATTAAGATCTGACTAAATATAAAGATTTTTGCCCAAAATTATATAATATACTGGCAAAGACCTATACTATAAAAAGCGCACCTTTTAGCGCCCACGCAATGGTACGATATTTCGTAGAGTGTCTGACCTCTGTATAGTATACATGTATAGGTTTTTAACGCTGACCAGTGCATAATTTATAGGACCACAGTACCACATACGAATCCGAATAGGGTACGTAACAGCGGTCTCGTCCCATGCCTTTTTGACCGGCCCACGATATTCCATGTTACACTGTCTTGTAACCCGATTCAGATTCACGGTATTGTGGCCCTTTATTTATCAGTACATTGTATATACAATTTTGGAAATATTTCTTTACAGTATCTACGCTTGTAGGCGCGGGGTGAAATTACTCTGGCCCTATCTAGATTCGGGTACTATTGTACATGCAATGCAACCTCTCAAAAAAAAAAACACCCGTTGGGACTAGCATTATTATTATGTTGTTGTTGAGAGGTTGTTGCGTTAGGGAATTTAAATTCATAGTGAAATCTTTCAGTGAGAAAAATCATGATATTGTTGCTCTCAATAGAGGGCCGCTCTGGAAAGATTGTACTGTGTACTCATTTCTTCCAGACTGTGTTAGAGAAGCTAACTTAGTGTGTGAAGTAAACAATGGTACCGTTCTTGTTTACATTTTATTCGCTTTCTATCAATGTTGCCGTCGTAAACAAATCCCCGATTTCCCATTGTGCGGTCGTTAAACTTCTATGAATTTAACGATTCCGTTCCGTCGTTTTGAAACAACCAATAATTTGGATGACTGGATCATTGCACTGTTATTAATTTTTCATCAACTACGGCTGATGCATGGAATGATATCACTATGCCTTCAATGTGTTGTTTCAAAAACAATTACAGTCAACTATGTGTGAATAATGACCACCTGTGTGCATGCCAGTAAACAACCGTCATAATTAATGAAATTGTACACATGTATATAAAAAAAGATTAACCTATCATTAAGGTCAAATACGTATGACGACCGTCTTCTTAATTTATCACCATTTTGTGGCCTTCATAAACAGGTTAGATTGAAATAGCCGTAAACTGTTTGTTTCTGGTTATATGGTCATTAAAAATACGGTAGGTAATTAATGATAGGAAGGCGGTTCTATATATCATGTATACTAGTAGTTTATTTTTGAAATCAGTAGGCACTGAGGCTCATGTGAACATACAATTTCATACATGAAATTACAAATGACGTGACAAAGACCATGGTTAACATGAAAAATAATGATTTACACAGATTATGGCTTGAACTAACAAATGAGGTATAAAGTTGTTTTATGAAATGTAATGCCAATGGATGAGAGTAAGCTAAGTATTTAAAAAAGTACATTTTGCGACGGTCTTATCATTAAGAGTGTAATTGAGATGATAATTCTGAACCTTGAGTGGCGGAGAAGGTGTATAATGTTCTTTTTTTGGTTGAATTATTTCAAACATAGTAATTAGATAAAATACTATCTATTTGTCAAAATATTATAAGATATGAAGTGTTTCTGATGAAATGAAACAAATGGAAAATGGTTAAGGGCACAATTTACCAACAGCAATAATATAAGAAAACATTCTTAAATAAGACAAGAGAATAAAATGAATGCAACAATTAATATTTACAATTGATGAGCGTGATGAGTACATAATATCAATATTAAACCTGTTTCATTTATAACAATGTACATTTTGTAAGTACAAATGTACAAATGTAAAAATGCAACATTTGCCCGGATAAATTATATTACATAATCATAATTTTTTTTTTTATTGAAAGCGTGCAAAAAGGTAAAACGTGTAAAAGTCGTTGCACCGTTCCTCGGGCCTGATAAAACGTTTAGGTTCTTGGGAAAAATTAGGGTAGGTCGGGAAAAGCAGAAACGAACAACTTTTTACGCCTTCTATACTAAAAGTTCTATACTATGATTAGTTACACAATATAACGCAAATTTAATCTATCAACACGCACGTGTGCCGTTATTCAGTATTGGAAGTCAAGTAAACTCGTGTAAACAGTCAAACTTGTGTTAACGGCCATCTCCGATAAAGACCAGTCTTTGAATAAAGGCCGTTTCTTGAAAACAAAAAAAACATTGATATTAATTGATTAACATTGATTAATAAGAACAAACTGACCTCCGAATAAAGGCCACCTGTCAATAAAGGCTCAGGGTGGCCTTTGTACACATGATTAACTGTATAGGTATGGTAAGACTACTTGGTAATCTTTCATATTAACCGTCTGTGAACTATATTATATTTTACGCTCAACTCACGAACTGTTCGGTTGGTTAAAAAGAACCAATCTCCCTAATAAAGTTCACACTGTCTACCCATGTAGTGAGAAGAATGTCAGAATACGTATATCGAACAGACCGGCCTTAAGTATTTTAGCGTGTTTATCACATTAAACTGTTGCGAACTTCAGAAATTCATTAATTTTGGTGCTTCTTTATTCAAAATATCTTACTGTTTATCTTTTTTATGATATTATTAGAGATACCAGATATTATGGGGTTAGTAAAATTAAGGACGAACTATATATATATACTTAGTGCAAAAAAGAAACACTAACTTGATAATATCATATTGGTTAATAAGTTTAAGTTTAGAGTATAATTAATATTCGGTCTTACCTGTGAACAAAGGCCACCCTTGAGTAAGACATAATGTCACCTTTATTGACAGGTGGCATTTATTCGGAGGTAATTTTGTTATAAATAATCAATAACGGTTTTTAAAAGAACGGCCTTTAGTATTAACAGACTGGCCTTTATTCGGAGGTTGCCGCTTATACAGGTTTGAATGTAGTTTGTATGATAATTTAGGCACCATTTGGATAATTCCATGATTTATCAATGGCAAAACTGTTGTTTACAATGAATTGTTGGTAATTATGCTTCTGTGTAGGAACTCTCACCTTTCATCCGTAGTTTCTCTCTCGTGAACAACATGTACTTCATAAACATGTTGGTCAAATCCTGGACGTCATGGAAAGACATCATTAACATTACATATTTATAGATGTACTCTACATATATCATTATTTCTGGTTAGCCCCCACCTGTGAATAAAAACATCGTTGTTAATAAGTCCGTATTTAATCTCTTAGGTCAAATTTCTTAGGGTCAATACAAATGTACTTCATAACAGTGTATTCTCTCCCGTCGGCGGTTATTGTTCAAATGCTTTCAAGGGTGTGTCAGGAATCGATTCTTATTTAAAATTCATGTCTCAGACAAAAATGTGCTTGGTTGCTAATGGCGCAATATTCCATTATCGAATTATGTTTTATAAGATCTATGGTTTGTTTAGAGGAAATATTGCCTAAATGTTAAAATGGCATTTTAGCAGACAATCCTAAGACCTGCAATACATCATTCTACGTTTTGTTTATTTTTGTAGTTTGTCTATAATTCTCCGCTGTTTGCACACCCTGGATTCGTCTTTATTTAGAACGCCAACGTGGTGTATTATATAAACTATATTATATACAAATGTCCATAAGTTCAATGCGTATGAATTTTGCAGTAAGAATCTTCAGGTGAGTAAAGTACAGTTTCTTTGTTTGAGTTTTTACGCTCCTTTTCAACAGTCAGAGTCATATGAGACGGATAGTCCATCTAACCATTGTTACTGGGAAGAACCAGTACTATAGACTCACATCCTCCGTAAGCAACTGTCTACTTTCTCACAAAAAAGAGACATGGTCGGTAACTGGGCGACGCTCTATCAGTGAGAGGTTACAGTGATTTGAAGTCAGCGACCTTAACCACTCGACCACCGAGACACAGCTCCCTGCATGGCATCTTTAACCAGTATACTTACTGTGGAATCATTAATTTTCGTTGGGGATTTAATTTCGTGGATTTCGTGGGTCGGCTCATCCACGAAATCATATCCCCACGAATTTAAGTGCAGAGATGATGCATTTCTTTTCAAAAATCAAAATCCACGAATTTATGTCCCCAGGAAATAGCCATTTTAGTAAAAAAAAACACGAAAATTGAGCCCAACGAAAATAAATGAAAATACAGTATACAGTCCACACGGTCAGATACTGACTTCTGAGCGTTGATATCGGTCAAAAGACGACCATGACTCACAATGTTCGAATGCTTAAACAACTCGCACGATGTTCTGATTTCTTGGCACCGACATAATTATAAGTTCCGCACTCAGTATTTTTTCCAGATAAGGGTATAATTACAATTGTGTATACATTAGAAACAGGAAATTACAACATAAAACATACAACCAGAGTTCAGATTCTTGACCTTTACCGAAATATGAGGGTTTATTATAATTCTATTGAACGAGATGATAAATAAGTAGTTTCCTACAGGGGGAGTAGTGGTGTTGGGGTAGAGTGTCGGACTCCTAACCCGGAGGTTGCGGGTTCGAATCCCGTCAGCGGCGGAATTTGACCGAAACCTTCACAATTCCTTCTTTCGGTGCGAGTACTGGTCAGAATTCAGGGAGCAGTCTTCGAGAGTACTTAATATAAAGTGTAAGAACTTGCTCTACAACTGATGTAAAATAAATACATGTATAAGTTTAAAAAAAGACTTGAAAGCTCTTAGTTACACATACCCAACATCAGGCTACTTTTCATGTTCATAATTATCTGATCGTCTTTTTTTTCTTGTACCCGCCTCCGTGATCGAGTGTTAAATCACTGTAACCTCACACTGATAGAGGTGTCGTGGGTTCGATCCCAGCTACCGACCATGTCTCTTTATGTGAGAAAGTAGAGTTGCTTACGGAGGATGCGAATCTAGTACTGGTTCTTCCCAGGCACGTTGGTTAGGTAAACTGTCCACCTAATATGACTCTGACTGTTGAAAAGGGCGTAAAACTCGATACAAACAAATATCTTCTTCTCTTCCATTGACAAAAAGTCAGTCATCATCAACATCTGTGATTTTGATCCAATAAATGCGATGTACTGGTCAGAGGTCATAAAACATGAGCACAGTCTCCTAGCTCAAATCTCAATTCCATTTTAGAAGTATAACGGTTGAAAAGATAGCGCTGATTGATGTTTAAATGCATATGCAGATCAGTTATGCTTTCAGACTAGCGTATCAATAATATCAAAATAGCCTGATCAAAATTAATTTAAAGAAATCTTAAAAGACAACATACGAGATTTGAGCTCGGAGACACATCATTAGTTTTATTTATAACCTGTACATATGCTTTTTTTAAATTCAGTTCTAAAGACATCGATCTTATTAAATACCAAAAAACATGTTTTTGCTATTTATCTTTTAATTATTGAGAAATAGAAACACCGTACAGTGAATCCTGTGAATGAACAAAGGCCACCCTTGGGAAATACAATCTGTGGCCGTCACTGACAGGTGGCCATTATTGGGAGGTCATTTTGTTCTAAATAATCAATGACTTTTTTTTTAATTCACAGGGTGGCCTTCATTCGGAGGTGTTTACTAACACCGATTTGTCTGTTATTGTTTAGAACGACCAATCCCACCGCTCAGCGTTGTTTATTCGAAATGCTCGAGTATCATAGTTAATGTCTAGAAATAATACACAAAAGGTATTTATTGCAGACATTTATCCTAATAGCTGGCAATAAGACTTATTTGACAATCGATAGTATATTGTATATTGCATTATTTTCTTCATGATAAGGAGTGGCACGAACTTAAGATCTTAGCTAAACGTAATGTCTAAGAATCAACAACTTGCCGCTTTAAACAGACACCAAGAATCATTGATATATCTTTTGTTCGCCGACCCATTCGATAATTGTGGTCATTTCAGAGCCGCCCTGACAGAGAGAGGCGGGGGACTAGACACAAGAGAACCGGACATTTATATTTCTTTTCTTTTCGAAAAGTTTTCCCTGATTCTTCATTGTGCCAAGTGTGAAGCACCGATGCACGCCACGCCCCTTTTCCTGTGATTTTCTTGACTCAATACATGGCTCGGTAGTTGGGATGGGGACACTAAAAAAGCGGAGCCGAGAATCGTACAAACGATCTTACTAAGAATTAATAATAAAGACGTAAGTATATTGTTCATAATACGGTGACCATAATATTATTGAAACTCTTTGAGTATATCGTGTAAATGCTGATAAAAAATCGGTGATGTGTGTAATATGGACATACTCCGTAGAATTTAGTGTAATTTGTAAAATACAGTGAACTCTGACTTAAGCGGCCATCTAAAAGATAAATCCCTCCTTATTAAACGGTCACTCCATAGCAAAAAATATTTGATTATAATAAACCAAATGTCGATCTAAATTCGGATAATACCAGGCTCGGTATTCGGATTAAACCTGGTATTCGGATAATCGGTTCTTGAATATTCAAGGTTTTTACTGTATACATCATGCACATAGAATATTCGGTGTAGTTTGTTCATAGACGGGGCTGTAAGTGTGTTTGTGTATTAATTTAAAGTCAAAAGGCAGAACGATATTTGATCATTCTAACCTTGATGCAGACAGAATCACGGGACATCCTTGTATTACTTTATTCGAAGGGGCCCCTAGCGAGCATGTACGCTTCACAATTTGGTTAAGTCTCCTGTAGTGTCCTACAAATCTCTTTTATTAATTTTCTACTGGTAATTTCCGCCAGCAATGTCAAACATAGGAATGGTTGTTCCAGAATAATTTACATCTAAATGATAGAAGCCGAGTCCTGCGTCGTCAAACATGATTGATCGATTGATTTCTAACATCCAGAGCATCAGATCCGCTGACAAAGCACTTCCCATCTTTCGGCCAGTGGATATTCGTCGTGTATGATTGAATGTGGCATATTGAGCAAGATAGCGTTCGCAACACGAATATCTTGATCAGCTGAGTATAACCGTCAAGGCAGAATTGTTCCGAATTGAATTGTGATCCTGTGACGCTGACGGCCGGAACGTACTTTTTCATATCTCATGTTCAGTTACTTCCCTTTATGTTAAATTAGCATTTGTAATTCGTATCGAAATAGATTAGAGTTAAACCATTCGGACCTTGTTTTAGAACCTTCCAAAAGCATATATATGGCTAGATATATTTACAATCACTTAAATAGCGAATGATTCGACGTAGGCTGATAATATTATAGCGTACGAGTGATGGAAAACTCGTACACGAAAGTTCAGTTATTGAACGCTTATTAAAAGTTGTGCAAGGTAGGCGCTTGCATATGTCACGGAGAAATACGAGGATTGGCGGTAGTTACCGAACGGTATTAGCCAATGGAAGCGCTGCAGGTGGTATATAAACCATTTTCGCAGGAGAAACTCTTTAGTATCGTTTATACTCACGTGAAAGCGACATCACTGTTTCAATTGACGGGGGCTTTGTCCGTATTACAACTACAAAATCTGTCTACTCGTGTTCTCATAGAAAGCTTAGCTATCGTGAGAGAGTTACAGATTAGCTAGTCTAGATACCGGGTCGTCGTCGAAAGATACAGCTGAGTTGGAACTTGTATTGTTAACTACTGGTTTGTAGTATACAAGTTGTGGCGCAACTCTTATTGCGCTCTGACTCATTTAGACTGTAGTTGATAGTCTATTTGAGGGTATATAGTTCTATACAGTAGGTATAGGCTGGTAGATATACCGGGTCGTCGTTGAAAGATACAGCTGAGTTGGAACTTATCGTCAGCTACGAGCTTGGTAGTATATATAAGTTGTGGCGCAAGTCTTGATACGCTCTAACTTATTTAGACTGTAGTTGATTGTCTATGTGAGGATACATGTAGTTCTGAATAGTGGTTCGTGTTGAACGCCATTAGTTTTATAAGTTTGGTCCCGTGTAATGAATTACGTTATATAGTGAAGTTCCATCCATTCGTTGTAAATATTGTATGTATAGTATATTGTTTTTGTTACCAATCAATTAGCCTAGGTAGGCCCGAGGAAAATTAGTATATCTTACTGTATATATTGAGTTACAGCCCGGTTATAGGGTTGGTGATTATTGTATTAAGTGTATTGTGCTCGGTACACGTTACAATTGGTGGCAGCGCGGTGGGATACAACTAACTTTGTAAGTTAGGACTCACGTACTGACCGGCATTTATTTAAGGTCATTGTTTATATTAATTAGATACTTAGTAGTTACAGTAAGATGTCGGAAATAGATTACTCTATGGATCTTTCTGATTCATTACGTCAGATAGCGGAGTTGAAGCGTGAAAACAGGGTGCTTAGGCTGAAGTTAGAAATTGAATCGTTGGAAAGAGAGGTTGATACAACAATGAGACTGTTAGATGCATACCCGCAACCTAAAGTATCAACTAGCATGGGTCAAGTATCTTTCCCACACCCACAAGCTAGCAGTACGCCGTATGGTCAGCAAGATAATAGTTCAAAAAGTAAGGTACAACATGTACCAACAGTAACAACACCAGTAAACAAGTCAGAGCTAATGAATGCTGAGGCATCAGTTCATGAATGGGACGAATTTGTCACAATGAGGCCGAAAGTAGTTAGAATGGATGAAACTGCGTCTGTAAACAATCAAAGCACTGAAAGCGTCAAAAAGTCGAAGAACTTTATCAAGCCAGCAACATACGATGGGTCGAGCTCATGGATAGATTATAAAGCACATTTTGAGGCTTGCGTTGAACTGAATGGTTGGACTGTTATACAGGCTGGGTTATATTTAGCTGTATCACTACGTGGCCAAGCTCA
Source organism: Lutraria lutraria (assembly GCA_964023205.1). NCBI lineage: Eukaryota > Metazoa > Mollusca > Bivalvia > Venerida > Mactridae > Lutraria > Lutraria lutraria. The sequence continues at coordinate 28,719,116 of OZ026834.1, forward strand.
GGGTGTTTTTGGAAATTTAGACGGAAATAAGCAAAATTATGAGAAATTGTCCAAAGCACTTGAAGAACGATTTTCTCCTCCTAATCAAACCGAGTTATACAGAGCACAGTTACGAGATAGGCGACGACGTGCTTCAGAAACATTGTCAGAGCTTGGACAAGACATTCGTAGGTTGGCAAATCTAGCATATCCGTCTGCTCCAGCTGATGTGCGTGAAACACTTGCGATGGAACAGTTCATTGATTCTTTGGTAAGCAAAGATATGAGACTAAGAATCAAACAAGCTAGGCCAGCATCTCTAAATGAAGCTGTGAGACACGCTGTCGAACTTGAAGCTTTTCAGAGAGCCGATAAGAATCACGATTCTCCCGGTTATGTGAGAGTTGTAACTACCAACAGATTTGGTAGAAAAGTTAAGGAACCTGTATAGTTACAAGATTTTGTGTACAGTATTTTCAGTATGAAAAGAAACTAAAAAAAATATATAAAAAAAAAAATTATAGCATTTGCTAGAATTATGATAAGTTAATTGTTGTTTTTGATTTTCACATGTAGTAAAAGATGTAACTTCGACATGTTGTAAATAATGTTGCTGTAGAAATGTACAAAATGTATATTAGTTTTAATGTTCACAGATAGTGGAGGATGGAACTTAATTATTATGTTTTAGTTGAAAGTATGTTTTGATTGAGTTTCATAGTTAGAAATATGGGACTGATATTGATGTTTTTTTTTTTTTGTGTGTGTGACTTTTACACATAGTTACTTTGATCAGCGTGTTGTGTATATGATACAAGCGGGACGCATGAAACCGGAGGCGTGGGTAGTGTGACGCTGACGGCCGGAACGTACTTTTTCATATCTCATATTCAGTTACTTCCCTTTATGTTAAATTAGCATTTGTAATTCGTATCGAAATAGATTAGAGTTAAACCATTCGGACCTTGTTTTAGAACCTTCCAAAAGCATATATATGGCTAGATATATTTACAATCACTTAAATAGCGAATGATTCGACGTAGGCTGATAATATTATAGCGTACGAGTGATGGAAAACTCGTACACGAAAGTTCAGTTATTGAACGCTTATTAAAAGTTGTGCAAGGTAGGCGCTTGCATATGTCACGGAGAAATACGAGGATTGGCGGTAGTTACCGAACGGTATTAGCCAATGGAAGCGCTGCAGGTGGTATATAAACCATTTTCGCAGGAGAAACTCTTTAGTATCGTTTATACTCACGTGAAAGCAACATCACTGTTTCAATTGACGGGGGCTTTGTCCGTATTACAACTACAAAATCTGTCTACTCGTGTTCTCATAGAAAGCTTAGCTATCGTGAGAGAGTTACAGATTAGCTAGTCTAGATACCGGGTCGTCGTCGAAAGATACAGCTGAGTTGGAACTTGTATTGTTAACTACTGGTTTGTAGTATACAAGTTGTGGCGCAACTCTTATTGCGCTCTGACTCATTTAGACTGTAGTAGATAGTCTATTTGAGGGTATATAGTTCTATACAGTAGGTATAGGCTGGTAGATATACCGGGTCGTCGTTGAAAGATACAGCTGAGTTGGAACTTATCGTCAGCTACGAGCTTGGTAGTATATATAAGTTGTGGCGCAACTCTTGATACGCTCTAACTTATTTAGACTGTAGTTGATTGTCTATGTGAGGATACATGTAGTTCTGAATAGTGGTTCGTGTTGAACGCCATTAGTTTTATAAGTTTGGTCCCGTGTAATGAATTACGTTATATAGTGAAGTTCCATCCATTCGTTGTAAATATTGTATGTATAGTATATTGTTTTTGTTACCAATCAATTAGCCTAGGTAGGCCCGAGGAAAATTAGTATATCTTACTGTATATATTGAGTTACAGCCCGGTTATAGGGTTGGTGATTATTGTATTAAGTGTATTGTGCTCGGTACACGTTACAATCCCATGATCTCGGATTTTTTCACGGAACCCCTCTGATTTTTCCGCAGACTCTTGAGTATATCCAGACTTGGTGTAAGCACCAGCAATGTCATTGTAATAGGGCTAAATAATGGCTTTTACTGCATTAATGTGATGTTTTGTCTCTCCCAAGTGACCTTTGTTAAGCTGATAGGACGGTTCAGAAAATGTGGTTTGTATTGACTCGGATTTGTCCCAAAGAAAACTATCGTACTAATAAAGAACAAGAAGCAGTGTTTGTTTGATCAATGAATATTGTATTTTTATTAAACAGGAAATTATGCGATAACACATAGACAATAAGATTAATCAACTAAACTTTACTTAGTCATAGAACTATGTTCACATATTTTGGACACGCATTGCACTTTCGATTCATTTATTGTTTGCTATTTGACGAAATTGGATTCATAACGAAATTACATCCGTATTTGGTCAGGTTTACACATTCCCAACAATTCGTTCTCGGTACAAAGCCAGTAACTTTTAAGCGCCAAGTAATTTTATAATACAATGTTCTATAACACAATATATCAGATGAAATGTATTCTACATAAAACATTCATTTTACGAACGAACGAACGAACGAACGAACGAACGAACGAACGAACGAACGAACGAACGAACGAACGAACGAACGAACGAACGAACGAACGAACGAACGAACGAACGAACGAACGAACGAACGAACGAACGAACGAACGAACGAACGAACGAACGAACGAACGAACGAACGAACGAACGAACGAACGAACGAACGAACGAACGAACGAACGAACGAACGAACGAACGAACGAACGAACGAACGAACGAACGAACGAACGAACGAACGAACGAACGAACGAACGAACGAACGAACGAACGAACGAACGAACGAACGAACGAACGAACGAACGAACGAACGAACGAACGAACGAATCAATCAATCAGTGGAAATATTTTAGATTTGGAACGTAATTAATAATAATTATACAATATAAAAATGATCTCAATTTTACAAATTACATGTATGCCATTGGTATCTTAACAATTATCAATTAAGATGAAAGAAATTACATTTTGTATTAGGTTCAAGAAATATTGTTTATAATCAATATGATATGGAATATGTTAACAATGTCAAATGAATAAACGGTTAAACTAAATTCATTTACAGTACAACCTCTCCAGAGTGGCCCTCTCTTGAGCAACAACCTCCCTTCAGCAACAGCATGATTTTTTCCCAGTACACGATTTAACCATTATTTAAATTCAACCTCTCTATAGCAACAACCTCTCAACAATAAAGTAATTTTGTTACTCCAGAAGGGTGTTGCGTTACAGAGGTTGCACTGTAATTTCATTAAATCATAATATAGTAGAATACAGTTATAGCGAATCACGCGAACAAAATAAATGCAACAAATTTATTATATTTATTTCATTGAAATAAAGAAGTGCTTTATCATGTCATGGAATAATAATTATTTCGCTATAAATCCGAGCTCGCTATAGTGGTCGCAGTGGTTTTACAGTATTCAGAAATAATACAGATGTACCATTATCAATTTCTTGGTGTTTAAGTACGACTCAATAAATTTCGATACAAGTCAGAATCGAATATTTTATTTGTATAATAAAACTTAAATAAAAATCAATTGAATATATTTTTGGCAAAATGTAAAGCAACTACAGTAAACCCCCTAAAACGGGACATCCTGAATCCGGAATTCCCTGAAAATCGGGTTTTTTTTCAAGTCTCATTTTTTCGGAATGTTTATCAAAAGCTCTCTGAATACCGGAATTCTCCGAAAACTGGACTTTTTGGCCAAGTCCGGATGAGGTCCGGTTTTATGGGTTTTACTGTATACTATTATAATAATTATATACATGTACAAATGTTTGAAGTCAACAGTCGGCGAACAGTTATTATGATAATCTGCAGAATTCATGACATGATGACTACATGTATATGTATATTTAACCAATATACAACCAAATTAATATACCAGCAGCAAAAATGTGTCTAGCATTCATGTATGATCAAATATTTAGAATAACACATTTTTTATAAGCCCCGTTCACTGTGATATTCGTGAAGAAGCAACGTAAGGTTGATATTTATCAGTGTAGATAACCCACGTGCCTTTTGACGTCACAAATGTGTAGTGCGGGAAGCACTTTTTTCACGAAGCCAAACGAACGTACTGTACAGTACATGAGGGATTACGAACGACAACTCTGGGTACAGATTTGAGACAGCGAAATGAATTACGTGTCATCGCGCATGCGTGTTAACTCACCCCATCATGAAGTTCGTGCATCTTTTGTTAAGAAATCGTACACGCTGATCAATACAATAATTGTTGTAATTATTGTACAATAAGTACCAGTTTCATGTTCTTACACTTATCTGTCGTGTGTCTGAAATCTGGGTGTGCGTTTGTGCCTTAGCAATGAATTAAGTGCATGCTTATCCATTATTCCTCATGAATTATCATCGAGGACTTTATACGACTGGTAGGCACTTAAATGATACACGAGCGATTATTCGCATCTAGCGTAGTCATTAACTTGTTCTGTGGAAGTGGTAATAAACGTGGCTACAATGTCCAGTGATGCTATGCTGCAACCATTTTATTACAAGAATGGTTATTACAGGTTATAGGTTTGATTATAAGGACAGATGGTATATAAAAGAATGATTGTCATTTCACGGGTTAATGACCTTAATTAGGAGTACATGTTTTTGTGTATAGCAACTGCTGAAAATATTATGTACATTTGATTGTTTATACTGGAATACAACAGAATAGAATTAAAATAAATGTCGGATACAAGAATACAGTCAAACCTGTGAACAAAGGCCACACTTGGGAAAGATAAAATGCGGCCTTTATTGACCGATGGCCTTTATTCGAAAGTCATTTTATATTAGATAATCAATACCGGTTTTAACAGAACGGTCTGTTTTCACAGTGTGGTCTTCATTCATAGGTAGCCACTAAACAGTTTTAAATGATACTCTCCACTATTGATTTAGTATTTTAATGGAGTGCAACTGTACAAGTTATTGATATTCGTAAGATGTAGACAATACTGTATGTGTCTAGTTACCCGACCTACCTTGATTTTCCCAGAGACCACAGACTTTGCATTAATTAGGCCCGAGGAACGGTTCATCTACTTTCTTTTATACCTTTCCGCACACTTACAAGAACAAAATCCCTACCTACCTGTCTATCCTATATCAAATGAGCATGTAACCATGCAGAAACAAACAATATTTTTACGCCTTATACATGTACAGAGTAAACCCTATGAACGGTCACCTCCGAACAACGGCCACCTCAGTCCCTGCTACAGCCAGTATACTTACAACCCAAATTGACTTTTTACTCTATTATTTACGGTCTCAACAACAGCCACCTCCTCACAACAGCCATTTTTTCTTCCTATTGGTGACAGTTATGGAGAGGTTGCAATTAATATATATCGGTAACTAAGGTAAAGACAAAATCAGGGTAATCGAAACACAAGTGTTTGAACAACCGATCCTTTTCATTAAAAACTAGGACGGTCCATTTGTTTGATGATTGCATACACTGACGTCGTACGTAACATGGACGATATATTGTATCAAGTAGAAACATCAAATTGATTCGTTCAATAATGGAAATTTGATTAACTTTGAAATCATAAACGTTAATGAAATAATTATGTACAAAAAATAATCACACGAAATCAAACATTACATAGCATATAATTAGTCCCAAAAGCCAAAAAGAAATCAAAACATCTGTATTTGTCGAAATCAGGATAACTGAACACGTGACCCGCAGATTACAAAAATGGCACCTGCATAAAAATCGATCATATCTTTACATAATTTGGCCTAATCAGTCATGTATTTCGGTAAGTAAAGTTTTGTTAGTTGGGTATATAAATTATTGCTTCATGTATACATGAACGTTTTCTTATCAAATCTTGGCTAATACAGTATGTCACGTGATTCGCCAGCCGTTCTCATCAATAATTAAATTCTAATAGAGACTTAAAGCCGTGTCTATCCGAAACAACAGTGTGTCTTTAAAGGCAATGAGCGGATAAAACATTAATCAATTTTCTCATTCCCGCCAGTGGATCACAATCGTAACTACTCGGGCATTTCCGTAACTGAGAAATACGAACTTTCTTTAGGCAGCCGCCGAGGAATTCCGACTGCAGTGGATCTTCAGCCTCCTATTGATGACGTCCGATAATAACTTAGATCTAAATGAACCCAACCAATGTGTTTTTGAACAGACACAAGGTTAAATATTGAGTTATGAAGTCAAATGATGTCCCAGGTTTCTATGTATGTGTACTTTGACACATATTGTGAGACCGTGTTTATTCTGAAGTTTTAACAAATTGATATTGAAAGAATCCGATGAAGAATAATAAAAAAAATATTTCAACCTTAGACTTGGAAATACCTAAAGTTGTTTTGCAAATACATGTAGTCTCAAATGTAACATAAACCGGTTCCCGTTCCATGTTGCAGTGAACCAATGGCTATATGTACAGACAAGCCAACGGGAACCAGTTTAAAGTGTAACAATGTCTCAAAAGAAGACTAATCTTCAGTGTTTACTAAAATATGTTCTGCCGTTTCATAATATAATTATCAGGATATTCAAATATTTGTAATCAGCTTCTTATGCTATATTTTTTTTTTGAAAAAAAGATCTTTAATCTGCTGAATCTATGACGTTTCCAAAAAATGTACAATATAAGTATTAATTTCAATTCAAATCTTTATTACGCAATACACGGCCAGCGCCCTATATATTACATTGTCATTGTTAAATTAATTATATATTAAGAACAACATGGATAATGATGAATTACAAAAGCGTAACATGTCCTATATGATACGACGACAACAAAATCAAAATAATTTATCTTTTACTAAGTTCATGAAATTGTAATTTTCTGCTGCGGTAATACAAAATGTTTAAAAAGCAACGACGCCGCCTAGAAAATTTAAATAAGGCGGCCTGGGTCCGTATTCACAAAGCATCTTAAGTAATTTTTTAACTTAAGTTATATTTTTCCTTAAATTCGACTTTTTCCTTTACTCTTTTGTACTAATATAAAGAAGGAAATCACAATAATATGATTTTATCTTAGTTCTAAAGATGCCAATTATGAAAATGATAATTCATTTTCACACTTTTGATGACTGGTTTACAAACTTTTACCATGAAAAAAATTTACTCTTAAGTAAAAATTTCGACTTAAGTTAAAGAAAATCTTAAGATGCTTTGTGAATACGGACCCTGGCGTGTAGGGAAAAATCAACTGTAATTACATGTAGCAGTAAAAGAATGTTTGACCAATGTCACAGCCTCCTCTAGGACTGGTCTCCTGGATTTCCGACATACAAAAAAATGTATTCATAAAAGTTTAGACACATATATTTGATAAAATGATACACCCGTCTGGACGAGTGTTTATAATGATATGACATTCATATTAATGGTTAAAAAGAATACGAACAGCATCAGAACCATGTATTCTGATTTCTATCGCTGCAAATATAAATAAATGATATGCAAAAAATCGAACACAAACAAATTAGACAAATCCAGCAACACTTACGCCGCTGCAAAAATAATCTATAACTCCATTACCAAAAAAAAACACAAAAAAAACATCTAAATACAAACAGACATCATGATAGCATGTGAGTTATTGTACACAGCTCAAATACCGCTGACTGACATTGGCATTACCACATGTTTTCAAGCTTGTAATTCATGTCTGTTTTTATAAAATGAACATACATGTACATGCTCTAGCAGTGACGGTGTAGTAGTCATCTGCGTGGAACACTACAATGATTATCTGGTATAAAAACGCATTTACCAGCGATGACATACTCCGAAAGCGTCCGGATAATGTATGTACATGGACCAAAGAAAGCGGTGTGATGATTTGATTCGGTTACGAATGTAAGATGCGCTGTACAACTTGCTTATCGACGTTACCATCCAAAAGCCATCCAAACTAAGAATCCAAACGTCCTTCCATCGCAGGATAGTGTCAGCGTATGTTATCTCAATTTGAACCGTAATGAAACTTGACTATATTCCTCAAATTTAATAACTATCCCGTGATACTAGTATCAGGTAGAATTGGTCCCACTAGAAGTCCCTAGAGCTTCATTAAGAGCCTTTTCTAGGTGATCTAGAATGAAACGAATTATCAGTCTGTATATGCAATCCATGTTGTCAGTGTATCTGTCATCTAGTGTTAGCTTCACCGCTCTCAGAAACGGCTCTTCAATTCTCTGAAGTGAAAATAAGAAAACAGGAAATTTATACAAAGTAAAGCAAATTTTTTGCACTCTTTTTCAAAGTATTCAACCTGTATAATAAAGTTATACAGACGTTATTGACAATCATTTAGCCTTTAGTGGAATAGATATATAGTAGATAAGATTAAATATATTTCTAGGCTGTTTGACTTTTTAAAAGACATTTCGTGTTTCTGTTGCGAATATAATCAGACGAATGTGATAGAAAATAAAAAATACATAGAACAAAAAAAAAAACTCGAAATCAAGACCAGGCGCTGTTGATTATGTCTGCCTATGTCTGGTGTTCTTGTGTTTGCATGGCGGCGACCATTAGAGTTTAGACACTCCTATCAAAGACTTCCTAGCAAGATCATGAAAAGTACAAGACAAATTCTCTGTAAAAAATTGGAGGAATTATTCAATCAGGAAAAAGAACTGAAATGCCCTTTTCAGTTTGTATTCGTTAATAGGTTTTTGTTTTGCAAAAATGTATATTTAGCACCCAACAGTAGGTCTGTTAATTTACTTTCTATGTTGACTTCCGTCCTATGTGTACGAGACATGAATTTACTTTTAAAACAAATCGACGATTCGGTAAATTTCGGTCGACCTCGGGACCGGCCCGGAAACGGCCGATTTGTGGCGAATGCACCAGAGATCTGTGAAGGGGGTAGATATTGTGGCTGTAAATAAGGGAGAATAGAAGAGAGTCAACGTGTTCATTGCCAGGACATGCATTTCATGAATACCGTTGACTCGTCTGTACAAATCCTTTGTTGCGCTGCAACATGGAACGGGAACCAGTTTAACCCTCTCCTCGGAGGTTATCGTCCTGTGTGTGTAGTGTATTTTTTATGAGAATTGATTTGAGCCAGGCAGTTTCATTGGTAATTGGCCATCGTCCATCAGTGGGAGAAGCGTAAATTTATAGCAAGTGGCAATTTTCTGGGATTTTTTTACATGTTTAATGTTCTTTACATGCATTATTGAAATAAGGACACGCAAACAAGTAGTCAAGCTTACATAAAAGTCAACACCGCACTTTTACATTCAAACAAAAGCGCATATTATCATGCACTTTCTTGATGACTAAAAGCTATTTTGATTCTTAAACTCAGAATTTGCAACGTATACTACTATGTCATCAATAAAGCACCATTACCGAATGTCTGATCAACATTCGCAACATGCCCTGTATGAACACAAATAAAAACATTCAAAAAATAAAGCTACGTGGTATTCACATATACGGACAGTCTGTGATTTTTTCCCCAACCATGTGTCGTGAAATTTATGACAAATATATCCTACACCTGCTTAATGCAACAGGTGATTCTGACTCTTACAACACGTAAATAAATGAACTATTACAGTTATAAATCTTAACTGGACATCACTGTTGTGCCATATCGCGATGCCATGTTTAATAAATGTGTACTTAGAACAGGCATTAGTTTGAGTCACGTGGGCCTTATTAATATCCAATTAATATAATGATTATTGGAATAATCATCAAGGTCTTCAACTGGTCATTAATTTCATGATTAAGCCAAACTTGAAGAAATGTTGGCTTTCAATCATTAATACAAATCCACACCCGAAACGTTTTCAGCGATTACTGACAAAAATACAGTTATTTCATGAGCAATTGTGGAACAGCAAAACTGTGGTCCCGAGGTGAAGGGATGATTTTTTAACTGTTGTACCGAGGCTGTAGACGTTGGGTAAAGCATTTTCCCTGGGATTTTCCATATTTTTTTCCTTTCCACCTACATAGTACTTACTTCGAAACATCCTTTTTGTATACACATGTTCTAGCCGAGGTAATGCGTCAGAAAGTCAATGCGATCTTTTTAATCATGGGCAACGAACACTGTTGACTGGTCAATTTCCAGACTGCACCTTGAATAATCCAGTCGGAGACATGGAGTTTTGAAGTTGGTACCCGAACATAGCCTGGTAAGACTCGATAAAGTCACATAATTATACGGTTATTGAAGTAAGTTGCATTTCGATCTTAAGTATTACGAACCTAACTCTTGATTATGTTCATTGAATACGTAGAATGAATCATTTGTAAGTCATCACGAGCTTTTTCTGAATAGTTAGTAATATTACCCCCACCTCTTTATGATGTAATATATGATATGATATAATTGACCCGGGATCAACTTTTCAAAATGTTGTATGGTTCATAGTTGTATCAAACCACAATTAATTGAGGTACTTCTAACTTTTGTTCATAGTCATTAAAGCCCCATAATCATATAAATTTATCAGTCGTAATAGTTTCTGTTTGTTCTGAGGAATCTGGTGTGTTTTCCTCCCGTGCGTACTTTATAGCAAGAAAAAATGTTTCCAATACCACTATCGTATTTTTTTTAATATCATTGAATTTTTTTTTTATAGAACAGAGGTGTTTTCCCGAAGTCATATTATGCACACGGCATGAAGTGACGTCACGCGCTCTATATATTTCAAGTATACAAAAGCAAAATTCACAGCGAAATGAGTATTTTTAGAAGAAAAAAGGCTTGTTTCGTCGGTAATAATTATCTTGGGATAAATCAGCAATTGTTTGTTTTTTGCATATATTTTATATGGCAAAAAGCTAATGGGACTTTAAACGTTTTTTAACATACCAGGTACGATTCGTTCCCAAATATGTTCGTACTGTAAAATTCGCTGTAAGAACATCGTGAGTCGGCGTCAAAAATAGTGTGGGTTTGGTAGCCATAGACATCAATGCTTAATCTGGGCTTAATAACTGGTTAATCTTACAGAGTTATATCTTAATGGAATATCAGACTGGTACATATCAGTAGTCAAATAATTGGTAAACGTATAAGATTGTCTGGCAATCAAAGGTCAGTCTGGTTCATTTCATATAGTTGCCATAACTTAGAGTTGCCTTAATTTGTTTATCTACTTGATAATCCTAATATAAACATTACATGCAAATTGACCTCATATAATAGTGACGTCATCCAGTCTTATCTGACCTTTTCGTACTCACGATAAGCCGAGAAACATTGCGTGTCTTTTCATGAGGTCATGTAAAAATGGAATTACGACATAACGGAAAATTTACGACAGTAAAAATGTTGTAAAATATAATGTAGCTCAAAGCAGTGCTATGATTTTTCTTTTTTGTCAAACAGACGCAGAACTAACTTTCCTTTAAGGTCTCAAACGGAACATTATCGTTTCAGGAAAGACACTCCTATTTATCAATGGCAAAGTCGATCGGACCCTCGGTTACATTGAATCTGTGAATTCGTCTTTAAATGTAATTTAGCTGAAGACATTACTTTAACAGATATTTCCACATGTTCCTAACCAAACAATGTACTCTTTTTTCCGCGTTAACCACGGCTAACCAGTAGGTGGTGATTTATACTTATGAGTATTAGTTCATTATAGTTGTTTGTGGGTATATAGTGTAGTGTCTATTACTAGTTTGGCTAATCCTGGCCATTTGATTGGCTAATGGTGATGACTGAATCTATTAACAGTTGACAGATAAGTAAATCATGAAGACATTACCTAGATAAGTTTGTGTGTGGCTATTTGAAGTTCACTGTGGTTGTATGATAGTGCCAAGATTTATGGTGAATTCGTTAACCTTTAGGGTTGATTCTATTTGATAGATGTGGGGTATGATATTACCATGTGCTTGTGAACTATATGCATGAATTTGTCAAATACTCAGGATTGTCATTATAATGTGTATTACTCATATCATGTAAATATTTTATACTCTCCTTAATGTAGGATTGAATAAAATATACAGTCAATATCCTTTATGAAAAAAATAAAAACATAAACCAACATGCTTCTTGTAATTCGTCTACCTATAACGTTTTGTTATAGTTTTTCTTGTTCAGAATAAACGGTGTAAGTAGAACCACAGACGTACATTTGGGTAGAACTGTCAACCTCCCGTAAGCCAACTAGACAGATTCCTCACATTTTTTCTCTTTTCTCTTTTTCTAAGAGTGATTCGAATTAACAGCGGCGAGGAGTCAGTAAATACAGGGTGTCCCAAAAAAGTAACACTTTCACGCATGTTTAATGTCCCTTTAAATTGCAGATGAATACATAATATTTATATACAAAAAATGTACATGTAGATATGTAGATTAAAGATGTAAGTTTATTGTGTCAAAGAACCTTATAAATATCTTCAAAATTTGGAATTTAATACTTTATAATAATTTAATTAAATTTAATCCTTGACGTCGTTTTAGTAATTCATGACGTTTTTGATGTGACGACCTTTCATCCTGTACTAGTCAGATACCATAAAAACTCGGCAAAGAAGCACCCGCGTTAGCACTATTTTATCTGTCTGTATTCGACAGAGCCGCCTCAGAGAAATATTGAAAGGCGGTACCAAGATTCGAGCCCATCGATTACCCCCCCCCCCCCCCCCGACACATTAGGACTAGTTGCCTTTCATGACGTGTGATGAATGTACAAATTCTATTAAGTGTCGCATTTTTACATTCCTTACAGAAGTTCAGCATTAAAAAGCTAATAATTATTTTCATGTTTCATATAACTTTTAATAACATGGTTTTAAGTCAATATCAATTTGTGCTGCACAAGAACTGAGCGTAATTTAATACGACTTAAAAGCATTATTACAAAGAATCCATTTTCTGATCAGAAATATCAACGGTAATAATTATGTTACTTTTTAATAACAAAAACGTTCGCGCAAGAGATCGTAATTACTGTCGGGATACATCGGCAGTTTCCGTTACATATTAAAGAAGAGCATAGTTTTGTTATTCTGTTGTTTAAAACAGTCCACTCGACAACTGTCGTCATTTCAGAGAGGGGATATAAGGTACAGGAGAACCGGACGTTTATACCCCGACTCTTATTTCGAATAGTTATCCCTGGTTCTATATTCTGCCCAGTGTATAGCACCGACACCCGACTCATTTATTTCCCTGGTTCTACATTCTGCCCAGTGTATAGCACCGACACCCGACTCACTTATTTCCCTGGTTTTATATTCTGCCCAGTGTATAGCACCGACTCCCGACTGACTTATTTCCCTGGTTCTATATTCTGCCCAGTGTATAGCACCGACACCCGACTCACTTATTTCCCTGGTTCTATATTCTGCCCAGTGTATAGCACCGACACCCGACTCACATATTTCCCAGGTCCTATATTCTGCCCAGTGTATAGCACTGACACCCGACTCACTTATTTCGAGTGACTTTCTTAACATACTACGTACTTGGCTCGGTAGTTAGGACGCGGACACTGAAAAAGCGCCCCTGAATTACCACTAGACCACCGCTCATCCCTAGTGTATGATTATACCACCGTGTTATATTCCAATCTCCAGTCTGGTAATTTTCCCTTAGCAAAGATACGTAACAAAACAATAATACTACAATATTACATTCAGAATAAATGTCCTTTGAATATTTATATTGTACTCGACGCTAAAAATACTTTGGCATTTCCATATGCTAAAAGCATTTGGCATTGTGACATTAGCAAAGCGTTTTAATAGAATTGCAAATCATATGTATTTTCTTTGTAAATATAAATAACCAGGATTTAAATGCCATCGAGTTATATTATATGGCAGTTATGACGTCATAAATTCCATAGAGCTTTCGTTAGCAACGAATTGTTAAAACATGTTTAACACGATAAATGTCTTGTTAGTTGAAATTGACGAGTTGCGACTGAAGCACTTAGAAAGTTACGTCAAAATTGAGAATATTCAAAACAGTTTTAAGGTTATCAATCATTCAATAGCACCGTTGAAATCAAACTCATTCGTAACTACTCGGGCATTTCCGTAACTGTGAAATACGCACTTTTCATTCGACATACGCCGAGGAATACCGATTGAATTCAAACTGTAGAAAAAATATCATGCTAATTTCAATGTTCAAATATCCCACCTCGATAAAACACTTGGTGACAACTAATCCACGACAAAAAGACCGTACATTGCCGTGTTTTCACGAGTCAATCACACGTAGACTTGCCTCAATTATCGACTATCAAGGTTAGCTTTTAAAAAAGCTAGAAAGCGGCTGGGTTCGTTCTTTTTATCAGGAAATGTGCGGACATTAACAGACCATTGTTGTGCAGAAATGGGTACTCAATCGAGTTCAAGCGCAGTATGCACTCACCGTGACTCCCGATTAAATACACAGTACATACAGTGCTTTGCTTTTATGACGTCTCTTCGTTTCAAAAGACATATTTGCGTTATAATGGCTGATAATTCTGTTTCCCGTCTCCAAACTTACAGTAAACTGTAACAATGGAGACGGGAATTAGACTAATGGCTCCGAAACGTGGAAATTTTACGTTTTGTAAGCCCGATTTCCATTGGTTACTTTGTAGATACGTCATATTTGGTCTCCGGCTTTTTAGTTTTACTGATACGTTAAGCTGAAATCCAGGTTGGTCCTAATTTGCTGAACATATGCTGGTGCAAGTCGGCATTACTAAAACATTTTCGAACCTAAATATTAGACTATATAGTTCAACACGACAGTGAGACCAATTTAATACAAAGACATTTTTGTCTAAAAGGTGGTGTTAATATTAGGGTTTTACTGTTGTCTATGGTGGTTTAAAATTGAATATAGTACCAATTAGAGACATGAAAATCAACAATGATAGAATTAGATTATTGGAATTCTAAATGCTTTATTACTAGTATTGTAATCCCTTATGTCGGCAGATTATACTTTCATCAACGACAAACAATATTCGTGTCCCTTATGTAGGCCTATGATTTTATCACACTAATGTAAATAATGAAAAATTGTATTAAACACAAAAAACTCATCAGAATTCAACTCGTGCTAAACTAGATTTCTTTGATAACATTTAATCGTTTCACTATTCTCAAAATAGGAGATAATATTTCATTTGGGCATTCCAGCGTAAGTTAATAATAATAACATCAATTAATAATCATGAAAATAAAGAGAGAGAGAATAGCTCAGTGATAATAGATTTTACATGGCAAAATTGGAGAAGAATGAGATCGAAATGATATACATGTACATAAAACGCTTTTCAGTCAGACCCGCAATCGTAATTACTCTGGCATTTCCGTAACTGAGAAATACGCCTCGTATATAAGTGTAAAGTTACAAATATTGGTTAAGCGGTTTCCGGTCACTACTTTTCACAACAATCAAGGTACTCGTTTTCTAGAACCATTTTCAGAATTACAGCCTTTAAAACGCGTTTATCGTTTGTGATCATAGTAATAACATGGACATCAAGTTTCCATTGAAATAAAAAATAGGTCACGGTTTCCATGGTTGGAGTCCCAGGGTCAGCCATCATAATTGAAAATAGGACGTGAAAACAACAACAAAATGGCGGCCTGCATTAATTCATGTCCGAGGCACATTTCTTTAGACAAACGCAGAGGAGTTGCAATTGTCAGCCCCGAGGCGAATGCAAGGGTGTGAGTTTTTGCTTGCTAACGCCAAAGATGATTTAGGCACCTGATACCAACTGTTTTAACGCAACAGTGAAACCAATTATGTAAGGTTTCAGTTGATAACTTACAAAGTAATCGAGTAAACAAAAAAAAAGAAGGTCGAGAGGTGGCCTTTTTTCTACCCAACATCAAATAGCACTAATGGACATTTAATTTGTGTGATATATCAGTGATGCAGCCGCCTGATAACATTAATGAAAACAGATCGCAGATATTCTATAAATATTTAATATATATCTCATTAGTGTAAGGTCAGTCTAATGTTTTTCATCCGACGTGACTTTTAGTAATATATATCGACAGATGCCATTAAGGTAATTTATAACATTTCAGCTTCATATTTACGTTTTATCTAACAGCATCAATTAACATCAATCAGGTAGCACAGTTCAAAAACTTGATTTGCCGGAGAATGAAGTACATACTTAGATACCATTAATCAATAGTCCGCCATTGAAGGGAATCGAACCCCCGAATTAATGCCCGACGCTCTGTCCTTACAACACTGATCGACGGTTATTTTCCAATCAAATGAGATCTATTCAATCATTTATAAACATAATCACATGCCGGCAAATTTAGATCGACTTGATGGTACCGTAGCATCTAAATGCTAATAATGTTTGTCAACTTATCGTCGAATTATTACCCGGAGAAGCCATTTTAAGGTAATAATTCGAATTTCGAAAATGTAGAACAAATGAAGACCGGCGTATGATTGGATGTTTCTGAACACAGGATTGACTTGTCTTAAGTCTTATATCCGTCACGCAGTGATCTGAGAATGGGGTTTAATAAACTGTACCTTTTTTAAGTCTAGAGGATTGGAAAATCCATAACCATGGAAAAGACAATTAAACGCTATTTATTCTCAGAGGTCAGACGTGAGTCGAAGCAGGCGATTAAGTTATGAGCGAACGAGCTCTAATATAGACAAACATAGCACAAAACAGTGGTACCATCACAAAACAACAACATTACCTCCGCAAACAACATTAGCATCGCAACAATATCATAAATCAACCATAAAAGGACACCACCAGAAACACACCGCATAACATTAAAATCACAGAAAACTACAGCAGTGATACCATCATAACAATCATTGAAATCATCATTTTGCACCAGCAGCAACAGCACCAGCAGCAAGCCAAGCACAATGACCAGCAGCAGTCGTAACATCAGCAGCAACAGCACCAGCAGCAAGCCAAGCACAAGGACCAGCAGCAGTCGTAACATCAGCAGCAACAGCAACACCAGCAAGCCAAGCACAAGGACCAGCAGCAGTCATAACATCAGCAGCAACAGCAACACCAGCAAGCCAAGCACAAGGACCAGCAGCAGTCATAACATCAGCAGCAACAGCAACACCAGCAAGCCAAGCACAAGGATCAGCAGCAGTCATAACATCAGCAGCAACAGCAACACCAGCAAGCTAAGCACAAGGATCAGCAGCAGTCGTAACATCAGCAGCAACAGCAACACCAGCAAGCCAAGCACAAGGACCAGCAGCAGTCATAACATCAGCAGCAACAGCAACACCAGCAAACCAAGCACAAGGACCAGCAGCAGTCATAACATCAGCAGCAGCAGCACTAGCGATGAAAACATCATCAAATGCAGAAACAGCAGTATTAACAACCATGCCACAAACAGCAACAATAACAACTTCATAAATAGCAGGACGACCTTTACTACCCCTAAACCAACATAAACCATTCACCTTTAACAAGAAAAACTATAACAAAACGTTATAGGTAGTCGAATTTCAAGAAGCATAATTATTGGTTTATGTTTTTTGTATGAAGTAGCTTTTTTCATAAAGGATATTGTCTGTATATTTAATTCAATCTCAGGGTATAAAATATTTACATGATATGAGTAATACACATTTTAATGACAATCATGAGTATTTGACAAATGCATAAATTCATGTATATAGTTCACAAGCACATGGTTATATCATACCCTACATCAAGCAAATAGAATCAACCCCAAATGTTAACGAATTCAACATAAATCTGAACACTATATCATACAACCACATTGAACTTCAAATAGCTACACAACAATTTATCTAGCAATGCCTTCATGATTTACTTACCTGTCAACTATTAATAGATTCAGTCATCACCATTAGCCAATCAAATGGCCAGGATTAGCCAAACTAGTAATAGACACTACAGTAAGTACTCGCAAACAGCAAATACTCGTAAGAGTATAATTCGTCTAGAAAACATCAATAGTATGATAATGTCAGCAAAAACGTCAACAAACTTCAGCTGTTTATCATTTTGCGTCATCAAAATACCTAGATTAAACTCATGCATACTTGAATGATCGAGATAGAATTGCTATCTGTTAACTACCTCTTAACTATATAACCTGTTTCGTACTGCGTCGTTAACACTGAGTGAATCAATAAAACTATTGCAGACATGAGTGTGAAATAAATATCTGTTAATTACGTCACAGCTTCAACTTATTTTCTTTATTTTGCCAGCCGGTAATACGTTAGTAATTCACCACCAAAACAACATGAACACACACAGAACACCGAACGTTCCGAAAATTAGGACCAACCTGGATTTCAGCTTAACCTATCATTAAAACTAAAAAGCCGGAGACCAAATATGACGTATCTATAAAGTATAACTAATAGAAATCGGACTTTCAAAGCCTATAATTCTCCCTGTCAGACTGGAGACGGGAACCAGACTAAGCAGCCATTAGTATTGTAACGCAAATAATAAATTATGTCTTTGATACGAAGAGACGTCTTAAAATCAAAGCACTGAAGGTAATTTGGTTCTAAACGGGAGTCACGTTAAGCGTATACTGTGCTTGATTTTGAATGAGTATTCATTTCTGCACAATAATGTTCTGTTCATGTCCACAACTCTCCTGATAAAAAAACTGAGCCGCTTTCTAGCTTTTTAAAAGCTAACCTTGTAAAATACTTAGGATAGCTAACGTACTGTATACTACGTTCTGTACATAGTTCCCATATCATATCTACAATATTTACCTCCCTTGGCAGCCATCTTAGTTGGCAAAGTTCTTATATGCTTAATAGAAACAATAAGAAAATTGGTTATTAAACAACTCAATTTATAAAAGATAACTTAATAATGAAGTTGTTAAGGCCATAAGCACATCAGGTTGAAGAAAATGTAGTTGTCACATATAAATATCATGTATTTAGAATTATCAAAACAAAAACATAAATATCTTCTTTCAATGCTTGTTGAATTTGCCAACAAACATGGCCGCCAAGTGAGGTAAATATTGTAGATGTGGGAACTACATATTAGAATGAAGCGAACCATAAATGGGCGATACTACCCGGGAGTAGCAGGTGCGCTTTTCTGATCTCCTAAAGAAGAGCTATTCAAGGGCACATAAACCATGTTTGCTACATGTAACCAGCTTGATTTCGCATCTTTTACACTGATAGAATCAATAAAACAGGATAGAGAAATGATTAACAGTAAAAACTTGGAGATTACTATCTCACAGAAATCTCACAGGGTGCTTAACAAGAATAATTTGTTATCTGTCTCTCAACGTAAGGCGTAATGATTCAGTTATCATTGACAGACCATTTGTTGTTTTCTCAGATATTGCTACCATCTCTCCAAAAAACAACAATCCGTATATTGAACGAAGACAGTACATTTGTGAAGACATAGTAGAATGTGATTACAAACACGGTTTTCTAGACATATTGCATAATTACGACTAAATTAGATTTTAAAAAAACATATTTCTTTCTATTTGGCAACGCAAAAGCTTACATGTACATCGGATCTGGACAGTATCAAACGTCTATCGAAAGAAATAACACACGCAACGCCACGAAACGTACGAGCCTCATAGTTTGTGGCTTATCACGCATGGCCAAAATCAAGCACTGTTGTAACACATTGTATTGATTCTTGCGTATCAATTCTTCAGACTTCGTCGGTGTGTTCTGTATTAAAAGCGATATTTGATCACACACCCTTCCTGCGTTGAGTCAACAACAATCAGTCTAGACGACTGTATTAATTTTACAGCAGAACAATTTCCATTACGATGTCAAAGAGCTCTCAGTTTACTTTCATTCAGAAAATATGCCACAGAACTGTTAGACAGTGTCTATACTTGATGGTTAGATAGCGCCTTTACTTGATGCTATTGGTAAGCTATGTAGAAGCACATTTGTCTCGTAGCACATTTGTCTTACGTAAGACCGATGCGGTCGCATTTGTCTTACATGAGACAAATGGGACCTCAAATGTCTAACAAAAAACACACACACACACACACATTTGTGTTACAAATGTGATCCGACAATGTTTTTATGGGACAAGAAAGCACATTTGTCTCACGTCATTTTTTCATGAAACACAAGCACGTTTGTCACATATTTTTCCACGGCAGAAAAACAAATCTTAGAATCGAGGTTCGATCGCCGTTTTACCTCGTGTCATGTGTACTTTCGAGTATCCATTCTATTGTTTGTCGAACACACCTGTCTCATTTCCAATTTGTCGCAAATGTATGGTGGCTGATTTCTGCCATTTTATATCTTCGTGTGTTCGCGGCCCCAAAAGTCGACACGAAACTATACAAGAGAAGATTTCGTTAGTTCGCCTTCAATATTTCGTGTGTTCGTGTATTCGCCCTCTAAGGTCGAAGGCGAAGACACGATGAATGAGCATAAAATGGCAGAAATCAGCCACCATACAAATTTGAATGTTTACGAGCACATAGGTCACACATTGTGACACCCTTAGCGGGAAAGACAAAATGTGGTTTTTACTGACAGATTCGTATGCTTGGGGTTATATTTCCAGTCAAGTTATTTTCTTTTTTTCCCAATAGATTGTTTATTCATTTACTTAAAAATGTTTTGATATACATGGGTTACATCAAATAAAAAAAATAAAGCATCTTTTTATTGAGTTTGACGTCGTATGTCAATGTTATTTGCTTTAAGTACGATGGACAAGCGATCGTTACAGCGTTGCTAGGTTACCAACCAAATCTGGTCCCCCGCTACCCAAATTGATGTGAATCTGACACGTGTGCCTAAGGGCGATTATCTCCAGACACTAGCTGTCCAAGAAAAAGTCTCAAATCAGTTCGAAAGTTATACGTTAGTAATTGGGCTTGACTTTCTTTTTGTAATTAGTGTTAAATAAATGATACAATAACATTAAGTTCCATTTTAGTAATATAACATCGTACACGGGAATGTAAAGTTATACTAAAAACTGCAACACGTGCCTGGATAAATTCCTTGGTTTGCAGTCTCAAAGGTTGCTTTTACAATGAAGAATTTTACGCTGGAATTATCACAAGATTGCACAATTATTAAATGAAATTAACGCAAAAAATAATATGATCATCTTAAATGTGTGCGGTTCCAAGGGCCGTAACTCCAGTGTGTGAAACTAATTCATTTTATGAATCGGAAGCGACAACATTCTTCATTATATTTCCAACCAGATATTTCTTTTGTTTTGTAGACAGTTCTGCGACAGAATGGAAATGGAACTTACATAGACTTGCAGTGCAACATGAAACGGGAACTAGTTTAACGATTGCATGGCGGATGCAGATACAAGTAGTACTAAGGTACGCATGACAATTCATGCGCGCCGAGCGAGTGACGGTTCAGGAAACCTGAACTATCGTTACACAAACGAAAGAATGGCAGCCATCGCGAGAGTTTATAATAACTTTCTATTGTGAGTGACACTTTGAAGTATTACGTACTTCCAGATGTTTTTCATGTCTACGTAAATAAAGCTTAAGGAATTCCCCAAAGCTTCGAAGTTAATAAATATTGAACAAAGTCGTTTTTTCTCCAAGTAATTCTGCTTCGATACATTTTATGGAAATGTGATTATTGAAGGCACTAAGTCGAGTTTTCCTAGCCTAAGATCTTATTTAAGACCATACAGAGAACGTCCTACATAGAGATAATGTAATCATACAGACATATCGTCTTGTATAATTTCAGAGACATGTTTATCATTATGTCTGGTTAACCTGATCAAACCTTCAATGGAGAAGTGAACCAAAACAAAACGAACTGATTGAAAATAGATCTTAGGATATCCTTAAAAATGTGGTTTTACGACAATCTCATTAAAAAATCACCGAACCGAATTATTTTGCCATTTTTACTAAAACATTGTGTTCATGATTTTAATTAAGCCTTTGATTTCAATAAAGTGCTTACCTATCGTAATAGGCTCCAAACATTTTTTTTCAGTTCAGGTTTTACGATAAATTCCTTTGCAAATGTAAATGATCGACACATTAATTCTTTACCATACTTGCGGTATTATTTTCTTATAAACAAATAATAAAAATCAAGGAAAGAAATGCCAAATATTACAAACATTCGTGGAAATATTCGGTTTTTCTCGTAACAACAACCACATTGCAGACACGATCTGAGTTTTTTTACATTTTATATTAAGGCTTACAAAGAAATGGCTTGTTTCTGATTACTAGTACCCGACCTTTCCCAAAAGTTTCCCGGGAGCCTTATCTTTGCATAAGGACCTAGGAACGATACGTCCATTGTCTAACCTTTTACCTTTCCATATACCATTTTTTAAGAGCCAAAGTAAATAGAACAAGAAGGTCATGATGGCCCCATATCGTTCACCAAATAAAAAGAAAATTATCATAAGCCTTTGTAAAATTAAGTGACCCGGGGGTAGGGCTAAGTGTGCCCCTAAGGCAATAATTTGAACAGATGTCCACCAGACAATGCTACATACAAAATATGTAAGCTCCAGGCCTTAAGGGTTTGGACAAGAAGATTTTTTTTGTTTTCCTATATGAGCCTATATAAATCATGTGGACCCTTTGTGCTCTGTTGAGCTAAAAATTAAACATCACCATCTACCTACCTACCCTATATTTAAATACCGGCATGTAACAAGAAACAAACTTGTTTCAGGGCTAAGTATACAATCGAGATATAGTACGCCCACGTTCTGTCCGATCCAATTCCGTACTTATTGCATTTAGAGATAAGACCGCTAATTCTACATAATTTCTCCATATATGGTAAAAATGACAAGGATATATTTCACGCCAACACTGTGTCTACAGAAGTAAAAAATTAGCTGGAGAATATAACAAAAGCAATCGTGATAGTTAGAGTTCCATAAATGATTAAGGGATTAAAGTAGAGGTTATTGGTATCCTAAAGGCATTACATGCTTTCAAAACTGATCTTCACCATCACCAAGAAATTTGATCTCAAGGGAAGATTGTCCGTCCTTCTCTAATAGCATTTATCCTACACTCAGTGATCTAATTACAGCGATGAGTATGGTGGATGATTTACGCCATGCCGTATTTGTGCTTTTTGTCACGACAAAGCGAAAAAGCGAAAATGGTCGTGTTTTCGCAATGTCGTGGCGAAAAGGCGAAAATACGACAGAACCAAAGATGTATTGTGTTTTCGCATTAAATCTGTCGTGTCTGCTTTTTCGAGGCAAATTTTCGCTTTTTCGCATTTCTGTGGCGAAAATACGACATGGCGTAAATCAGTCACCATAGATGAGAAAGCTTTACGCACAACAAATAAGGGAAGTCGAGTATTGGCTGAATCGTGATTCAATTTTGACAAATGCAGAGTTTTTTGTTTTAGTGTGTTCGGAGCCCTCTAAATAGGGAACCGTGTTTTTTTCAATACTTAAAAAAAGCTTAAGAGAAAATGTTTTGCACAATTATTTTCTGAATTCTATTCAGCTTTAGATCGTTCTGAAGATAATTTTGACGTATCGGTAATCCTGCAAACAGCTTCACTCGATATCCAGGCAAATAGAATCCTTTTAACTCGTGAGTATCGAACAATACGTCAAGCATTATATTTAAACAAACACAACAGGAGGTAACTAGACAAATATATGTCTGTTCCACAAATAGGAGCAGTAATATTGAGACATTTTGAAGACTTGTTTGTTTTGTTACCAACGTTCTCGTAAATAAAAAGCGTATTGCAGAAATCAATCTTTTTGTTAGCATGTTGATTAACATAATGTATTCACGTAATACTTTTTTATATTTAAGTGCTTCAAAGACAATGGACAAGTTAACAACCTCACAAAAAATGATACATTTAGCTGGAACTGGATGAAGTCAATTAAACCAGCCAGCCAAATGAAGTCAATAAAACTAGCCAATCAAAGGACGCTAATTAAACTAGCCAATCAAAGGAACCCAATAAAACTAGCCAATCAAAGGATGCCAATAAAACTAGCCAATCAAAGGATGCCAATAAAACTAGCCAATCAAAGGACGCCAATAAAACTTGCCAATCAAAGGATGCCAATAAAACTAGCCAATCAAAGGATGCCAATAAAACTATCCAATCAAAGGACGCCAATAAAACTAGCCAATCAAAGGACGCCAATTAAACTAGCCAATCAAAGGATGCCAATAAAACTAGCCAATCAAGGAAAGTCAGTTAAACAAGCAAATACTAGTAAATGAAAGTCGATAAAATAGAAGAATAATGGGTATTTAAAATACTGAAGACATTAAATTGTTTGAGACAAAAAATGATTTCAACTCTTTTATTGTCACCATGAAAATGATGCATCAAATCAAAGAAGCCAAACCCGATCATACATTGAAATACAGACAAATTAGACTTAAATCTTGCAATTTAATCAACAATTGGACTCCGTCGTTAAATCATAATAGGCAGCTCAATTTTCAGACATTCTCTAAAAATAATCTAAAGACAAAAAAGTAAAAAGGACACCCCGATATCATGTTTGTTCCCTCATTTTGTCATGAACGTGATATGAGTGAAATAAAAGGTTTTTGACGTTGGAGAATCATTAATTGTACTCCATTTATTAACACAATATGATAACAGAGGTGAAGGAATGAAATCAGAACAGAACACAATCAGTAAGTTGCTGGACTGTGTGTTTACATCATTTGTTGTTTTACCAATTGAGAAGAAGTGAGTTTTTTTTTATATTTTGTATGTTTTACAGCAAAATCTGATGTACTATAATTAGTTGCTGATGGTGCTGCTACCTTTGGATTATGGCAGTTGTGGTTAAACATAGCAGTAAGACTGGCAAACTATTATTATATTTTTGAATCAGCACTCAGACATTCTTGTTCCTTTGCAATCACATGGGCCTCTCAGGATTTTAAAAGTATTTTTTTTAATTTTTTTGTTTATATTGAGTTTTACACCCCTTTTCATCAGTCAGAGTCATATGAAGCTGACAGTTCACCTAAGCATCGTTCCTGAGAAGAACCAGTACTAGACTCTCATCCTCTGTCAGCAACTGCCTACTTTCTCACATAAAGAGACATGGTCGATAGCAGGACTCGAACCCACGACCCCCTATCAGTGAGAGGTTATAGTGATTTGAAGTCAGCGACTTTAACCACTCTACCTCGGCGGAGGAGGGCCAAAATTAGTTGAGATTGCTAACTGTACATCATGCACCTGGTCGATTGTCGCGGTTTACAGACATACTGATTTTTAAAGAAAGTATTGAAGAAAGAACATTTAAAAGAAACTAAAACTTCATAGAAAAGCATGAAGAAAGTAAAATACATGTTCCTTTGAATAAAAATTCGTTTGTGTCAATCATCCACCATTCTGATCCGAAATTACTGTTTCTTGGCAGAGAAGTGATGCATTTGAACAAAATTTAATACTCACCCAAAACATAGCTGGGTAAAATCCAGAAAAGTTTTTATGCATTGATCCAGTCACTTTTAGAAGTTCCAAAACATCATCAACGTTTTCTATATTGTTTATAACTTCATCGATGACTTCTAGCACTTTTGTTCCATGTTTTTCAAGATTTTCGTTAATTCTCAGTCCATCTTCGCTGTCTATTTGTCGGAATTTTTCAAATAATCCCTGTGTGTCGTCAAAGGCCCGGAACATTCTGAAAATATAACGACATTTTGATAACCATTAATTCTTCCAGGAAAAGTTTACACACGTTAAAATGGCAAATAAATATACCAATTGTTTTAGTCCTTCAAGAAACATTCGGGATATAAATATAAGGATTAATTAAAAAGATCTTCAACTTGATTTAGAACATCTAATATATGCAATGAATGTAAAAGCATAGAAAACATATGTACAAAAACGAAATGCAGTTGGCAGAAAGAGATAAAGTGATGGGAAATAATGATAAAGATGGGTCGGATGGGTGTAAATATTGGTACAAAAAGAAGTCATAATGTTGTTTTATTTAATCAACGCTTCGGCCATGTTGACCTTTGATGGGTGTTCAAAGAACTTACCGAAACGTCTCTTGCTAATGCAAGCCATTCAAAACCTAAACGTTATGACAAGAAAAAATCAAAGAAAAAACACATACAAAAAATTCTACCTTCTCCAAAAAGTCCCCCCCCACCAATAAAATAATCCAACACATACAAACATACAAAATATGGAGACATAACTTACGATGGATTGAACCAACCATTGCCACCATAGTTACGGAATACGTTATCAAATGCTGATTTTAATGCCTTAACAACGGAAGAGGTCTGTTGGAAGCGATCTTATTTACTTTTCTACTTGTGTGACCTTCAGAGAGAAAAACATCTTTCCTGAACTGATGTTCAATTTGTCAACAAAGGCTTAACAGAATAATTAGAACTTGACTCCTAAGATTATCTGGTAAATAGTCTTACATGTCAATGAATGCAACTAAGAAACAAATCACTCTCCCACGTTATAGATGCAATTAGTAATTACTACGGAATTAAGTGTCTCAACATGTATAAAGGTTGGCGGATACGGTAATGTTGGCATTAACCGTTGTTAAAGACACACTTGTTACGATGCCCGTATAGAGAGGCAAACATTTCTCTTAGATGATTTAATTGGAAATATGTCTCAAACAATGTCATCAACTCTCTCTGATTCGCCCACCACTGTGTCTTCGGAATTAGAGGGACATGATAGTACTCAATGTTACTATGGCACCTCGGGTAAAATGTTTGGCGTATGTAACTGACTTTCTCTTAAATGAAGACGTAGAGAAAAAAACTTACAGCTCATCTATCATTTTTTTCGCATTATAGTTTCTTATATGAATACAGTTGTTTTAATTCAAATACTCGAAAATGGGTAATCTCTAAGACGGACGGACTTGCATTCTCATTTTCCCTCAGACTTTATCACCGATGTTATACTGTCTGGTGTTTGTTTATACATACTCCCCTAAGCGGAATAAAGATAGATTTGAACAAATTAACGTACAAAATAGTTGATGGTTGTCATACTGACCAGCTGTGGAACTGATTATGTATTATTTTGCGATTTAACTTCATACCAGATAGCTGCCTATATAACGATTTTCAATAGCTCAAGTCTATTCGTCATATTTGCATATTTTTTCAGGAAATATGAAACAGTTTTGAACGAGATTCCCCAGAGTTTCAAATTGTCTTATTTCGAACAATTACCATAAATATAGATTTATTATTTGTCCGGCCCAAAAGTAAACGTTCCAAGTGAATTTACAAAACCTTGCATGCTTAGCCAAATCACTGACTTACATGCGTTTTACGCGATAAAAATGTGGACTACACTGTATTTTACACGGTATCTCTTCCCACAATTTCCAAGCTAAGTAGACCACATGAGACTCAGATTTACTACATTTATGTCGTTTATATGATAATATCTAATCCATCTTCAACATATACTTCGCCATCGTTGATATTTGTTTCAACGGTTTGTTTTGTTCCGTGAACGTCTGGGCTGCAGTCGGTTCTGTTATACAACACAGGTACTATTTTTCAACGCGAATGTATGGATAAGAGGCGTCATGTTTTTGTAAGTAGAAAAGTGGATGTATCACTCTAGAAGCTTTCGCTTCGCTTCCGCTTCTAAAAAAATCAATAGTCAGTTTGAACGTAAATTCGGCTCATGTTCTGTAATTTTTTACCTCTGTTTGTTTATTTGTTTGATTGTCCGTTTCGATGAAAACACTGGATACAATTGCTGTGCTGAACTAGTGTTTATACAGCAAACTTGGGCGTCAAGTCTGGGGAACAGATCTCTAGTATTGAAATTTTGATAGGTTGGAGTTGCTGTTTGTGAAAATTGAAGGATGTAATTTGCATAAAAATGTATAATTGTGTACGTGTATAATCATTTTACTGTCTGCTTTTCGAGAGGAAAAACAGGACCCGGGATCGTTGCGTATGCTCACACAAAAATCATTGTACTAAACTACGTGGATACTGTATCTATTCGTAGGTCTAGACGGAGGTTTATCGATACATGGAAACATTACCTTGTCATCTAGTCTTCGCGGTCTCAGAAATACATGCTGTGATATTCATTCCTATCACTCGGTTGCTGATTTTAAAATCATAGAATCAGGAAATGAATAGCTGGAACATTTGATACATCTCGGTTTTAGAGGCCTCGAAGTAAAACTCACGTGTCTTTTCCCGGTTTGAATACATTTCATGCTTCGGGTCAGGAAATGAAGCGACTCTTGTCATGTTAGTGTCTAAAGAGGAATCAGGGAAAATACAATAAATTGTTTTACGGAAAGAAAAACAAATGAACAAAAAGATTTTATTGAATTTCGTGAAACCTCATTTGCGGAAAGGCCATTATTATTCCATAAAACGACGTTTTTATCTAAATGAATTTAGATATTCTTGCTGACACAAATTACGAACGTGAAGATATCAATTTTCTCGATGTCGACTTTAACCAATGTTGAGACTAAAGTATAATGATGGAATTGTATGAGTAGATTAGA
Organism: Lutraria lutraria; assembly: GCA_964023205.1. Lineage (NCBI taxonomy): Eukaryota > Metazoa > Mollusca > Bivalvia > Venerida > Mactridae > Lutraria > Lutraria lutraria. Next base: position 28,747,707 of record OZ026834.1, read on the forward strand.
TCCTCTTGGGTATTGTAAGTAAGGTATTACTACTCTAAGACTAATATTTCAAGTTTGGGCACAGTTATAGCTTGATTGTGACCCAGTGAAGAAGTCTATGTTGTTGGTCGACATAATTACATGGTTCTATTCAAATATAAAGATCTGACAATGGTTATGTCTCAATTTTATGATTTTGAATGAATATTTTTTCTGTTTTATTTGTTTATATCTAGTTTACGCCCCTTTCCAACAGTCAGAGTCATATGAGGCGGACAGTTCATCTAAGAAGAACCTGTACTAGACTCCCATCCTCTGTAAGCAACTTCCTACTTTCTCACATAAAGAGATATGGTCGGTAGCGGGGCTCGAACTAACGGCTCTCTATCAGTGAGAGGATACAGTTATTTGAAGTCAGTGGCCTTAACAACTGGACCACGGAGTTGGGTCGAAAAATTTGTAACATTTTCAGAGTGTGTTCTTTCGTCGCATGGTATTTTCACAGTATTAAATGAAGATTAATAGCCATGTTTATTGTTAACCGACCGAAAGAATGGGGTTGTCAGATCGCGAAACTTTGTTTTCGATTTTTGACACCTTGGTATGGCGATTCTTCCCAAAGATGTTGCCATATGTTGGATTTAGCCAATAAAAAATAGAGTCAGTGCCAAAAGAGTCGACTATTTTGCACATCGTGGAAGAATTCGAGCAGCATAAACCGTGTTTCCGTTCGTGAATTTTTTATAGAAATATGAGCACCACGTTGGGTCAGAGTTAGGACTCTTTGTCTTTACGAGAGTCACTTAAAAGTGTCCAAAAACTAGGGTTTACGTGGCTTAATTTTAACGTGGGAAAGCCACTTGAGTATCCTTTCGTTGGTCCGTTTAGCCAAATGTCTGATAATTAAAGCTGAGTTTGACTGGCAGACGAAAAACATAATGTAATCTTCTTTGGGTCAAAACGGGGCTAATGTATTTAAATTATTTGTTATCAGGTGAAACGGATGCAGTTAAAAAAATGCAATGTCACAATAATTAGATCGTAACTAATATCTGCTATAATAAAACTGAACTGAATTTTATTGAATTACAAGACTTAGTATTGAATCCCAATATACAACGCAACTGATCCGCGGCACTGTATTACAAGCGACGTCATGTGATCGTACTTGTACGTACTAATTTGAGACTAGACTAGAACTGTATACAAACAAGTATCACCCTGTACAGAGTATATTGCAAATATTTGCATATTGTTATGATTTAATTATGTACCGATGAGGATATACGCGATGTTTGTATATTCAGATATATCGATTTATATCGCTTAGAACTAATATTTTCTAACATAAGAACTGAACGCTCCGTCGACATAATGCCGACTGTATCCGCTTTATAATTAAATTTTGATATTAACATACAGCGTAACGTGTCTTCCAGATTAATTAGTTACAGCTCAAAGGCATAATTTTTAAATATATCAAGTGTGTTAACATTACGACTTGAGTCATACGTTCACATCATACTTTAGTAATCATGTTCACAAATACTGCTTACGTAATTATGACGTCATTGTTCCTTTGTCTTTATTGATAAATAAATAAAAATTATGACAGATGGTATTAAATGCAGTAAACTGAATGCATTTATTGTATAAATATGTATTTGTATGACAAACAATATGTATTCACGATTAGCAATAATGTTATCAGACGTGGATATAAGGGCTTGGTCAATTGACCGTTGACAGGTATGTCAGATATTCACATGGGCGGATGATTTATAAAAGTATTTATTGGGATTATAACGGGCTTTTATAAAGGGTTGACAGGTAAACGAATGATACGGGAGCTTACAATGATTGCCTTGTCCGTCCGTCCGTCTGAACGAGGTTAAGTGAAGCTTCAGTATGAACTAGTAGTACAATAATTAGGCTACAGCTATGGTAGTATGACGTACGATAAGGGTCATAAATACACGAGTGAAAATTTTTAGCACCATGCAGGGTCGTGTATTTACGACCCATATCGTACGCCATACTACCACAGCTTTAGCATAAGTATTGTACTACTAGTACTATCCATGTCACGTGTATACATGTGTGCTTCAACTGAAACTAAATAATCTAAACTGAAACTGTTGTTTTTTTTCTTGAGAGCGTGAAGAAAATTAACCAAAGTACTGAAAGTACTAATGAAACTGAACTTACATAGACTTGAACTGCAACATGGAATGGGAACTAGTTTAACTATTACGTGGCGGAAGTGGCAAAACGTAGTACTTTGGACCGCAACAAAATGCATGCGCGCTGAGCGTATGATTGCTATGGAAAGCTGAACTATCGGTCAGTTTCCAAAAATGAGATTGTGTTTGTACCGTTCCTCGGGCATATTAAAAATCTAGGGTCAGGGGGAATTAAAGAAAGACGGGCAACAAGAGACAAACATTTATTTCTAAGTAGAGAAACAATTGCCTGATTTAAAAGATGGATTATAAAACCTGAAAACGCCTGGGAATCACACAGTATATACATGTAGTAGATAAATGAGATATGCCAACCCGTATAAAATGTCATTCTCAGAATGTGAATACTTATAATCGTGTTACAAACCTGGCAACAAAGCGTATAAAATGATTTGTATCTGGTTACATGATCTTTTAAAATATGGTAGGTCGGATGATAGGGACTTTTTATGCCCCTGTATCATAAGATCGGTGACATATTGTTTTTGGCTTGTCTGTCTGTTAGTACCAAACTTAAACCATTCCTATAAAATCAAAGCGTACATACAATCATCATTTTGCATATGCTGGTTTCTCCGGGACCTGTACATTCTAAGGCCAGTAAGTCAAAGGTCAAGGTCATCCAGAGGGGGGATTCTGTTTTAAAACACATCTCGTTTCATTTACCTTAATAATTTCGAAAGCGTTCAGAAAGGTGCAGAAGCGAGACAGTTGATGCACCGTTCCTTGGGCCAATAACAATTCTATGGAAGCGGGAGAAAATGAATACGTCGGATAATCAGAATTTTTTTTATATGCTCGTATGAAAAAACGGGTCGTATTATAGGAACACCCATGGCGGACGGGCGTCGTCCACAGCGTCGTCCACAGCAGTGTCCGCTCTCTAATTCAAACAGTTTTAATCGGATCCTCACCAAACTTGATAGAAATGTTTATGGCCATGAGATCTCAGCCAAGTTCGATAATCAGCCCAATCGGCCTCGGCACCTCTGGGTTATACCCCTTAAACCTGGGCCAAAGTCGTGACCTTTAAAAGACCTTCAAAATCAGGTTCGCCAGTACCACGGGACCCAGCAACCCTGCCTTTATTGACGAATGTTAATATTCTGGAAATGCACAAACTGTGTACGCAATTATTTTAAGTGCTTCGCGTCTGTGTTGGGCACCTAAAATCACCGGTCAATAATTAACACCGTGATGAAATGAGTGTTTCACTCCTTATCTTATGTTTCTTTTATGATTGTATCTAATTTAATGCAATGCCTGGTGCCAAATTCAGCTTTAAAGCATAGTTGGAAATATGTCGTCGTTTGGTGCACCAAATCGGATAATTTAGGTCTCTTTGCTATGCTGTTTGTTAATTTACGATGTTTACGGAAATAGCCGATGTTATGAGATATATACATCTCACATATAGACCTTTCCTTATTTAGGGTATTGTACAAACACATTATACAAGAGAATGCTAAAATCTTTCTTGTGTGATATCGATTTTGGATTAATGTCCATTTGTACGAAGTGTGAAAAGATACTGTCAATTATGGAACTTTCCAGTGAGAGGAGATTTTGTGAATTGTCACTTTTAAGGCGCATGAATTTTGATGCGGACCAAAGTAATACGTTTTCTAAACTCGCCATGAAAATGTTTCTACGTGACGCAGTATTTTTATATTTTTAAACGTCTGTGTCATAACATTATTTAAATTTTACAATTTCCTGTACCAGTTTCTATTACCCTATTAAACAAACAGTTTAAAATTAACTAAACAATGTAAGATTAACTCACACGGGTAATTTCAGGACTTGGATTCGTATCAGTTAAACTAGATCATAGATCTATTTCAAATTAATCTGGCATTTAGGAAATAGTAATTGATTTTTCGAGGTAATTACAAAATGTATACGGAATTATTCACATTTCTCATATCATTGTCTGATATAATGATTAACAAATAACTTACGAAATGTACCAGAAAATCACTACAGTCGAACCTGTGCAAGCGGCCATCTCCGAATAAAGGTCACACTGTGAATAAGAGGCCATTCTTTTTAAAACTGTCATTGGCTATTTAGAACAAGATGACCTCCGAAAAAAGGTCACCTGTCAATCAAGTCCACACTTTATCTTCTTTTTCAGGGATGCCCTTTGTTCACAGGTTTGACTGTATAATTCGAGGGCTCAGTGCAACACTGTCGTAGCTTGTACTTATTTCAATATGAGCTACGACTCTGTTGCATTGAACCCTCGATATTATAATTGATAGAATTTTACATAGGTTACAAGATGGTTATCTGTAATCGATACATTAAGAGTAACATTTTCCCTTTTTGCACAAGAGCTCCATATTCGTATGTAAGCGATATTTTTTTAAGATCAGAACTCTTCGGCAAAGTCCGTATGTACGATCAACCAGCTCGTTCGTGCGTGTTCCTAAGGTGTTAAATAGCGCGCTTTTCCCAGACATCGAAACGTGCCATATCGCTAGCACCTACTTTGTTCCAACAATAAACTAGGTTAGGAAATAAATCAATATTTACTGACATTATTTCTAGTCCCAGAGATTTGACACTCATTGGGAAATGTTTCTGACTATTTTGTAAACAAGAAAATGATATCGACGCAAATTCAATCCTAGGTCATTGATACTAGGAAAATGGTGTGCTTGTGTTTGAAATAGATTATTTCTATTTATGTACTAACTACGGTGGTGCCAATACTTAGGCTTAGCACTTATCAAACGTAGGAAATCAATATCACATTAATGTGTTAATAAAGATATATCAGAACTGTTCTGTTCTGTTCAGTATTATCAGCACTAATTAAAGGACGCCTTAAATCAACAAGCCCAACATTACATTGTAGCAAAACGCTGAAATCCTATATTTTCATATTTTACACAATAAGACCAACACATGTACAGACTGAAGTGTTTAAACACAGTTTCGAGAACATAGTTCTGTAAATGGTTCTTAAATAAAGACGGCCATATTCCAGAAGCTGAACGATGTACTAATAAATATCGCATAAAGACAACACTTCTGGATGATAATTATAAATATCGCATAAAGACAACACTTCTGGATGATAATTATAAATATGGCATAAAGACAACACTTCTGGATGATAATTATAAATATCGCATAAAGACAACACTTCTGGATGATAATTATAAATATCGCATAAAGACAACACTTCTGGATGATAATTATAAATATCGCATAAAGACAACACTTCTGGATGATAATTATAAATATCGCATAAAGACAACACTTCTGGATGATAATTCAGCTTTCCACTCTCTCGGCGCGCATGACCTATCATGCGGAGGATTAAAATAATTGAGTTTCATATATTCTGAACATCGGTGTGTCAACCTTTACGATCACCAAACAATTGCTGTTTTCACAAAATTAATTACCTGCATACTGCTGTTTTTATATCTTTAGAGACACATTCTGGTAAGAGACAAAGTCCCGGATAAGAGACACAGTCTGGTAAGAGACACTGTCAGGAAAGAGACACAGTCTAGTAGGAGACACAGTCCGGTAAGTGGCACTGTCAGGAAAGAGACACAGTCTAGTAGGAGACAGAGTCCGGTAAGTGGCACTGTCAGGAAAGAGACACAGTCTAGTAGGAGACACAGTCCGGTAATGGGCACTGTCAGGAAAGAGACACAGTCTAGTAGGAGACACAGTCCGGTAAGTGGCACTGTCAGGAAAGAGACACAGTCTAGTAGGAGACACAGTCTGGTAGGAGACAGAGTCCGGTAAGTGGCACTGTCAGGAAAGAGACACAGTCTGGTAGGAGACACAGTCTGGTAGGAGACACAGTCCCGGATAAGAGACTCAGTCTGGTAAGAGACAGGTGTCTGGTAGGAGACACAATATAGAAAGGTTTGCAGAATGATAAGAGACTTTAAGTCTGACTAAAAACACAGCCTGTGTAAACAAATTGTGTTCGTGATCTTTGTTAATTGTCTGTAGTCTAGACTTTATACAATTATTCAATGTATCGACTATCTGGTTGCTAAAACATATTTTCTTACAGCGATTGCATGCAGAACAAACCTTAATATAGCAGCTGGTATAATATATTATTATCATCCTTAAACTATTGTTATTAGCTTTCAAACTCGAAACTCTTCTTGATTTATGGACTTTTTTAGTCAAAAGGCCGAGTCCATTAACCCATGGCATTAACCATCCAAGAGGTCAATTTACCCGGATGCGGCCGTGTTCAAATGGTATGTGCGCTGGATTTGTAAATCGGGCGATGCTTGCTCGATTCCTGGTCGCATATTAGGTGATCATTCTATGAAATTCTATGAATTTGACAAAAAATGCCGATTTTCCTCCACATTTTGAGAGGTTTCCGGTTTCTTGTGGAACGGCAAGTTAGTATTGGTTAATATACCGACCAGGAAAACGTGTTAGAAGAATTGGCCGCCGTATATACTAGTAACTGATTTTCTTTGAATGCATACATAACTTAGGCCTAAAACAACATTGTTTGTTTCTAGTTACCCCACCTAATCTACTTTTGCCCGGGAGACCCTAGACATTTTTATTAGGTCAGAGGAACGTAAAATCCACTTTCTCACCATGTGTGCCTTTCTTATCTTACTTGCAAAAGAGCGCCAACCTCACTTACCTCATTGTTGAAGAGCATGTGGCCAGAAATTAACCATTTTACGTTTTAAACATTACGATTAAGTTAAACTGTTTGGACCAAAAAGCGGCCTTACTATTGGGAGATATAGAGAAAATGTTTAAGACCATTACAAAAATACTTACATCTCTAGATCTTATGTAAGCTAGATATTGAAGTGCTCATTGTATATTTGTTTATTTCTGTTTTGCGCCCCGTTTCAACAGTAAGAGTACTATGAGGTGGACATCGTTCCTAGGAAGAACCAGTACTGGACTCCCATCCTCCGTAAGCAACAGCCTACTTTCTCACATAAAGAGACATGGTCGGTAGCGGGGCTCGAACCCACGACCAGTAATTCGAAGTCAGCAACCTTAACCACTGTACCAAGGAGACGGGTGCGGTCATTGTATGAGGTTTCATTGTACATTGTATTACCCAAAAGCAACCGCAGCTGTAATTAATTTAACCAAAAAGCCTACTGTTCTATTGTCTACTTTAATGACGTTTTTATGTCTATTTTGATGTCTTTTTGAATACATGCATTTATTTTAATGTCTATTTTCATGTCTGCTTTAATGACTGTTTTAATGGAATATTCCATCGATTATTTCTCCGAAACATAGCCACTTTGAGAAACTATACTGACATTTATCTGAACGGATGATTCTAACTTATAAAGAAATGATACATTTAATCAGAGATTAAAAGTAGCGTATCAAATTAGTTCTCAATTACTGGGTTATTTGGATATACAAACGATGGTTGTTCGGATATTAGATTACTGCCTCGCTATCATATAAAATTAATATGGACTTATGTGCGTGTAATTTCATGTTAAATAGATATTTTCTGTCAAACATATAACATCAATTGCACGGAAGAACGCTCCAATTTGTTTCGATAAATATCTATTGATATCAGGCTCATAGCGTAGGATGCAATTTCAGATGGTCCCTGTAAAATATCATTGCAGCCAAAATAATTGAGAGTGTGATGCAGGTCGCGCTGTTAAATCTAGACAAAAATGGCGGTTATATACATGTATTATCCATGAAATGCAATAAAGACAAAATGATTGTTTAATCATTGCAGACATGTGTATCTAAGTTGTGTCTTTTGTGCCAAATCATAAAGTTAATGGTTTTAATAGCATGTACGGTTTGTGCACATTAGAATCAAAACGGTATAACACAACAGAATTCTAATTTTCTTAGGACTGACGTACTGAAAGTTTCTAATTAGCTTTACAGCAATAGCTTTAGCTTACAGACATACATGCTAGAATTATAGGATATTTACAAACGAGCAGCACATTGGCGTTGACTTGTTCCTGGCGTTCACTTAGTAATAACCCTGTGTAGCAGGTAGCGGCATGTAAACCAGGCTACATATTGCCGGAGCCAATCGGAACTCTTCGGCGTTTGTCTAAAGAAAGTGCCTCGGACGTAATATGCAGGCCGCCATTTTGTTGAAATAGTCCACCCTGGGAGACCAACGAAGGAAACAACCTGTTTCCATGGGAACTTGATGCTCATTTCATCAATCGCGAACGATAAACACGTTTGAAAGTCTGTAATTCAGAGAAACGAGTACCTAATATTGATAAAATAGTGACCGCGGAAACCAAATAACCAAAAGTTGTAACCCTACACTTATGTAAGAGGCGTATTTCTCAGGTACACAAATGCCCAAGTAGTTCCGATTGTGTCGGGGTATATTACTTGTTGTTCCTTGGATCTAACCATGTGATCAGTGATTGACTGAAATCAACATTGCCTGACAAGTGGTAATACGTCTGTCTTTAGTTGCCAGCCAATTGCGACAAGTGATATATTGAGCAGTCAATAGTGCTCGTCAAATATAACAATGTGCAGTCACTTGTTTCAATGTTGTGTCTCCAGTTCGATGAAGAAACAGACTGGTAATAATACTGTATTTTCATTTATTTTCGTTGGGCTCAATTTTCGTGGTTTTTACTAAATTGGATATTTCGTGAGGACACGAATTCATGATTTTGATTTTGAAATCTCTGCATTTAAATTCGTGGGGATTTGATTTCGTGGATGAGCCTACCCACCGCAATACAGTAATTGCTGACTAATCTTCCACTAGTGTGCCTATAGTCACGTACAGACAAATATGTGGGAACAGGTTATCTATAGTAGTAAAGGAAGAAGGCTTTCATGTAAAGATGACCTTTACCCTGAGGTCTTAAGATAAGTCAATGAATAATAGCGTGTTTAAGAGAAGGCAATGTTCGTAATGCGGATTAAACTAACAAACAGCCGTTGATTGGGTATTTATTTAATTTGAAATATTTCCTGCCGATAAGATAAAAAATGCATGACGCTCATTTCCTTTTGCACAGGAAGAAAAATTTACGTGCTTTCGATCGCGATAAAATATTTTCAGTTTGAACGAGTTTAATCACGCGCAGTATATATCTTAAACTCCATTTTGGTTTTGTTATTTTCATATCACCAACTATTGCAAATTTCGCTTCCGTTGACAAGAAAATGGCTGAAAAGTAATGCACTAATATATTTACATTAATGTTAGCTACCTAATTTGGACACAAGAATAAATTGTGCGTTTCATTTCTAATTGGAATTGGGAGGGGGGGGGGGGGGGAGGTTGTGAGTATTTCAGAGAAAATGTTAAACCAATTCAAAAGCACCTTCCTTAAAATCCCAAATGAATCGACGGTTAATTTCTATAAGATGAATTCGTGATCTTATAAACATAAAAAAATATTATTATTGATACTTCACTAAAACGTAGAATTCATTGATGAATCAAGATAATTATTTCCGTTATCAGTGAGCCATATAGTATCTCATGCCATTACTTTATTTGTACAGGGTAATCTTTACATTTTAAGTCATTTTCCGTTGATTTTGTCACGGTATGAACACTATAATTAAATTCATTAATTTCTCTCAGAAATGTTCGCTCAAGAAGGCAAAGTGAACCCGCTTCATCCCCCCTCCAAGAAAAAAAAACAATCCCGATATGTTGGCATGGCAACAGAATTCGTTGATAATTCCTAGACGTACATCAAATTTGTATATTAGAACATTTCTCAACCAATATCTCACATCAGAAATCAACACGTGTCTAAAGATCGACATGTTAGAACACGTATCTCACGACATGTTAGAAGACATATCTCAAAACGGGTAACAGCACATATCTCACTAAAGATGGCAAGCCCTTGTTTCCCATGGCAATAGAAATCATCCTGACAAAAATAGCATAATTAAAACTTAATATAAGACCATGTTCTAATTAATTGAAATATTGTATTAATATTTTACTGAATAAACTTATCATTCACGAATATTTTAATTAATAAACTACAAATGATGCTGGGAGTCTCCCAGTCGTAACTACTCGGGCATTTTCGTCACTGAGAAACACGCCTCGTACATAAGTGTAGGGTTACAAATTTTGGTAATGCGGTTTCCGGTCACTACTTTTTCAACACTAGGCACTCGTTTTCATGAGTCATTCTCAGAATGTCAGCTTTTCAAATGTGTTTATCGTTCGCGATTGATAAAATGGACATCAAGTTCCCATTGAAAGAGTAACAGGTTGTTTCCATCGTTAGATTCCAATGGTCAGCCATGATGGAAAGTAGTCCGTGAACAGCAGCAGCAACAACAACAAATGACGGCCTACCTACTATGTCCGAGGCATTTTCTTTTGACAAACGCCGAGGAGCTCCGATTGGAGTATCCGTGGTCGGGTGGTAAATGGTCTCTGATTGGTATACTTGTCTCTAATCTCTGTGAGTTCGAACCCCATCGGGATTAAAATTAATATGTAGAGGAAGCAGTCCATCTAGCGTACAAAACGCAAATGGTTCTAACTAGATACATGCCTTGGTTATTTCTCCAACGTTTCAGCTGGGAAAAGCTCCAAATGATTCTGGCATTTACAGCGACGTTAATCTCGACGAATAATCAAAGTACTGAAAGTACTCATGGAAACTGAACGTACAAAGACTTGCACCGCAACATTGAGCGGGGACAAGTTTAACAATGGCATGGCGGATGTAGATAAACGTAGTACTTAAGTCCGCATCAAAATTCATGCGCGCCGAGCGAGTGACGGCTATGGAAAGCTGAACTATCGCTCAGTTTCAATAATTCTGAAATAAACATTTAAAGACGTTTGCTACAGTTTCCATTATTTGCACACAGAAAAAAATGAAAACTCTTTCATGACTTACTTTTTTAAAACTTTGCATGATCATGAATATGATGACAGAACCATTTTAAGCGAAAAAATAGGGGCTGACCAAATCGTTTTTGAGTTATCTACCCTTGAATTTGAATTTTTGGCTTTAATAGAGTTAAACTCGTAAAATTACCACGATGCAACCGTTTGCGCATTATACTGCATGATGGTCATTGAATTTGTTACCCTCGGTATAATCTAATAATACTCCTGGTCAAATTAGAATTGTTTTCAAACCAATACAATTCGAGACACCATGTAAGACGAATTGATGCATGCGTCACGGAGAATTTCCCAAATCAATACGACTTTCTGTTTTCGACAAAGACCCTTCGGATTGCAAAGTAGTTCAAAGACACCTATTTCTTTTCTAAGATGAAATTTTACAATTCGCTTTATTTAGTTTTCATCTTCTAATGATATACTATAGCAAATTCTTCTTTATTGACCATTCGCTTAATTAAAATTCTTGTGTAGAAAATTAGTTTTTCATTGTGAAGAGAGCTAATCATTATTTACTGTGCTGAAAAACAGAATAGGATATACAGTGCAACATCTACAAAGCAACACCCTTGGGTATTAGCAAAGCAATATTGTTACTGAGAAGTTGTTGCTCTAGATAGATAGATTTATTCAGCATATAAAACACATGGTATGGTTGCTCTAGAGAGGTTAAAATAGTTAAATCATGCAGCGGGGAAAAATAGTGTGGTTGCTGCAGGCAGGTTGTTGCTCAAGGGAGGGCCACTCTGGAGAGGTTGAACTGTACATTTATACTTGATTCTTATTTTTTCCAGGAATTATAGATAAAGTTAAGCTTGCGTTAACGGTCACCTCCGAATAAGGCCACCCTGTAAAAAAGGTCATTCTATTAAATACATTGAGTATTTTGAACACAATGACCTCCGAATTAAGGCCACCTCTCAATACAGGTCACAGTATGTCATCCTAAAGGATGGCCTTTGTTCACATGTTTGAATGTACATATATAGACCTTCTTCAAGTATTGATATTCTGAACAAATCAGTAAAGTGGACGAGTTCTTACAGCTTATATTTATGAGGCTAAATGATTGAGCACTTTTTTACAATACCAATCAAACAAACATGGCATTAGACATAAATAACTTGTTGACACAGTTTCACAAGTATAAACATTAAGGTCATCTATAATGGTCCTCGAGTTTGCAAGCATTGACACTGTGACTGTCCAAAGTTATTAAGCACATTCGTTGAGAGTTTCTTAGAAGTTGTATTACTATGTCAATCACACAAAGAGGAAATATTTCCCCAGAATTCGCTTACTTGAATTGCATGACAGTATACATAGTCAGTCAATGTTAATTTTCTTACGCATTTCTTTGAGAATAACTTTTTCTTGGTTTTATGGCGGTAACTAAATTCCAGCAATAAAATTAACCGATATTTTCCTACAATTTTCTGTGGTACTAGTTTGATTAAGGAAAACTTCTCGTCTGTGATATATATGTATTGGTTAAAGAACGCATAATGCCGAAAACCAGCCTATTGAAAATTGATCCGTTCCGTGACGGTTTGCTTTTATACACAACTGTCACGAATTCCTTGATCATAAAATATATCGAGTGCTTTCATTCGTCATAGGCCTAAACCAATTTTGTTCGATGAGGCTGATGATTCATTCTATTGTTAAAGATCATTCCTAAGCTAGCAAATTTTAAACAAGCGGAAGTTAAATTTAACCGCCATTTTTAACATGAGTTAGGGCGACATTAGACCGCGACTTGCCAGAAACAGTATGCGGTCCCAAATCTATAAAAGTTTTTGGTCTTTGTGAGGCACGGGTTCAAATATTTTTCGACAAACGACAGAAATTGACTGAGAATAAAATCTATTTCAGATACTGATATAAAATAATGACTTCTTAAATTAATGTGTACTTTTTAAAACTTGCTTTATGCTTTACTGAAAAAATTGTCGTTGTTTTAGTTATCCGATCGACCACATTTGGCATCGTCCCTAACAGGTTCTAACAGCAAAATAAATGAAAATGCAACCATTATTATCTCAAAACTATTTAGAGACGAATCGCGTCTCCAAAGATCGAAAGGTATGCATAGAACCTATCCTATCTTTATGGCTGGTAACCGGAAACTTTAATATTTTTCTAGCCTTAAATGGGCCTATCGGTAATTTACTGTGATAATGAAAGAAAATTATACCTTTTTTACGGAATATGCTGATTATGACTAATGTCTGTCGTCCATGAGAAACATATTTTATGTACTCACGGGATTTTGCGAGATTAAAATGTATTTAGCAAAAATAATTGCTATAATTCAGTCTATTGAATCACGAAAAGATATAATACTTTCCCAGTTTTAGAATCTATCTATTAAGTAATTTTCAGACAACATTTGAGCTAGGTCTGACGTCATCAAGAATCATTAGACTTGTCTACTATTGATTTTCTAATCTTGGCGACAGATGATCGAAACAGAACCAAAAAAATAGACAACCAATCTGTAACATACAAGTTATATATGGTGCATTTCATTAATGAAATAGTATCTTAACATTTGTCGAACAGAGATTTGTCTCATTCACGAGATATTGATGATTCGTAAAAAATTCGACCCCTCGACATTAATTACCAGTCATAATTTAAATCAATTATCGTACTTTACGACATTATACGACTTGAAGTCAAATCCTTGTGTCACATCGGTTGTTGCTTTACGGTGGCTTAATTTCGTGGGAAATAATTCTCAATGTTCAAATGATCTGGCGTAAATATTTTTTTAAAAAACGACAACGTTGATTTTAAGAACAAATCCACATAAAAGCATACTAAACACAATTTTACAAAATTCATGCTTTGGAATACAAAATGAGATCGTCTTACAATGGCTAAATGACAACCCTCTGATTTAGACACGCAAATATCGAATATTTTGCGCACCGAATAATATCATATTTTCGCTAAACTGACGGACATTGTCGAAGCTAACCGAACTACATCTCCGATGAATGTATATATATCGCTCCGCCAATATATTAATCAGTATGAATAAATAAATACATGTAGTATTGGCTTAGATCTATCATCTAAGTGAGATGTTTTCGTGAACGAGTCGATCAATTTTCATCTGTGAAAAAGACATACTGTAATTGTTCGGGTCAAAATACTTAGGAATAGCAAGCATCTTTTGTGTAATCGTCATTGGTGGCTCTGATCGCTTGCAGACACAAACGAGAGAAATGAGTTGTACTATGACCTTTTTCTTGATTAAATCCAACCAGATAAAATATTTACTCAGTAGTCGCAAACATCGGTATACAAAATAAATTCTGTTAAAAATGATTGTTTTTGTCTTAGCATATTTATTGACGTCTCGTGTTTAAAAAACAATATTTACAGACAGTGAATATGTAGCATCTTCACGCCCATGTTGAACGACGCCGGTCATATTTTGTCCAATTTCATGACATTTCGATAATTCTAACACTGGAATTCGAGAGAAACCAGTCATAATTAGTGTTTACACTGGCAATATGATAACAGTCAGACGAACGAAACAAACACGTGAGGATCATCACCATAGATTGATTACAACAACTGCTCGGAGGAAAAAAGCCTCTATAGATTGTTAATTAAGCGAACATGATGATTTTGGAGAAAATCTCACTATGGTATTGTATTGTTAGTCAATGTACACAAGTATTTTGCTGTGTTGAATTTCGTTTAGAATTTTGACAAGCACTCGGAGCAGACGACACGATAAATATTTCTCATATATTAACAAAGATTTGTGCATTAGTCATGCACTAGCACATTCACAAGACGTTTCCCTATTCCCTAAGGTATGACATCACAGACGACAAAGATAACTTCGTCTCCAAGAGGGATAGAAAATAAGGCCATTAATAATTCAAAACCTTCTTCAGTACAGAAGATGTATACCTCTATTTGAACCACTGAAGGAAGTAGACAGGTCAAGTGTTAGAAAAGACGCCAAAAGTGGGAACACTGAGGTTCAAGGAAGCTAATGAGCGCCCAAAAACTTCCTGGAATAGCCGTAAAATATGAGATCAGACGACACGTTTTGTGCATGCATAATGCAGCGTCACAAATCGGAACATTACATTATGCACAATCACGCGCCGGTAAACATCTCTGGCAAACCCTCAAAACAGGCAAAGACAATTTAATATGATCAAAAATCGTTTGGATTTACATTTTTATGCGCAATACCATTGATATACAGTTTATATCTAAGTGCTACAAACATTTACAGGATATGTTTTAATGCTGACTATTACAAGTTTAAAACACATAAAGAAGAAGAATTAATCATCCTCTAGCAAGTGATATCAAGAATTGTATTTCAACTGCACTTGAAAATTCTTAGCAAACTTTTCATCTAAGTTTCATCAAACATTTTGCCAGCATTGATTTTTCTACAGAACTCATTTGAACATTTTAGAACGAACATTTGCATGCAGAAAATCGTGTTTTTATTTTTATTTCACCCCTCTTTGTGTTTTCGAAACATTTCATGGAATCGTTATGTCTTCCGAACAGAGCTGCATTGGACATTAGTAAACAACTTTACATAATACGACATTCCATTGAAATAGTTCATCATCAGTACATAGCAGCAATGGATATATGAAGAAGTATAGATAAAAGTACAACAAAGACAGAAGGAGACAGAGCAAAGGAGAACATTAAGGAAAAGTACAAAGAATAACTGGGAAAGCCAGCTGAAGAAATGAATGGAAAAAAGGAATACAGAGGAATTAAGACAACATCTATGCACACAATGAATACATACTGCGAAAAAGCAGGAGTACCAAATGCCAGTGAAGCGAAGGAAAGCCAAAATTGTTCAAAAGAACAGGAACAAGAAATAAAAGACCACAGGCGTACATTAAGCAGTTAATGAATACATATGACAAAAATGGAGGGGTACCAAATGCCAGTAGGGCAGAGGAAAGCTTAAATTCTACAAAAGAACAAAAAACATAAGATAAAGGACCGCAGTGTTGCCCAAAGATCACTGGGATAAGGAAATGAAAAGAAGATACAAACAAAAACAGAAGCCAACCTACAAAGGGGAAATCTATTTACAGATATCACTGGAAAGAAATGATAAAAAGAGCGAAAACTGCAAAAAGCTGCAAACAAACAGAGAGAGAGAGAGAGCAGAGGGACACGAACATCTTTTAGCAAGAACAGAGATAGAAAAAGGCAAAAAAGA
Organism: Lutraria lutraria; assembly: GCA_964023205.1. Classification (NCBI taxonomy): domain Eukaryota; kingdom Metazoa; phylum Mollusca; class Bivalvia; order Venerida; family Mactridae; genus Lutraria; species Lutraria lutraria. Next base: position 28,764,064 of record OZ026834.1, read on the forward strand.
GAATACTGAGAGAAGGGATAAGAAGCAATACCAAAGTATTACGCATTCTACTTCCACTACGCTTTCTACATCCACTACGCATTCTACATCCACTACGCATTCTACATCCACTACGCTTTCTACATCCACTACGCATTCTACATCCACTACGCATTCTACATCCACTACGCATTCTACATCCACTACGCATTCTACATCCACTACGCATTCTACATCCACTACGCTTTCAACATCCACTACGCTTTCTACATCCACTACGCATTCTACATCCACTACGCATTCTACATCCACTACGCATTCTACATTCACTACGCTTTCTACATCCACTACGCTTTCTACATCCACTACGCTTTCTACATCCACTACGCTTTCTACATCCACTACGCTTTCTACATCCACTACGCTTTCTACATCCACTACGCTTTCTACATCCACTACGCTTTCTACATCCACTACGCTTTCTACATCCACTACGCATTCTACATCCACTACGCATTCTACATCCGCCATGTAAATGTCAAACTGGTTCCCGTTCCATGTTGCAGTGCAAGTCTATGTAAGTTCGGCTCCTATGAGTGCTTTCAGTGCTTAATCTTCTGTTACTGATTAGTCATATAAAATAATGTGTATTTAGTTCATTGTGAGTTATTGTATAGAAACACAATTTTCCATAAGTATGCAATGACAATTGTCTAGAATATATATGACATATCTTCACTACACTATGCTTCAGTCTGTGTGAAATAAATTGTAGTTCCACAAGAGAATCGTTCGTGTAAGACCTAATTCGAGTACATATACATACATGTACATATATAATTGAACCGAGAGCTTTAAAACAAGTGTCGTATCCATCCAATGAACTTTTCAAACCCCCGCCAAATAGTTATTCACATTTCATGAACTTGAATAAGTGCGCAAGAAAAGTTCAAGAAAAATTCATGCTTTCATGAACCTCAAATGAAATTACGAAGGAAAACAACTTTCTTATTATATTCCTCTAAATAAGATCATTTGGTTATCAGTATTACCTACAACCCGAGCTCGCACAGTTAACTTAAGAGGTCAATGTCAAGAGGTTATGAATTCGAACCCCGGGCGAGTCTCACACTGTCCGTGACAAATTTGAACAAAGATATTACGTCCTATGGTGGTAGCTTGGAAGTAGCTAGCGGATAGAATGTGGTTAGTACTGAAAGGTTAAGGCCAAAAGGATAACTGCCCACCACGATATAACTGAAATAATTTTGAACTGAATTGCGTTAAATTCGATGAAATAATAAACCTACAAGCCTTTGATGTTATAAGTAAGTTAGTTTAAAAAGAGTCGGACCACCTTAAAAAGCGTTAATATCATTAACCATTTCGCTGATTCGTGGAGATATTATCGGGACACAGTACATGGGGTTGCATTATTCATGGAAGGTTACACACCATTAAAACAAGTCAGAAAAATACTTCAAAGAACAAAAGATCCGTGGTGACCATCAACTGTTTGTTCTATCTTAAGTTTATAGCATTGCATGTGTTTGACGTCTAGTTCATTAATTACGCTGGATTCATACATATTGAATGAATATCCTGTAAGAATCCAATATAATCAGAGGAAGATTCTATGCTAATAATGGCAAGAAAATCTTAAGCAAAGTTCAATAGTACGTATCTGACAGAATTATACAACCGTATATATTTTGGCACCTTAAGACGGCGATATATAGATATGACAGGTTACATTAGTGCGCATCATGATGACCCCAACCACGTGACTCCAGAAATAATTAAGGAAACATCTTTGATTCAAGCGACGTAACTGGAGACAGTATTACGCATACGCATTTTATGTATCCAACCACGTGACCAGAGACAACATTACGCATAAACATTTTATGTATCCAAACGTGTGACTGGAGACAACAATACGCATACGCATTAATGTCACTGGAGACAATGTTACGCATACGCATCAATGTATTCAAACACGTGACTAGAAACAATAATATACATACGCATTAATATGCCCAAGCACGTGACTGGAGACAAGTAAAACTCATACGCATTAATGTATCCAACACGTGACCGAATACTACAATACGCAATAATGTCTACAACCACTTGACTTGGGAGAAAAATACGCATACGCATTTATGTTACCAACAATGTGATTGGGACAATAATGCGTATTTTCGTCTTACGTATCCAATAACGTGACTTCCGGTTTCGAATTATGATAAATAGTCAATAGTGATGTTTATGCATTTAATCCGAGGAAAAGAGCAAATTAACAGGGGTTACAACGTGGTTTGTTGTTTGGTCAAGTAATAAAAGCTCTAAACTAATTCAGCATAGCCCTCAAAATATACTTATTACTATTTTAATCAGAATCTTCCACTCAGAAGTTTGTATTTTGCGACATTTGTCAAGAATCGGTCAACATGCTTGCGTATTGGTTTGGTATATATGGCAAACAATTTAGCATTGCATAGAGTGTAAATTGCTTTCATGTGCATGTATACATCAATGATTCCATGGGAAATTTCAAATCTGTTTTAATTTCATTTGGTTTTCTTCTTGTAAGATGAAAGGTTGCATGCTGCGATTTATTCACCAATATGCTTTAAGTCTTAGGTTTTGCCTTCCTACGCTATACGAAAAAGCGACTAATTTAATGATGACAAATTACATATTAAAGTCGTCTGTCTTAGAAATTCTTCCAATACGAATATGTATTATTTCCGTTGATATTGAATTGATAAATAGGAGTGGAATTATTAATTGAATATCGTCTGTGTCTTTTGATTTCTTATTAGTGAATGTGTCAATTTTACACCATAGAATTCCGCTGTAACGATGTCTTGTAACTTTCTAACAATGTTTGCTCTGTCACCATATCATTAAATTCTCGTCTGCTTTTTATTACAATATTTATTGATTTATTATATAAATATCAAGGTATGCATGTAATAATCACAACCGTGGCCGAGTGGTTAGGGTGTCCGCCACTCATGAGCCAACTTGGCTGGTCCTTTCAACAGGGGTGATTCTACCATAAACAAAACCGTTACCTTTGTAATACATGAAAACAGTGTTTACAACATCGTTTGAATTGAAAATTGAACTATACTTTCATTAGAAAATAGGTACAATACAAAATGATTTGGCATGCAGTAGTTTTCTTGTTGTATGAAATTAATGAAATGATTTTGCTGAGGAAGGGATGTTTTCTTTGTTTATTAAACCATATTACATTTTAGATTTTTTTATTTTGGAAGATCTGTCTGCCTTGTATTACGTTATATTTTAACCTGTCTGCTGTCGGAAATCTGCTAGTTTTACTATCTTAATTATCAGTATATTATTATTATTATTAGCTTTCACGGTCAGTTTATTATTTATGATGAGTAATTCTTATGTTTCGGTAGTATAGACACTTTTTACACTTATAGGAAGCGTATCTTATAATATTGTCTTAGCATTTATGCCAGTGCAATCAATCATTACAAATTATCTTAAATCTGCAACTTGTTATCGTTTAAAATTGTCGGTGATAAAAATGCCTCGCTATGTCATGCCATCAACATAGAAAATAACAATGGAAATAAGGGTTCGTCTCTTTTTGTGTCATCCTCAGTTTTGATGTACATGTCATATGGACCCAATTTCATGTGTGTAAATTGTATACATGTATTTGCTGCCGTGTTTTATATCTATGTATATGTGTATCTTTACCAAAATAAATCGAATAAAAATATCAAAATTTGAAGCCGTTCTCGAATTTCGCCCGCTCATTGGTTCATGTATTCTAAACACTTTCTATGACAGTGATTTCTTCTAGAGAGGAAAATGAGCTAAAAAGCTGACGAAATGTACGGTGATAATTATAAGAATGAACAAAATCAGAACTTGCACCCTGCCAGGAGTTTTTTTTCTTATACATGTATTCGACTTATTACGATAGATTACCGAAATTATCCTGAACAAGTCAACTTTGTGTTAAGTGGTATTTTTGGATTGAAAGTTCAAGGAAACAGAAGAAATTAATGAAGAAACAAAAGTCTGAAAAATTAAATTAAAGAACAATTACTTTGAAGAGATTTTTTAACGCCGTTTTTTCAACAATTTTTCAGTTTTATACGGCGGTCGATTAACCTAACCTATTCTTACAAGTACTAACTTACCCTTCCACAAGGAACCGACAACTCCACATGTGGTGGCACATCGATTTTTATCAAATTTTCATGAAAGGGTATGACCTACCGCGACTTGGAATCGAACCAGGATTGCCACGTTACAAGCCCAGCGCTCTAACCACTGAAACACGGCCGCGGATCTTCACATTTGGGTTCCATGACGCAATCATATAGTTTTTGTGTCTAAGGCTGGTATTGCTAGCCATGAAACATCTCAAAACAATGGCATTAAAATGGAGAATAAACCTCGAGTTAATTACCCATAATTCTCGTGCAGGTATTGAATGGATTATTTCACAGCTCATTTTTTGTACAAATAATAGACAGCTGTTAATGATTTACCTATACACAATCAGACATATTATGTTCTCTCTCGCTCGTTTTGTTCACAATTTACATCAGTAATTCACAATGTCATTTCTTGTTAGTTCATTCAATATCTTTCCCTTGTTTGACCGTCCGTCTGTTCGATCGTCTGTCCGTCGTTCTTTGTTCGTTCGATCGTTCGTTCGTCTATCCGTTCATCCGTTTATGCGTTCGTTCGTTTCTACGAAGTAAATTATCGACCGAAACTGAATCGACAGGTTTTCAGTGTGATCATTTCCAATTTCTTTCATTTGCCAGATAGCGGAAACAATGTGATTCATTGAGGTATTAGATAATAATTAGATCGTAGTTAAACGTTTTGTAGATGATACATAAAACATGTGGTTTGGGGTGATCGGTTGTCTAGTGGTAACTAAACGAAAGGTCGTGGGTTCGGATCTCAGCCCCATCTTTCAATATCTCGGGGACGTTTTTTTCAATGTCGCCATCCCAACTACCGAGCCAGGTACTATGTTTAGAAAAACACAAGAAACGCATGAGGTGTGCATCGGATACGATAAAAACCAAGAAGAAATATTCGTAATAAGTGTATGGAACTAAATGCAATCTTATCTCCCCTCTCTCTCTTGGACGTCCCTGAATTGGCCATAGATCACCAAAGATCTTTTCATTGCTTGAATTTAAGTCTTCAACAACGTGTGGTATATTTCACTCGTTATAGACACTACAAGTTAGTGGTGACTACATGATGTGGTGATAACATCCCTAGAAGTCGGACCTCCTCGGTGTTTGTCAAAAGAAAAGTGCCTCGGACATAATTTGCAGGTCGACATTTTGTTGTTGTTGTTCACGGGCTACATTATATTATTGGATTTATCTGTATTCTGAGAATTGATCTTGAAAACGAGTACCTTGTTGTGAAAAGTAGTGAACCAAAATATGTAACTGTACGAGGCGTATTAGATTTTCGCAGTTACGGTAATGCCCGAGTAATTACGATTGCAGCCCTATAGGTGGGTTTTATAAATTCATTTATACAGCAGAGAAAAAATGTGATTACAAAACTTCAACTATGCTCTAATTTACTCTGCCATTTCGTGTGAGTTTTTTTTTTATTATTGTCGCGTGCTATGATTTTATCTTTTATTCTTTGGATGTGGTTACGATGTGTTCGTTAAATCAGTAAACGTGCTGTGGATTTCTGTGGATGTCTCGCAAGATTTCTGTTAATCAATATCTCTATCCAGTCGTACGAGAGACCAATAAGTAATTAAGGATTTATATCGAACCGGATCTAGAAAAATACACCATAAACCTAGCAATAAATACTCGTTGATTTCCCAACACGGAGCAAGCGAGTGTATGTTATAGTTTATATGTAAACAAGAGAACAGCAGATGTGGTTTGTTTTACATAAAAAAGGGTTGGTTCAAAAGTTTCCAGAAAAATATCTCTAATGGGAATACCTTGTTAAACAGAAAACAAGAGGGCCAATATGGCCCTATATCGCTCACATGACAATCACTGTTCACTCATTAAAACATTGTTTTGAACCGGTGACCTAGTTTTTGACCCCAGACGACCTATGTTCAAATTTGTCTTACATATCATTAAGACAAACTGTCTGACTAGGTTTGGTGAAGATACGATCAAAATTTGACATCTACAGTGTTAATAAGGTTTTCCTAAGATTTGACCTTGTGACCTGGTTTTTGACCCTAGGTGATCCATATTTGAACTTGTCCTTAATATCATTAAGACAAACAATCTGACAAGGTTTGGCCAAGGTCCAATCAAAACCATGACATTTAGAGCTTTTACAAGATTTTTACCTAAGATTTGACCTTGTGACCCAGTCTTTGAACCCGGCTGACCCATGTTCATCCTTCACCCACATATCATTGAGGCAAACATTTTGACAAGGTTTGGTGAAGATCCAATTAAAACTGTGACATCTACAGTGTTAACAAAGTTTTCCTAAGATTTGACCTGGTGACCTAGTTATTGACCCCAGATGACCCATATTTATACTTGACCGTTATATCATTAAAACAAACGATTTGACAAAGTTTGGTGAAGATCCAATAATAACTGTGAAATCTACAGTGTTAACATGGTTTTTCATAAGATCTGACCTAGCGACCTAGTTTTTGACCCAAGATGACCCATGTTCGAACTCGTCCAAGATATTATGAAGACAAACATTCTGACAAGGTTTCATGATCATCCAATCAAAACAGTGACTTCTAGAGTGTTCACAAGGTTTTCCAGCAATTTGCCCTAGTGACCTAATTTTACTACAGAAATTACCCATTTTCAAACTTGACCTACATATTATTAAAATAAACATTCTGACAAAGTTTCATGAAGATAAATTCAAAACAGTGATTTCTACAGTGTTCACAAGGTTTTCCCTTATTTGGCCCTGGTGACCTAGTTTTTGAGCCCAAATGGCCCAATATCGAACTCGTCCGAGATTTTGTTGATATTAACGTTCTGACCCAGTTTTGCTAAAATTGAGCCAAAAATGTGGCCCCTAGTGTGGTCACAACAAAAAGTTTGACGACGCACGACGCCGGACGCCGGACGGAGAGTGATCCTAAAAGCTCACTTTGTCACTTTGTGACATGTGAGCTAAAAATACAAAGCGGTTTACGCATAAAAAATATCACTATTTATTACGGACTGGTTAAATACGTAGCGGCATTACAATAAATACAGTAAAACCTGTGAACTAAGGTCACCCTTGGGAAAACCTAATATGACCTTTATTGATATGTGACCTTTATTGATATGTGACCTTTATTGATATGTGACCTTTATTTTGAGGTCATTTTGTTCTAAATTGTCGGATTTTTAAAAGAGTGGCCTTTATTCACAGGGTGGCCTTTACTCGGAGGTGGCTGGTAACACAGTTTTGACAGTACAGTAAAACCTTACTTAGCGACCACTTCGATATTACTAATATAGTGCCACCTCTCCAAAGCAACACCCTTTGGGAGTAACACAGTTATCATTATTGTGTTACTCCTAAAGGGGGTTGCTTTGGAGAGGTGGTATTGTTGTTGAGAGGTACTTGCTCTAGAGAGGTTAAAATAATTGTTAAATCATGCGATTGCTGAAGGGAGGTTGTCACGCAAGAGAGTGTCGCTCTAGAAAGGTTGTGCTGAGGTTGTACTTCATTATTATGTCTACCTCCTTTTGGACCGGCTTTCAATTCAGTCAACTACCTATCTATTCCCTGTCACTGACGTCATTGCAACAAAAATGTGAAATCCAATTAAAGAAACTCATGAACATAACAATTAGACTGTCCCTGCATTCAGGATAAAAGCTGTTTTTAATATAGCATTTAACATCGTTTTTTTGTAAGGCCAATTGGGGGATTACTCTCCGACCCTCAGGAAGTCAGATTGTGGGGTAAAATACATAGGGTTAACCATTTGAGACCCGAAGCGAAGAAAATGTAAATGATGTTCTTTCTTTAAAATGTCATGCAGGAATAATTAAAATAGACACGACTCCGTCCACAGAAATGTCTGAGACAGCTTATCATAAAACGAGACACGTAATTGCGTCATTTGCGAAAGAGATTAAATACTGCTTTTTTCAAACCAAATCAATAGCATCAGCATAGTCTTATATAATAATTTGCCTATTTTTGAAACGTTCGCAAATTATTTGAATTCTTGAATTACAAATACAAATGTAGCTGAATTCTAGGAGAGTTGCGGGGTTACAACAAACGGATATCTAATCCTTTTAAAAGAAATTAGACATTTGGACTATAATGATAATTATGTGATTTTAAACTGAATATTGCACGCAACCCTTTCGAAATGTAATTAAACTGAGACATTGAAATAAAATGTCTAATAAGCCGTTCTCAATTTGAGTTTAGTAGGAGTAATGACAATTTAACCGTTTCCGAAAGGCATACTAGTAATGGCTTCGTTCTTTTTTCGAAACCATGGCAATCAATCTAATGTATCATGTATGAATACCATAGGCACACCGACCTTGACATATTGTTAATGATTGTATTTAATTGAGACAGTCAATGTGTACTCATGGGCCTATTGCACACATGTAAGTGTAAATCTTATTGAAAAGCCCGTTTTTCCTGAAAACGGGATATGTTTTAAGATATTGAACGATAACTCAGCTTTCCATAGCCATCACTCGTTCGGTACGCATGGATTTTAATGCGACCGCGTAGGTAAGTTACGTTTTTCCGCATCCAACAAGCAATTGTTAAACTAGTTCCCGTTCCATGTTGCAGTGCATGTTTATTTAGGTTCAGTTTCCATGAGTACTTTCAGTACTTTGATTCATCACAGGAAATCCAATTTTAAGAATTCTCGGACCACTTCGCATTAACATTGCGTGTGTGATAAAACTCGTACGTTCAAGCTAGATCGTATGATTGAACACAATAGTTATGGCAGTTTTACATCGAAATTGATTATTTTCATAAATGAATTCTTGTGTTTCGGCAACTTTAGATAAATGACTACAATAAAACAGCAGAAAAGCTATAAGAATTTATGACTTTACGAGATGAGCGTTATTGTGGAAGTGAGATTAGCTGCTTAAATGAAGTTTGTGAAAAGAGAATGTACGCACAAGATGAAACGTAAATACACAAATTTCTTCATAAACGGATTTTGTTGTTTCTGTTGAGTAGGAAAACACAGATAACTAGCTTTTTATGTCAGTTTTAAATGAAACAAAAGTATATCATGATAACTGTGGGTCTAATACGAAAGACTGTTATTACGATCTTGTTGGTAAGATCAACTTAAAATTGATTTTATGGCAATTTTGATAAATATATCAACAAGTTCAACTTAAGAACTAGGTCAACTTTATAACTTGGTCAATTTGATTTTTAAGGTCAACTTGATACCGATGATAACAAAATCAATTTAATAAGAAGGTCAGTTTGATGATAAGGTTAACTTGATTTCAATGACAGCTTGATTACCAGGTCAACTTAATAGCAAGGTCAACTTGATATTTAGGTCAAGTTAATAATAAGGTCAAATTGATAGCAAGGTCAACTTGATAATTAGGTCAAGTTAATAATAAGGTCAACTTAATAGCAAGGTCAACTTGATAATTAGGTCAAGCAATGTCAACTTGATAATTAGGTCAAGTTAATAATAAGGCTGATTAGCGTAATGTAATTATCCGCGAACTGGAACTATATTCTACAACAAATCAAATACCTAAATTCACTCTGTCTGACGGCGGGATATCGATATTAAAAAAAATCGATATCAAAACCTGGCCTTGTGTTAATAAAATGTCGTTATCTAAAAATCGATATAAAAACTCGCTCACATGTTAGGATAAGTTCGATATCTTAAATTACCAATAAGAATACCGAATCATTAATAAAACGTAGGCTCCATATTCAAAACCGCTCACATTTAATTAAGAAGGGCCTCGATGGTATACAAATCGATATTGCTAAGTCGGGACTCGGTGTTACGTTTAATTACAAAACAGGGCATAATTATAAAGACTAATTGGACCAAAGCGCTAGGTGGTATTACCACCTTAACTTGAGAGAAAGCTCAACAAATAAAAACTGACGTATACAATCAAAGGTCGTTTGCTAGAAACACAAAAATGGAAGTCGATTGAATGAATGAAAGAACTCATAAATTAACTGTTTTGTTTACATAAGAGCTGCAATTTCCTCGGTGTAACAATAAACAACTTAAGCGTTTAAGTAATTAAATATTAATGAATATAAAGTACTTTAGTCGTTTGATGCCCCACGGTTGAACCGATTATTATATCTATTCGTTGGCAAAATGGTTTGGTACTTTAAATCTCTGGAAAATGTTATTCTTGTTTTATCACGAAGGCTTGAGATAACGACAAATCGATAAATCGTCTGCTTCACAAACCACCCCTGATTCTATCTTTATGAACAGTCAAGGTTCTTTTGTAACATCAGTACATCTTTTATAACTGTAGGACTTTTTTATTTATACAAATTAATGGATTTACGAGGTAGATGATATTATAGGCTATGAAAAGATACTTGTAAGTATTTTTTTAAGTCACATGACGTTATGATGAGTATTTAGAGAGCCGAACAACATGTCGCTGTGCACAGGTGATAGAATTTACATGTAAAGAATAAAGGTTATATTATATAAAAAAATGTCTTACCTCACAAACATTTCTACACCAGTTGATGCCATATTCCGTTTAATTCCTTTCCACGATTTCTGTAATTTAAACACTTGTCTCGCATTTAGCGGGAGTCTCGGGTCAGTAGGGGCCGGGGGAGTCGGGTCGGGTAAATGTCCGTCAGCCATTTCACCATTGCCTACGACACGCTCATGCATAATTTTGTAAACACTATGTTCGATTCTTTGTCAGCCTCGTTTTAACGTTCTCGGTAAATTCCGTACACAAAATGTCACTGACGTGGTCGATGCGATAGGAAATCCGTTTTCAGAGTTTATTGAAGTATCGATCTTGGCCAGGCTCTCTTTATCCACGATCCTGGTTTTCGCTGTAGAAAAGCGAGGACAAATATTGGGAAATTCTGGTGCTTCTGCGCAGCGAATGTTCCAAGTAAACCAATACTGTGTTCTGAATAGGAAAATACACAGCTGAGATGTAGTGTTTTCTACACTGAAGAAATTTATCAGGTTTTTAAGTAAGGATAATGAATGGATTTGGCCTCTTATACTAAGTTGATCAATGGTCGAGAGACATCAATATTAACCATCAATTTCCCCCAATCAAACACTTGGCACGAAAAAAGGACATCTGAGGGGTTTTATTGACACCACATGAATGTTTTAGTTACAGGCTATTCTCTCTTCTATCTTCTGATTGTAAATGAGTATCACTAATATTTAACGTTAGCAAGTTGTTATAGATTAAACGCTTACAAATACGTATATAGTTAGAGAAGTGACGCGATTTTAAGTTTCCTGTTTTTAGGATCAGAATTGATAAAAAAATAATTTTCAGTATTCCAACTTCGCATTTTGTTTGTTTGTTTCTTATGCTTTACGCCCTTTTTTAACAGGCATAGTCATGCGAGGCGGACAGTTCACCTAACCATCGTTCTTGGGAAGCACCAGTACTCGACTCCCATCCTCCGTAAGCAACCCCCTTTAAATAGACATGGTCGGTAGCTGGGCTAGAAGCCACGACCCTCTGTCAGTGAAAGGTTACAGTGATTTGAAGTCAGCTACCTTAGTCACTCGACCTCGCAGGCGGATCACATCGGGACCAGCTGACCTGTTCGCTTTAGACAGGATTCCGGATAAGAAAGTTTCGGATAAGGGAGGCACGGCTGTAATAAGACAACACTTTTTGTTTGAAAAGAATAGCAGGATGTTTAGCTTAACAACTACATGAGAAGGGGAGGTTAAGCTATAATCATTGTTACAGATTTAAGGAAACATTCGTCCTCAATCTGAACGACAGGGAACGACCGGTGTGGGTGTTATACTGGTCGAGTGTTTTGGTAACAATAAAGTGGAATGGTCTATGTACATTACTAAATTAATGTGTATCATTTACCTGAATATATAATACATGTGCACAGTCAAATCTATGCACAAAGGCCATTCTTGGGAAAGACAAAATATGGTCTTTATTGACAGGTGGGGTCATTTTGTTCTAAATAATCATTGAAAAGATCGGCCTTTATTCACAGGATGCCTTTATTCGGAGGTGGCCGCTAAAATAGGGTTGACTGTATACATGAAATGTAATAATTCAAGGTACGGACTTAAAGAGAATTATCCCACATTACTCTTAATCTTTAAGTAGTTATCCCCCCTTAAGTAATTTTCACCGCGGCTACGCTCTTGTAAATCAAACAATATCATGCTACATACAGTTGAAGCACGTTGTACATAATCAAGTAACATACATGTATATGTTATTGTTGTACACATTTGGATATAAATAGAAACATGACCGTCGCATGAAGTACATAAGGGGACGAGCAGGAAGGACGGCACTTACGAATTGAAAATAAAATTATGTACATGTATATTTATAGAGCATATAAACACACATAGTGTGCTATGTATGTCTTACAAAATAAAAGAAGTATAGTATATAAGCCTATATATAACAATGAATAAATGTTTTCCCGAAACTTTTGACGGCAATATTTTTATATACAAGCATATCAATAACAATGCATTGTTCAGAAAAAAACTCATTGTAAAGGTCGAAGGTTTTGAACAAACAAACAAAGAAATCAAATATAAAGGAAAGTGTATGTAGCTTTTATATACATATATTGAACAATATGACGCACATGGTAGTCAAGCACTAGAAAAATATGAGATAATATAGCGTTTAAATCAACCAGAACCATAGACATAATATAAACATAACTTACGTGTGAAGGTCACAATAATTATTAATGATAAGTTATCCTAAGTTTTCTTTATTAATTAATTTTCTTTATCTGTAGTCGAATCCAACCAGCGTCATTACAAAGACAGAATAAACGACAAGAAATATGATGTAGTATACTTTAACTACGTTAAATACGTGAACAAATGTATGCAATAATACATCTATATTTGTTCTAATATAAGTTCTAAAATGACATATCGCTGATAAGAATAACAGATACTAGTATACTAGTACAAATATATGTTATATAATTATTTTATATATGTTTCATCAGAGCAAAAAAGTCCAAAACGTCTTGGTAAGAACATATATCAACTGTTAGCTAAATACAAATGTAGATCAATTGAAAAAACAAACGTAGCTGATGAAGTAGGATCCACATGTGAGATTACAAAGATAGACCACGTGCGTCATATTGTTTCTATATAGAGATGCAAATTAACAACCAGTCAACTTGAGCTATCAAGTATTGAACAACCATTCAAGGTATGGCTTTCAGACACGTTTATATAACTAACGTAGTTAAGATGCCAAAAATATACTAAAACCACATCATTTTGTAGTTCAGTTTTCCATAGCCTAACTCGCTCGGCGCGCATGCTTTTTTATGCGCACCAAAGTACTGTTTTTTTTCTACAACCGCCATACAACTGTTAAACTAGTTCCCGTTTCTTTTTGCAGTTCGAGTCTATGTAAGTTCAGTTTCCATGAGTTATTTCAGTACTTTGATTATATATAGACACAAAGTCATAATAATTATTCGGACCGTTTTTTAACCTTTCTTTATACTCAACTTGTATAAGAATCCACCGCAGCATGACGGCCATATTTTATCTTAAAGGAGTTTTTTTGTTTCAGTGTGTTTAACACAGGTTTTCCAAGCTCTGTAGAGCAACAACCTCTCTATAACAACACCTTCAAAATTTCCCTAAGCTGATATTCACTATAAATCTAACCTCTGTAGAGCAACAACCTCTCTATAACAACACCTTCAAAATTTCCCTAAGCTGATATTCACTATAAATCTAACCTCTGTAGAGCAACAACCTCTCTATAACAACACCTTCAAAATTTCCCTAAGCTGATATTCACTATAAATCTAACCTCTGTAGAGCAACAACCTCTCTATAACAACACCTTCAAAATTTCCCTAAGCTGATATTCACTATAAATCTAACCTCTGTAGAGCAACACCCGGTGAGAGCTGCAAATATTGACCGTTGTTTAGAGGTTGTTGCTCTGCAGAGAGGTTACATTTATACTGAATATCAGCTTAGGGAAATTTTCAAGGTGTCGTTCTAGAGAGGTTGTTGCTCTACAGACGGCCGCTCTGGAGAGGTTGTACTGTAAATAAGGAGACCGTTACACTCAACCAAAATTCATGACCTGTACTCTAACCATTACTAACTTACCCATCCTTATGAAACTGGCAACTTCTATCTATTTATATGAAGGAAAATCAACGTGTTTGTCAAATGCTCATATACTGTATGGATAATTAAAACATTACACGCATGATGAAAAGTTGCTTAAACATTTGGGTGTCCGATTTAGAGCAGGAGATCGGAGGTTCGATCCCATTGGAGACTTGGTTAGAACTCGTGCGGTCGGTTCAATGGTGAGCCACTAGCTAGTTAAATAATGGCAACCGTAGGCGCCCGGCAATTTATTTATTACCATGTGTCTTTCTTACAGGTTTTGTTAAAGGTTGCAATATACCAACAGTTTTTCTCCTAAATATTGCATGTATGTAACATTTTAATTGTATTTTGTCGGTCAATAGCTATACATAGCTAATGTAATCTTGTTATATTTAAACCGACTACAAATAAAAAAAATTTGTATCTTGTATCTTGTAAAAAGAGAAGGGACCCGGGAGGTACAGTGCAAATAAAAGATAGGTGTCTCATTTATAGCCAACTTGGCTGGCCCTTTCAATAGGGGTGATACTATAATAGACAAAGTAATATAATTAAGACATTATATTAAGTTAGTAAACTTCTGATTACTAATTATAATCATCGAGACGAAACTTCTTAATTATGCTAATACCTCTTTACTAGTATTTTTCTTTTTTTCATACGAGGGTATGACCTGTCTCGAACCCGGACCACCGGTTTACAAGTCAAGCACACCAATTACTGAACTACGATCGCGGTCATTCTTTGCATCAAGGTGGTGATATATTTAGACTTTGATGGAGTTATTCTCACGTATACATAGAGCTATATCGGGTATACATTTTATTACTTTGATTATTTAACAGTTTTATACCGATCATCACCGAAGACAGCGTGAAACTAAGGCGTGTCAATGTTTACTGACATCATACAGAAAACTTCTCTATGTAATTATAGCTACATTATTTCTTTCCTACTGTTTCAAAGTACATGTATTTATATTTTCAACCAATACTTTTTAAAAGTCTTCTAACTAGCACTTTTCCAGACAAATTCATTTTCTTATTTTTCCCGTTTCTAATTAATTGGGGGTCACAGAAAGTCCCCATTGAAAGATAAATAGTTTCGCTTTAAAGAACTAAGTGCACGGAAATATTTTCTGTTATACTTCCGGCAGGCATTATTTAGCCCTTTGTCCTGTCCAGACTAATTTCATTTCTTATTTTGAGGTTCGACATAATTTTAAAGCGAGTTAAAGATTTAAGAAATACCTTTTAAACATCCGTTAAAAGTACGAGAAAAAAAGAATAAAATAAAACCTTACTTCTGGATTAAAAACTAAAAATAAATATCGGTTGTCATTTTTAGAAAATATTTTATTTACGTTTTTGGGCCCACATTAAAAGACGAATAGTTGCGCTTTAAGCTATATTGGCATTTTAAAATTACGAGAAAGAACCCAGGCTGTGGACGGAAATATTTCCGGTTGCGGTTGTATTGATGTGTTTTGTTTTGGCTTTTATGATTGCATTATTTTCAGGGACAGAAAAACATAATTACGGATTCTGCCCTAAAAGTTGTAACAACAACGCTTTTAACCTCAAACTCAGCTGAAGATTTTGTATCAAACACTTTCATTGGTTACAAATGTAGGTCAACAGCAAAATTAGATAGCAAGTCGAAAAATTAATGTTGCCCATAATTGTACATGTACCATTGAACGATCTTCAATGAAAACATTGTAAAAATTCGGTATTAAGATTATTATTGACATAAAACAGATATACGTCTTAACATTAAGGTAACTTGAATTTTATTATCAAATTGAAAAATATACAGTCATACCTGTGTTAGCGACCACCTCCGAATAAAGACCCACCTTGTGATTTTAGAATACCACCAATGATTATTAGAACAATTTACCTCCGAATAAACGTCACCTGTCAAAAAATACCTCATCATGTCTTTCTCGAAGATGGTCTTTGTTTACAGGTATGACTGTACTAGAAGGAACTTTGGACAAATTAACAGTCCAAAGGAGGTTGTTATAATAAGGCAGTCTTAGCTAGTATCTAAGTTTCCGCTTAGTGGGGTTTTACTGTAGAAAAAAAAGAACAGGAAATAAGTCTATATTTAGAGTTATGTTGGATTTGAGGTTAGTTACAACAATGCGATATGCAGACAAACCAGTGTTAGCAGCTACCTCGGAATAAAGGCCACCTTGTAAATAAAAGGCTATTCTTTTGAAAAAAAAACGGCATTGTTTATTTGGCGCAAAATGACCTCTGAATACGGGCCACCCGTCAATTCAATCCATTTTTTGTCTTTCCCGATAATGGCCTTTGTTCACAGGTTCGATTGTAATCTTTCAGACGTTTGCCGACAGGTCATGAAGAGAGTATTTATTTTTAACTTCTGTTTTTCAAAACTATTAGCGTTAAAAGCAGTTTTAATTATCAAGCCGGAACATACACTTATGATACAAACGAGGGATGACCAAAACGTACTCATCATCAAGTTAAGCTGAAAGTTGATATTAATTTTGTCCCTTTTCAACTAATTTTTAAAATAAAGAAGTGTTTGGGGGAAATGCCAATAACGCTTACATTATTAAGTGTTTCTGCAAAAAAGAATAAGTCAAATAATAATTAAGACTGTGGAGTTTTCCAATTAAAAAACGTATAGTTACTTTAAAAATTATCTTGCCTTTTGAACACTCAATAAAGTACTTGTCAAGAAACGAACCATGATTGAATTAGCGAATTTATTATCATTTGAAAAGAATTTCAAGTTAGAAGTATACATACTTACTGCCGCCAGATACTGTAGATGTAGGCACTTATTATGTATATGTTATATGTATTGTTCTTTTTCTATCACCTTTTATCTTAAATTAGTGAACTTATCACTTACTGATGCTGAATTGTATACGTACCGATTTAAATATGTTTTTATATATATGAGAAAAAGATTTATAGGAAAAGCTCAAACAAAAGAATCCCACCGTCCATTACAATACAGTATAACCTCTCCTGAGCGGCCATCTCTTGGGCGATAGCCTCCCTTCAATAACAGCATGAATTTTTCCCACTGCATGATTTAATTATTGATTTAACCTCTCTAGAGCAACAACCTCTCAGTAAAAACTAACTTTTGCTGCTCGCAAAGGTTGTTACTTTGGAAATGTTGCGCTGTACTACCTCCCCCCCCCCCCCCCCCCTAACAACTCAATATCTACCAGCATGGAGGAAAATATTAATAAAATTAATGGATAATAAAACACGGTCTTTCGGAGGGTACTGCCTTAGAAAGGGTGTTTAAGTGCTTTTGTGAGTTCAACCTCAAGTGAAATTGCTTCGGTCCGTACAACGCAACTTTAGTCGCTCTCATAGAGCTTGAAAAAAGCTACAACAAATGCCGTTACATAAAAAATCCAATGGGAATCCTGCGTAAATGCATTAAGCAGATGAGATTTAACTTGATATGAGCTTTGGGAAGATGTATTTTGTACTAGGAACGCAATTAGAATCATAGGATTACACAATCTTTGCCAAACCAATCGTCGGAGGGCTCTTTCTGCTGTCAATCTGTCAGTCCGTTTATTTTTATGGTTATATTGTTGAGAAATATCAGGTTATTTGATAGCTTGTCAATTAAGCGAGATGACAAAAGTACAAAAGTGTCCGTATCTGTTTAGCAAGTTTTTGTATCACTTCCGACAGTCATTATGGGTATAGAATGTAATTAATGAATAAAACCCCGTAAACCTGTAACATTAAAATATACGTACCGTCTATGAGCACCAATTCCATTTAAATGTGCGCACCATCCAGTACAAACGGTATCATCAATCAAAACGTGATTTTAATCCGGTAACAGCCGTTCATAAGTTGCATTCATAAATCAAATACACACGATATAACGTCCCGGTTGCCACTTGCCGGTTGCCACACAACAATTCTCTACTGTATTATAATAGCGACAAAACTTGCATTACAAACTTTGTACAACATAAATTTCCTTCGTTTACAATATTTTGTTATCAAACTAAGTTCGAATGGGTGTTTATTGTTTCCTGTTTAAGTGTATACACTTAAAATTACTTGATGGAAACAATACACAAATGTACCAATGTATATAAACTCGTTGTTAACGTCCTAGGCGTAAAAAAACAGTTTGTTTCTGGTGACGTATACATTGTTAACAAGGAAGATTCGTACGGATTTTTTTTTCTTTGGTATCTTTTTTATTATTGAAGCGCCCGTAAAGGTAAAGAAGTGAGAAATTGGACGCATCGTTCCTCGGTCGTAATAAAAAGTCTCAGAACGCGGGAAAAAATATGGTCGGTATGGGAACCGGAAACAAACCGTTTTTAGATAAGTACTGTAAGAGTTTTGTTATAGCTGATTCATGGATGTATTTAACTCTGTGTACTAATATATGTTTTGCATTATTTCTTAGTTAATGGCAAAATATTTATGACGCAGCATATAAGAGGGTCATGCTCAGATCGAGGATTCAGCGCAACAGTGTCGTAACTCATATTGAAATAAAAACAAGTTACGACAGTGTTGTGCTAAGCCCTCGATATACTCTCAGAAAGTATTACAGTTAAACCTGAGAGCAAAGACCACCCGTGGATTAGACAAAATGTGAACTTTATTGAAAATATATTTGACGGTAGATACCAGATTTATATATTGAATGGTCAGTTTATTCTAATTAATCAATGATATATTTTTAAAAGAATAATCTTTATTCACGGGGTTGTCTTTATTCGAAGGTGGCCGCTAACACAGGTTTGAGTGTATATGTAAATGACATATACAGTCAAACCTGTGAAGAAAGACCACCTTTGGGGAATACATTATGTGGCGTTTATTGACAGCTGGTCTTTATTCGGAGGTTATTCTGTTCTATTAATCTATATTGGTAGTTTATAATCACATGGTGGTCTTTATTCGGAGGTGGTCGCTAACACAGGTTTGACTGTAAATGAACAACAATATTCTAATTTGAAGCAACTAAATTATTCATCAGACAACAATAAACATAATTATGAAGATAAATGCTTATGTCCCATAAGAATACTATATAATGTTATTTTACTATGTTCTTTAATGAGAAAGTAGTAAAATTACGTCTGTCAGGCGCAAGTTTTATCTGTCTGAACGACGGGCACAAGACATTTAAGCCGTAATACTGTTACTCGAAACAAAATAAGCATTAAAGAAAAAATAGAAAAAAGTCCAGCAGCCTAGCAGCCTAGCAGCGTGAAGTTAGCAGCCCAGCAGCCTAGCAGCCCAGCAGCGTGAAGTTAGCAGCCCAGCAGCCTAGCAGCCCAGCAGCTTAATATATTTCTACAGTTAAACTGCACAACAAATCATGCAAAAACTTAAAAACGCATGAAGTAATAACATTATGTTGCTGTCATGTTTAGTAGAAGAAAAAAATACGATTTGTATCGATTTTGTGAATCTGGCAGTGTAGCGGCCGCATAGCGGACTATTATAGTCAAACATATAAAATGCACAAGAAATCCGGCTAAACACTTACGAATCGATGATATAATTCGATTTTATTCCTTTAACGTTCATTAGATGAGAACTTACACATTTTTTTCATTTTTTGTTTCTTTTTGTGAAGTTGGCAGCCCAGCAGCGTAACAGCGTAATATATATTTATACAGATAAACTTCACAACAAATCGAGCTAAATACTTAAGAATGCATAAAATAATGTCAGTCTGTCGTTTAAACAATAATTAACTGAAAATATATGATTTTCATTTTTTTTTCAATGTGGAATTAGCCGCTGCTAGCAGCGTGAAGTTGGCAGCCCAGCAGCGTCACAGCGTAATCTATATTTCTACAGATAAACTTCACAACAAATCAAGAAAAATACTTAAGAATGCATAAAATAATGTCAGTCTGTTGTTTAAACATTAATTAACAGAAAATATATAATTTTCATATTTTTTTTTCAATGTGAAATTAGCCGCTGCTAGCAGCGTGAAGTTGGCAGCCCAGCAGCGTAACAGCGTAATCTATATTTCTACAGATAAACTTCACAACAAATCAAGAAAAATACTTCAGAATGCATAAAATAATGTCAGTCTGTTGTTTAAACATTAATTAACAGAAAATATATAATTTTCATATTTTGTTTTCAATATGAAATTAGCCGCTGCTAGCAGCGTGAAGTTGGCAGCCCAGCAGCGTCTAATTTCACGCACAATTTTTTTTTGAAAAATCATATATTTTCATTTCATTAACGTTCAAACAACAGACTGACATTATCTAATGCATTCTGAAGTATTTTTCTTGATTTGTTGTGAAGTTTATCTGTAGAAATATAGATTACGCTGTTACGCTGCTGGACTGCCAACTTCACGCTGCTAGCAGCGGCTAATTTCACATTGAAAAAAAATATATGAAAATTATATATTTTCTGTTAATTAATGTTTAAACAACAGACTGACATTATTTTATGCATTCTGAAGTATTTTTCTTGATTTGTTGTGAAGTTTATCTCAAGAAATATAGATTACGCTGTGACGCTGCTAGGCTGCCAACTTCACGCTGCTAGCAGCGGCTAATTTCACATTGAAAAAAAATATATGAAAATTATATATTTTCTGTTAATTAATGTTTAAACAACAGACTGACATTATTTTATGCATTCTGAAGTATTTTTCTTGATTTGTTGTGAAGTTTATCTCAAGAAATATAGATTACGCTGTGACGCTGCTAGGCTGCCAACTTCACGCTGCTAGCAGCGGCTAATTCCACATTGAAAAAAAAATGAAAATCATATATTTTCAGTTAATTATTGTTTAAACGACATACTGACATTATTTTATGCATTCTAAAGTATTTAGCTCGATTTGTTGTGAAGTTTATCTGTATAAATATATATTACGCTGTTACGCTGCTGGGCTGCCAACTTCACAAAAAGAAACAAAAAATGAAAAAAATGTGTAAGTTCTCATCTAATGAACGTTAAAGGAATAAACACGAATTATATCATAGATTCGTAAGTGTTTAGCCGGATTTCTTGTGCATTTTATATGTTTGACTATAATAGTCCGCTATGCGGCCGCTACACTGCCAGATTCACAAAATCGATACAAATCGTATTTTTTTCTTCTAATAAACATGACAGCAACATAATGTTATTACTTCATGCGTTTTTAATTTTTTGCATGAATTGTTGTGCAGTTTATCTGTAGAAACATATTAAGCTGCTGGGCTGCTAGGCTGCTGGGCTGCTAACTTCACGCTGCTGGGCTGCTAGGCTGCTGGGCTGCTAACTTCACGCTGCTGGGCTGCTAGGCTGCTGGGCTGCCAACTTCACGCTGCTGGGCTGCTAGGCTGCTGGGCTGCCAACTTCACGCTGCTAGGCTGCTAGGCTGCTGGGCTGCCAACTTCACGGACATAAAAAAAAGTTACGCTATAGAAATCTTCGATCGATATAAACCTAATGAAAACGTAAATTAAGTGAGTAGTATTCATGAGAAAGTATACGATTAAGTGTTTTTGTCATTCTTAGATGCTTCTGCACGTTTTGATAATGATAGATAAAAACGTTTCGTAACCACTATTTATTTTAAGTGGGCACCTGCCTTAAGCGACCAAACTGGCCATTTCCCTTGACTGACTGCTTAGCATAGGTCTGACTGTATATACAGTAAAACCTCTCCTCTTGTAGAGCAACAACCTCTCTATAACAACACCTTCAAATTTTCACTCAGTTGATATTTACTGTAAATGTAACAACCTCTAAACAACGGTCAATATTTGCAGCTCCCACTGGGTGTTGCTCTACAGAGGTTGTACTGTATATAAATAAGCTAATGTTAACAGCGAAATGTAGTTTTATACGCTGAACCAGGATCTATCGAGATCATCCCTATCACGGAAATGATCTAGATGTGATCAACACGTGCAAGTTTATATTTCGGCAAGTATCTAATCTGCTTTGTGTCGAATTATGCGGAT
Source organism: Lutraria lutraria (assembly GCA_964023205.1). Classification (NCBI taxonomy): domain Eukaryota; kingdom Metazoa; phylum Mollusca; class Bivalvia; order Venerida; family Mactridae; genus Lutraria; species Lutraria lutraria. The sequence continues at coordinate 28,786,395 of OZ026834.1, forward strand.
TTTATTTTTCTACTTCCGGCAAATTTCTAATAAGCTTTACGAAAAATGTGGCTAACTGCATGTACATCTAGTCTTAACTAGAGGGTCCAGCTTTGACAGACGTCAAAGATGAAATCTATGACAACGTTTAGTTGAAAACGTACGGCTACGTAAATAATCGTGAACCAATCATGTGTGTTATTGTATTTAATTAACGTAAATTAAATTAAGGTATTATATACATACATATAAAACCTGTGTTAGCGGCCACCTCCGAATTAAGGCCACCGTTTGAAAAAAATATCATTTTTTACAAAAATGTCATTGATTATGTAAAACTAAATGATCTCAAAACATAGGCCACCTGTCAATATAGGTAATATTTTGTCTTTCCCAAGGGTGGCCTTTGTTCACAGGTTTGACTGTATGTGTTACTCATTTTCGTAAAACGACAATCATGCAACATGGAATATATCACGTACAATGATTCCGTTACCATAGCTACCGTTTCCGATAAAATTAAACTGAACTTAAATGGAAATAACCACTGTGATAAGAGATTGATTGATTTTGTCACTTAACTGATTAAAATAAATCAAACTTATGGTGACAAAGTATATTCAAACCAATCAGAATACGATTTCAAAGACATACAGGGCAACCTCTACAAATTGGTCCCCTCTTGAGCAACAACTTCCCTTCAATAACAGCATGAATGCTTCCCACTACATTAATTAACTGTCAATTTAACCTCTGTAGAGCGACAATCTCTCAACAGCAACAAAATTTTCCTACTCCAAATGCGTGTTGCTTTGGAGAGGATGCACTGTATAAATAAAATCCATGAAACCCGTACATCTTTCGGACTAAGCCAAAATGTCAGGTATTCTGAGTTTTCCGTTTTTCAGAGTTCTAATTAGACTCTTGATAAATTCCTAAAAAGTCGGTCTTGGAAAATCCGATTCTCAGAGAATACCAGTGTCCCAGGAGTCCGATTCTCAGAGAATACCAGTGTCCCAGGAGTCCGATTTTCAGAGAATACCAGTGTCCCAGGAGTCCGATTTTCAGAGAATACCAGTGTCCCAGGAGTCCGATTTTCAGAGAATACCAGTGTCCCAGGAGTCCGATTTTCAGAGAATACCAGTGTCCCAGGAGTCCGATTTTCAGAGAATACCAGTGTCCCAGGAGTCCGATTTTCAGAGAATACCAGTGTCCCAGGAGTCCGATTCTCAGAGAATACCAGTGTCCCAGGAGTCCGATTTTCAGAGAATACCAGTGTCCCAGGAGTCCGATTTTCAGAGAATACCAGTGTCCCAGGAGTCCGATTCTCAGAGAATACCAGTGTCCCAGGAGTCCGATTCTCAGAGAATACCAGTGTCCCAGGAGTCCGATTTTCAGAGAATACCAGTGTCCCAGGAGTCCGATTCTCAGAGAATACCAGTGTCCCAGGAGTCCGATTCTCAGAGAATACCAGTGTCCAAGGAGTCCGATTCTCAGAGAATACCAGTGTCCCAGGAGTCCGATTTTCAGAGAATACCAGTGTCCCAGGAGTCCGATTCTCAGAGAATACCAGTGTCCCAGGAGTCCGATTCTCAGAGAATACCAGTGTCCCAGGAGTCCGATTCTCAGAGAATACCAGTGTCCCAGGAGTCCGATTCTCAGAGAATACCAGTGTCCCAGGAGTCCGATTTTCAGGGATTTTACTGAATTGTGTTGATTTAGCGAACAAATTACCTTATGGAGATTAAATGTCCGTTTACTACATAAGACATTAATTCGAACCTCGTGTTTTACTCCCGTTTTTTTTCAATAACTATGTATACTTAAACAATGGCAGTATTTATGAGAATTTCGGAGTTCCATCGTTCAAGATGATTTTCGAAGAATAAAATGATGTCGATTGTATGAACATGTTAGTGCCTGCTTTCATTTCTTTTAATAGCCGTAGCTTTAATAAGTATTGCGTTTGAATGATACAATAAAATATAACACGAGTACCTTATAATAATTGTTTTGATCATATATAGGTTCGTATTAATCGCGCGCGTGCACGATATCTCGTGCAAAAACACCCGCGGACTGAAACCACTTACGTTTTTATTTCATTATTTTGTCTAAAAGACAAAAAAAACACACGCGGAATATGTTCATATTATTGTTCTGAAGCGGTGCCTTAATTTAGTTCATTTATATTGGAGGTACTTATTACGGAAGAAAGAGTATTTAAATGTATTTGATGTACAATAAGCGTAATGAAATCAGAGCGATCACAATTAATTATCACGCGAAGTACTACATAGAATCTTTTATCACTTTACATAGGGTTTATTACTTTAACAGTTAAGAAGAAATATTGACTCATTTACTTTCCGATATAATTTCAAAACATTATGCAGTCAGACCTGTGTGAATAAAGCAACCATGTAAATAAAGGTCATTCTTTCTATAACCGTTATTGATTATTTAGAACAAAAATGATCTCTGAATAAAGGCCATATTGTTTTCTATGGATGGCCTTTGTTCACAGGTTTGACTAAACATATGAATTCCTATGAATTCATTGCATTATTGCTGCAAAACCTCACTGAGCGACCACACCCGGTTACTCCTGTATCTTTTCTCCCCTCTCTCTCTCTCTCTCTCTCTCTCTCTCTCTCGCTCTCTCTCTGGGCGGCCCTGAATTGACCATAGCTGGCGAATGTGCCGTTAACACAACACATGAACAAGTACAAATGTTGCTGCGGAGACAACAATTGTGAAGCTCCGCACAAAACAATGAGTGTTAGCCGTGTTGTCCCTGTTCATGAGTAAGCACTGGCCATTTACTATTTTGGCCATTTTCTAGATTTGTTTTAAGATCATGCTGTACTGTATAATCATTTGGTATGCACTGTCCATGACTGACCAGCAAATATGTATACCTTTGAAATATGTTGAATAAAAAGATCAACATATTTAGCAATAATTCAGTATGCGGGAATAATTGGTGTCAGTAAGTTATAATTACAGGATAATCATATGTTCATCATGCTTTTTGTATGAAATGTCCGTTGTTGTTAAACATGTAACGTTTTATTTGTTAACGTAAGAATAACACGTCGTTTTATTTGCAAACGGTGTCGTAAGAATAACACGTCGTTTTCTTTACAAGCGATGTCATAAGAATAACACGTACTCGTATTTACAAACGGTGTAGTAAGAATAACACGTCGTTTTATTTGCAAACGGTGTCATGAGAATAACACGTAGTCGTATTATAAACGGTGTCGTAAGAATAACACGTCGTTTTATTTGCAAACGGTGTCGTGAGAATAGCACGTCGTTTTATTTGCAAACGGTGTCGTGAGAAAAGCAAGTAGTCGTATTTACAAACGGTAAATATATATATCATAGTATGACAATTCATCAACAACCCTTGTTAATATAAGAAAACATACATAAGAAACTAGCAGACGCCCTCCTACCGCGCGTGTTAGACTTTTGTTCAGGTCAGGTGCGAGTAAATTTTATTGTCGCAACGATCGAAGCGAACGGCGGTATTTATTTAAGTGAACACCGGTCGACGCACGACAATTTTCAAAATGTCGTATCGCGTTGTCGAGCGTCGTATCGCGTTGTCGCATTGTCGTATCGCGTTGTCGCATGTCATGGTATGGACGCATAGGCGACACACGACAACGCGATACGACATCACGACATTTGGACGAATGTCGTATCGCATTGTCGAGCGTCGTGTCGCATTGTCGAGCGTCGTATCGCGTTGTCGTGCGTCGCATGTCGCTGAAATGCAGGACACGACGCACGACAACGCGATACGACAATGCGACAACGCGATACGACAATGCGACAACGCGATACGACGCTCGACAACGCGATACGACATTGTAATATATCGTGCCAAAATTGGCCACTCGACATCACGACATTTTGACAAATGTCGTATCGCATTGTCGTCCGTCGTGTCGCATTGTCGAGCGTCGTATCGCGTTGTCGCATTGTCGTATCGCGTTGTCGCATTGTCGTATCGCGTTGTCGTGCGTCGCGTTTGTGGGTCGACGGACGACATTCGACATGGCACTAACAGGATTCCGTAGGTTTGCCTTAGTGGCTTAACAAATACACTTTTTCAATTTAGATAAAATTTCTGTAATAATCAGAAAATGAATGAAACACAGTCTTCTGTTCCGTTTCCAGGACGACAGCCTACTGACTCCAGCTAGTCATCATCCTGAAAACAGAAAGAAGAAACAAAACAACAGCAGTATTACAATACATAATAAAGCTAAAGGTTAAACTTTTTAACATACATTTCAATAAATAATTCTGGGCCAAAATCTGGTTTTTCGCCCCAAGCGCATAGTCCATATTGACTCCAACAATCCATAAAATTAACAGGAGATATTTGTTCAATATCAACTAATAATCTAAATCTTAGCAATGAGAGGAATTTATTAATGACCCCTATTTTGGATACTTTAATGTGTTTATACTTAAGGTCAGTCCTAACAGACCAAATGACAGATCTGGAAATGGACAGAATTACTAAGACTGGGTATAAAATACATTGTTCAATCTTAGGTAAATCTAAAAATACGAAATATTTTTCTCAGAAATGTAAGTTGTTATTAGATACTCGCTTTAACAAATGTAAAACGACTCTGTTTAATGGTAAAAAATAGGAACATTCCAAGAACAAGTGAGATTTCGTTTCAATATTCTCACAAAAATAGCATTTCTTTAGTTTCGAAATACCCTTTAGGAATAAATAATAATTAACGTACACGACATCATGTACAAGTCTGTAACAAATATCTTTGTTTGCAGGATCAATTATTCTAGAAAAAATGTTTTGGAAAACATTATTGAAATTTACTTGAGGAAAGAGGCGTAAACATTTTGGTTCGTAATTCTCTGTATCAAGTAATACTGTGTAAAAACATTTTGTAGGTAGATCAATACCAAAAACAAAATTTGTATCAACTTTCTTAATATCTGACAAGGCTTGTAAGCAATGTTGGTAATAGTTAGGAACAAAATCAATACAGTGAGGAAAGTTATTACATGAAAACGACGAATTAAATTGTCTTAAATTTAAACCTATCCAATATTTCGCAAAATGACACCAAATTGCATTATGTCCAGCTACTAATTTCTGTAAATGACTAAGTAAAAGTGCGTACCACTTTTTTCTCACGTTTGGAATATTCAGGCCACCTTGCCGGAAATGTAAGTATAACGTATCACGGGCTACAGGTTCATACTTTGAATTCCAGACAAATTTAAAAATCGCTCTTTGAAAGAGTGTTATATAGTGCTTAGGCATGATACCAGCAGTAATGTAATATAAAATTTTGGAAAATGCTAAGGAATTTATTACTGTACTTTTACCTTTAAAAGACAAACGACGAGACGAATTTAAATGTAGAGTCTTTGAAAACTTTGTAAATAATTTGGACCAAATGTCATCTTTACTGAGATCATAACCAAAATAATAACCTAACAGTTTACAATTTCTTACCCACGATATACCAAAAGGGTGATCTGAACGATTCTTCCATTTACCTAAATATAAACCATTTGATTTTCTATAATTAACTTTCGAACCAGAAACCTTTTCGAAATTTGACACTTCTGAAAGAAATATTTTAATAGAACGGTCACTAGTTAAAATTGCAGTATTATCGTCTGCATACAAAGAAAGTTTACATTCATGTGCTCCACCAGGTACTTCAATTCCTTTAATTTGGTCATTATCCTGTATCTTTTTGGCAAAGGGTTCTAGACATAATACATATAAAAGAGGGGATAAAGAACAGCCTTGGCGAACAGATCGCGATAAAGAAAAAGGTTCTGAAATGAAATTATTAACGATAACCGAAGATTTAATGTCACTATATAGTACATGAATCCATTGAACAAAGGATGGACAAAATCCGAACGAAGTAAGGACGTCATGTAAATACGACCACGAAACTCTATCAAAAGCTTTTTCTTGATCCAAATTAATAAAACAGGTGCGACTCTACCAAGAGAATCGCTATACACCAGATCATGAAATGATAGCAATAACATAATTTTAACACCTTTTATACCACTGTGCCAATACTTTAAAACAACTTTTGAATATGTATATTTTGTAGTAAAGGTATGTCTAATAAATCTATTTAAGTATTTACAGTAATGTATTTTCATGGGCTGGTTGATGGTAAATAATACTTAGTGCCTTTTTATTTGATTAACAAAATACTGAACAATTTAATAGATATCAACCAAACATTAAAAACACGCTTTATTTAATTTACGTCCATATTGTAATATTTGTGCCCCGGGGATTAACGCAAACTATACAAAACCTTATAAGGTATAACTGTTTCACACCTTCATATAACTAACATAACAAAAACGCTATTGACTTAAACAAAAACTTTATTTTTTGTGAATTAACTCTGGACATAAGATAATAAGTATGTGTCTAAATGTTTCATGTTGCACAATTTGTCTGTTTAAGTCACAACTGGTTTTTGATGCATTTTATTATTATTTGTTGAATTATTACTTTAAACAATACGTATTCAATTATTGAAGCACTTGCAATCAAGAGAATGTCGATATTTACTTACCTGTGGACAAATCAGTATGGTTTATTCTATATATCAACAAAAATGTATTCAGTGTACAGATATACCTATTTCATACACATTACAAGTTAAAAGAAGTTAAAGGATATTCAAGACATTAAAATATTCTGCAATGTGGATGGAAGGATACTAACATCTTAAACATCAGAAAAAATGGAAAGTGTTAATAAAGTCAATAAAGACTTAACACAATGACTTCAACACAATGGTTATATATCAACACAACTACAAGCAATGTCAATGTATTGCTAATCTTATAAAAACAGAGCAGGTAGATGATAACATCTACGCAAACATGAAACTTAAAAGTATTTATGTGAATCAAGTATTTTACAACAGTCAAAGGCAACATAATGTAATCTTTATTATAAGATAATATAGAAACACTACACAATATGCATAAACATGTATTATCAATGAAAGTCATTTATAAAATAACATTCATATTTGAGTTCATAGTAACGTTTGTACGTTTGTATTTCTGACTGTGTGTTCATATTTCTTAGTTAATACTTACGTCTTTGCGTTCATACTTAAGTCTGTATATTCATATTTAAATCTTCATCTTCATATTTCTGAGTCAATACTTATGTCTTTACCTTCATATTTCTGAGTCGCCCAGAAAGGACAATGTTACAATGAATGTAACAAAATAATATAATGGTTAGTTTCATTTCAGGATTCAGGGCTGGAGGAGAAAAATGGCCATGAGGGTAAAAATTGCCAAGACTGTATGATTTAATTATATTTGACGACAAAGAGAAAAAGTGACCAGGAGGGTAAAAACTGGCCAATAATGTATGGTTTAATTATATCATAAGACATGTTCAGGGGAAACGTGGCCAAGGGGGTAAAAATAACAGGCACACAACATTTGAACTGATTAATTTTACAAAACAAATCTTATCTCATATACAATTTACCAAAAAAGAATCAACACTTTTTAAGTAAAATGAATCTGAACTAAATAATCTATTTTTCCATAATATATTAATCCTATAAATCAAGTATATCAACTGTTATTGTGCAGAAATGAACTGACACTGCACTATCATAATATATCACACAGACACTTTGGGCATACAGAAACAGAATAGAACACTTACATGCGTGAACAATAAGCAACAAACATTGAAAATAACATAAAATGTAACAGAACAGAACAAAATCATCAATTTACCAATACAGTACAGTTATTATCTAGCTTAATTTGTGAATGTGAGAATTTTGTTCATTAAGTAAAAATAATTGTCAGAAATCAAAAGTAAGAAAAGAATAGCCTTAGCCTAGTGTATGTCGTCAGTGTTTTTCCTCTTTATCTATATGGTCAGTTAATTCATAAGTAGTTTAGTCCGCGCCGAAAGAAAGTCTGACTGTTGACCGAGAGGTTTATAAAATATCAAATCCGACTCCCTTGACGAAATTTGCATGGTTAAGATTCAAAATAAATATCTTCTAGTAATGATAGATTTATCATGGTCCTTACCTCATGTGTCAGTGTTATTAGGAACATAATAAAGACAATCGAAATGTTGTTTTTGTTGTCTCGCATCCAAAAGAAATTTAGACTGTTGATCGAAAGGATTACAAAATATCAATTCTGAGTCCATTGACCCAAAAAATCGTAAACACAAATAGCTCCGCGCCTGTGAGCGCGGAGCAATAAGTAATACAACATTGGAAAAATGTACACATGTTCATATTGAAATACCGTTCCTAATAAGAGTATTTGACTAGTTTTCTTAGCCACTAGTCCCTGAAGGTAATGTATTGCAAACCATATGAAGGAACCATATTATCACAGTACCATAAATCGGTTTGTGTCTGGAAATTAGTGATGCACGATAAAACCGGTATACCGGTATATTGCAATACGTTCCAAATGCAATACGTACCGGTACGGCTTCACCCCGTATCGTGGTATCTTTAAAGTAAAGTGATATTGACTATTTCAACTTTATATGTACAGCGGTAGTAGACTATACAGCATGAAGTTTCATTCTAGTCACTGATATTTTCATTAGTTTCTTTGTGAAAGCTTAAATAAAGATACCATCATGCAAGTGATTAATGAAACTACATATTTTCATTAAAATCCAAGCTTGATACTTAAAAAGTCAAAAGTTTTAAACTCCCGATACATCGCAATACGTATCGCAATACAGTGTTGCGTATCGCAATGTATCGCGATACGAAGTTTCACGCTATACCCATCCCTACTGAAAAGGTATTCTCCTTTGGAGGTGCTTACGACGTGTTTTGAAAGAATACAATCGTAACAGATCACATATAATTTTGTAACAGATTTGGGTCTTTTTATACAACTGAGAAGGTGTATTTCGCTGGTCATGAAAGGAGCATGGCTGCTCCTCATGAATTTACATGATTGAGGAGCATAAAATAGTATGAAGGTGCATGGTAAAATAAGCTTTTAAATGCGTGCATGTTGAATCGTATAATTCCTTCAATTGTGAAAATTATGCGTTTTTATTCCCGCTTGGAAGTCTGAAATGTTGCGTGGGTTTCATACTTGAATAATCTCCGTAAAATCCACTCATAGTAATTCATCCAGCGTTAATATTTTATAATCTAATGGCATGGATGGTAAAGTCGAGTATTTCATGTTATTACACAAAATGTATGCATTTCCATTTGTCATGCATGTAATTATTGTGGATGAGTATCATTATTATAAGAAAACTTGAATGTATAGTACAACCTCTCCATAGTGGTCCTCTCTTGAGCAACAACCTCCCTTCAGCATACCTTATAGCAAGAAAAAATGTTTCCGAAACCAATATCGTATTTTTTTCAATATCATTGAAATAAATACCATTTATAGAACAGCTTTGTTTTCCCGCAGTCAAGTTATGCACACGTCGTAAAGTGACGTCACGCGCTCTACATATTTCAAGTTTACAAAAGCAAAAATCACAATGAATTAAGGGTTTTTATAAGAAAAGGTTTTGTTTCGTCAGTAATAATTATCTTGGGATAATATCAGCAACTGAATGTTTTTGCATATTTTTTTCTATAGCAAAAAGCTTATGGGACTTTAAGCTCGCTCGAGTAACAACATACCAACAAAACATAATTTTGCTACTCCCTAAGGGTGTTGATCTGGAGAGGATGCACTGTATGATTGAGTTGATGGAAGATGGCATTCGATACAATATAATATATGACGGTATTATTTTCTAATATTCAAACAAAATCTGCTTTGTTAAATCATTATTCTTTAAGTAGATATTGTTGTTGTTGTAGATGGTATTGTTGTTGTTGTTGGTGGTAGTGTTGCTGGTTGTCTTGATGGTTGTGAAGGTGTTGTTGTTAATGATGGTGTCGCTACTTTTGCTTCTGATGATGATGATGATGTTGCTACGCTAGCTGCTGATAATGATCATTTTAATGATAATGCTTCATTTCATATACTAGTATCTAATTTGGAAACTCTTACAATAGAACTGAGAGATGAACTTGGAATATTCTTAAACAAACTCCTATACTTGTATCCAATAATGCTGTGTATAACACATTTTATCATATTCATCTAGAAGTGATGCATCTGGCAATCTCCTTACAGGGACATGTATAATCTGATAAAACGACTTAATGGACCAGTGTTTGTCATTAGTCGGTTTTGAAATAACACCAGTTTCAACTACAACGATATCATGGCTTTGAAATACCAGTTTTACATGATTTAGCGCTGACTGATTTATGTTATTATTCTCGATCATCTTGACAACTTAATTGTGATTTACCTAAATCTCTAAATGGAACCTGAACGGCATCAGCTGGCGTATTAACGTGTTCCATTTGTCTTTTCTTGACATCTTAATGCTTTAACCATTTCCAAAACGTCGGTTTAACTTCTTCGTAATCGATTTATTATCGCGTCAGCGTAAACTGTGATTCTATTCAACTCAAAGAAGAAAATCTTCTGGTCTAGTCTTGGATATTCTATTAAGTCTCCGAGGATTTCACGATCACCTCTGTTGTTAGCACTGAGTGACAGATATTACCTTGTCATTGATTACTTATCAAATTTCTCGACTTTTTCCTGTCTGGGTTTAGTTTATCTGTTGGTATACGATCATTGGTAAACTTGGTAGGATACCAATAATGGTAAATTGATGTCCATAATACTGCATATTGTCAGATTGTTCACAAGAAATAGAGTATTTTTCTTGTACAACTATGAAGAACAAATGTTAAGAAAATGATAAGCAATTTTTCATACACAGTGTTTGGTGCGAATATGGTCCTTAATAAATAGGGTAAGTTAGGTACGGGCACAGGTGGCAGTATCAGTGTTTGGTCCACAAATGATGAAAACAAGTATCAGTGTTCACAAAAAAAACATCCCGTCACTGAGCTTATATTACTATCAAGGTGAAAAGCCTACTATATGTCTATACGCCAAACAATGTGGAACATCGCAACTCGTTGTTTCAGCATGAAATACGTGCGCTGAAGGAAAATAGCTACACATGTATCAAGCGATCTGATTGGTCGGATATGTGTGTACAATAGTCTGTTCATTTCATGCCGACCAATCAGATCGCTTGATACATCACTCGCGCTTGACTCAAAATGGCTTGCAGCGAAGTTAAATAACGAAAGGAACACAATTTTACCGTTTCAGTTATTAGATGTAATTGAATGAGATTTTCGATAGGAATGAATATCTTATAGTTTATTTGAATGACATGTGTAGCAATTTTCTTTCAGCGCACATCTTTTATGCTGAAACAACGAGATGCAATGTTCCACATTGTTTGGCATATAGACATATAGTAGGCTTTTTACCTTGATAGTATGTATAAGATCAGTGACGGGATTCTTTTTTCACGGGATTTTTTTTTTTTTTTTTGTGGACCAAACACTGATACAGCCACCTGTGGGTACGGGTAGTGAAAATATTTTGGGGTATTTTGTCGTTCTTGAAAAACGTGCGGAATAGTAAAAACTTGATGTAAGAACGTGAACCATTCCTCGGACCTTATTATTGACGCACGATGCTGCAAGATGGTTTTACGTTGACATACTTTGGTAATTTTATCATTATGGCTTAATTTAATTCTCGCTTAATTTCTAATTGATTGACAGGCGCTATTTTAAACAGGAAGTAGTGCCCTAGAAGTTTAAGATGCGTTTCCAAACCAGGGATTTTTATTTTGTGCTTACTCATAGATATTGTGCTTAATACAGCAATTTTGATTACGAAATACTTCGGGAACGAAAAAGGGCATCAGTTTGTCAGAGTAATGTTTCCTTGGATACTCAATATGTTATATTTCAATTAAACTGGTCCCCATTGACTCTGTCTGTCTTTGGGTGCACTGCAACATGGAACGGGAACCAGTTTATATTTCAATTTGGTTTATTGTTTTGTACGGCTTTTCACACCCGCGAATTGCCTTAAAACACATAAATTAAATCGATTTGCATTGAAACTTGATTGTTGAACATTGAAGTTAATAATTTAGAACTTTGTGATATGGTTCATGATTTTAAATATTCAATGTGTATTTAAAGCAGAAATTTCTTATCCCTGATGACACTGACAAATATTTATCGTAGCAATTATTCCGAGCTGAATGTTCGCAATCAACTTGATATACTGCCACACTATGTCACCCTGAGAGATTTGAATCAAGGTTTATGATCTAATGAAATCCTGAATGATCATTATTTTTATAGTTTATACAATATGCAGAAAAAAGCAAGAATTTTAAAAACTTTCTTTTCGGATGCTTGCTGTTAATTATTATCCCTAAAATTTAAGTCCCATAAGATAATAAATAAATCGGTCGTGATAGTTTCTGTTTGTTCTATAACAGAGGAATCCGGTGTGTTTTTCTCTCGTGTGTGCTTTATAGCAAGAAAAAATGTTTTCAAAAATACTATCGTATTTTTTCGGCGCAGCTGTATTAAAATTGATTTTGACCTACATTTTAACCAATGAAATTGTTAGATACAAGATTTTCAGCTGAAGAAGGAAATTTGTCATAGGTTAAAAGTGTTGTCGTAATGAAATTTTAGGGCAGAATTCGTAATTGTTAATTGTTCGTAATTGTCTGACAATATTGCAATAAACAAAATCTACAACAGTATAAAATATGTTTTAACCATGCAAAATAAACTCAAGAGTTTTGTTTATGGCCTGAACTGTTATGGTAATAGTACACGTGGTTTAAAATATTTAAATGTTAAATCAGGCACTGGCGCTAAACCCGACTTAAACAAATAAACCGTGACACAAAGCTTAAAAAACATGTGAATTAGTGCACTTGTATGGTAAACAAAAACAAAAATGAGCAACATCTACCTGATATAGATACAGTTCATTACTGTTAATTAGAATCACATCATTAGTCTTTTTGTTTGCTTAATAAAGCATTTTTTACAGTTATTTTCACAAGTTGAGGATTTCCTGACATAGCTGGTGAGAAAAAAGAAGAAAATGTAACTTTGACCACTGAGTAGATTTTACCCAAAAATCAATACACTGAGTAACAAAGTGTCGTCATGCTTGACTTAGCCATTGTCCGAAAATTATACAGCTTATATGGCATTAATTTTGTACTGTGTCTTCGCCGATTATCTTTTTTTAAAGATATTTCTTGTTTTCAATATCATTGAAAAAATACTATTTATAGAAGAGTTGTGTTTTCCCGCAGTCATATTATGCACACGGCATGAAGTGACGTCACGCGCTCTATATATTTCAAGTTTACAAAAGCAAAACTCACAGCGAAATGAGTGTTTTTAGAAGAAAAAGGGCTTGTTTCGTCGGTAATAATTATCTTGGGATAATATCAGCAGTTGTTTGTTTTTTGCACATATTTTTTATAGCAAAAAGCTAATGGGACTTTAAGGATATTAATTATATAGCCTTATCGGCGGGGTTATAGTACAAGTATCCGTCTGTCCGTCTGTCAGTCCGCACATCCAAGAGCGACATTATAGGGTTTGGGTCAAGGTTAACATTATGGGGTTTCAATTCGTCCAAACAGTCATTGTGGGGTTTAAATTGCGTTTGTGGGGTTGAAAAAAATACACTTATGTGGTTGAAAATAGTAAAGGAGGAAAAAACGCCGTAATGTCCGTCTCGTCCGACCGTCCGTCCGTCTGTCCATATGTCCGCCATTCCGTCCCAAATTTCTGTCAAGAGCGTAACTTGAAAACTATTTTAGGTGTTGACTTGAAACATGAAGAAGTGGCAACTAGGAGAAGTGCAGTGACCAAGTCCTATAACTCTATATAGTCCATTTTTATAATTATCTCCCTTTATTTAATTTCGTTTTATCCAGAGCATACTTCCAAAAGTATATTATGGGATTAAGTTGAAGTTTGAAATGTAAATTGGTGGCAACTATGAAAAGTGCAGTGACCAATAACTTGAACTCTATATAGTCCAGCTTTGTAATTATCTCCCTTTATTTAATTTCAAAATAAAGTTTTGTCCACAGCAGAACTCCAAATCCGTACCAGTTACTGACATAAAACTTGATATATAAGCAGATGACATCTTAAGTGCAGTGGTCAAGAACATTAACTCTGTCTGGTTCCAGTTTAGAAATATCTGTTTTTCCATCAATTATTTTCATTTTTTATTACCTGTATATTGAGTCAGGGTCAGGGGTTCAAGGGGGAGAGACAGCGCCCCTTTCCCTGTTTTGTACTATAACGGTTTAGCGGTACTTTTAATTCCTGTATCGTTCAGTATTATTTATATTTTAATTTTTGTTTGTCTCTACAATGTCTACTATGTATAATTCATGACAGCGCTTTTCAGAAATGTGTGTGCCGAAGAAAAGTTCAAGCAAAAAAATACTTAATTTCCATGCGGTCATCAATTCACACCGGCAGTATGTAATGACGTTTAGATTATTAGAACTGTTTTGTTTGATGTTTTAGATATTTCTTGAGACTTAAGTTGGTGGTGTTGTAAGCTAAGTAATTGTTGGACACAGTCATTTTTGCATGTCAGTCATCTTGTCATTATAAACATATGTGTTCGCTTTCCACTGAGAATGCTAGTTTGTTTAGTCTAAACTTATTTGTTTTACATCGATTGTTACAACTTACATTTACCACTCTCGATGACTGCTTTCAGAATTCTGACCAGTACTCGCGCCAAAAGAAGAAATTGTGAAGGCTCCAATCATATTCCGCCACCTACGGGATTAGACCCCGCAACATCCGGTTTAGTTGTCCGACGCTCTACCCTGATACACCACTGCGAATCCCTAGGAATGCAAGTTCGTTTAACAATGCAGACTGACATATGAATTCAAGCAATCACTGACAATTTCAGCGACAAATAGTTTACAGCTTTCTATGACGCACTTAAAGCCCCATTTTGCTTTTTGGATGTTAAAATTAAAGTAGGTCTTATTTTACCTACTAAAGATGTCTGAAACTGACTTTTACTTGCAATAAAAAGATTCCGAAATTTTCTTTATTTAATCATGAAGTACATACAGTAATTTAGCACAGTATTTTTTCATATTGCAATAAGTATAAGAAAAAGCTTTCGAGTGACAACATTTTTACAAGATGTGGCTAAAGAAAGGCATTATATAAATATTGTTTTGGAGCAAAAAGAATGTATTTCTTATATTTTACTATCAATTTATTTATTGTTCTGTATTGCTTAAATCAAAAAGCCAATGGACCTTTAAAACATTCTAAGACTTTGACACACAGTGGGAATACAGAAATTCTGCATGACTTCTTGTCTGGAAAACAGAAAGAGATTAATGTTAAACTCGCATGACTCAATTTAATCAATAATATGTTACTGAATTATATTCACATTTTTTATAAAAAAATTCAGCCATTCAGGCCCGCCTCGCATCGATTGTAATTGTAACAGAACAGATACTTTATTAAGACTTAAGCATTACAGTACATCGTCATGTAAACATATACATATGCAATTGCATGCATGAATTATTAGCAACATTTTACAAATATTAAATATAAAGCAGAACAAATCATTAATCAATTTATTAATTAACTCATTCATAACGCACCTCCTCTGTTATTTGAGGAGTCAGACGTGTTTTTTTTTTTTTCTTTTTATTAGAAGACAGAAGTACAACCTTTGAAAAATATCTTTTAGCATGATATTTATAGAACAGCAAAGCTTAGATTATTTGTTCTGTGCATTGGTTTGTATTTATAAAACCTCTTTTTAACATGAATCAATTACGATATGTGTATATACAGTAAAATCCATGATAACCGGACCTCTCCCGGACTGGGCTAAACGTCCGATTTTCTGAGAATTCCGGTTTTCAGAGAACTATTGATTAATGCCGCAAAATATAAGACTTGAGAAATCGTGCGATTTCAGAGAAATGCGCTTTTCAGGGAGTCCAGTTTTCGGGGTTTTACTGTACTAAACGATAGCTTTACCCTATAAGGGTTTTTGAATCCATATAAAAATTATCAATACAAGCATGAATTAGCTTTCGGTTCATCGAGCCTCGTTGGACTTAGACTTGCCATTCTACAGGCAATAAGTCTGTACATTTGTCTGGTGTCGTAGTTCCATATATAAACAGTAATCCTCAGTTCCATAAAGGCCTAATGAGTGGTGACCAAAGCTGCAAGATACAGTCAAACATAAAATGTGGTCTTTAGTGCCAGGTAATCTTTATTCGGAGGAAAGTTTATTCTAGATAATCAATTTACGTTATTTACAAAAAAACAGTACCTCTATTCACAGGGTTGAATTTTAATCGGAGGTAACTTCAAACAAGTTTTTGTAATTATCGTGGTCAGAAAAAGAAATTGTTTTGTCTACCGGTTGCCCGACCGACCTAATCACGTGACGGTTAGCGCGGACCTTTCAGTTCCTAACATAAAAAAAGTACGAACACTTTTGGGGACGAATCGATAGTTAGAAAGAAATGTGAATAAGGAAAGGTCTCTTATTATATGTTACGAGTCGACTGAGACCGCGGCCGGGGTCCAGTGGTTAGAGCTGTGGACTTATAACCCGGCGAACCGTCTTCAAATCTCTGTCACAGCAGGTCATGTTGATCTCTGATAATTTGACAAACATGTCGATTTTCCTCCATATGTGGTTAAGTTGCCGACTCCATGTAGAAGTGTAAGTACTGTTTAGAATACAATACAAGACTGAAAGTGTGGAAACAACGAAAGGAATCGAATTATCGTTTAATATGAAAGGTAGATAACTGTAATATCAATGTAAGCTCTTTCTAATGCCAGTAGTCTCCCTTATTTTCTAGTGGCATACTGTACTGTGAAATATAATCATAATATTGTATACTTTTTATCTAAAAACATTGCATACAAACAAAATGTACTATTTATATATTCAAAATTAAACATTATAGCTCTCAATCTGGGAGATTTTTTATTACGTGTACACGTAATTTACCTAGAAAATCGTCCTACTTTAATATATTACATTCCTTATGGACTTATCTGATATATATGCTCATTGCTATACACAAAAATGTTGATCTTATAAAAATTATATAGCTACCTTGATGATGGTCGAGATGATGATGATGGTCGTTATGATGATGATGATGATGATGATGATTATAATGTCGATGTTCGTTATGATTATGATGATGATGATGGTCGTTATGATGATGATGATGGTGATGATGGTCGTTATGATGATGATGGTGATGATGATGATGTTGGTGATAATTATGATGATGGTCGTTATGATGATGATGGTGGTGATGATGATGATGGTGATGATGATGATGTTGGTGATAATTATGATGATGGTCGTTATGATGATGATGATGGTCGTTATGAAGATTATGGTGATGATGGTGATGTTGGTGATAATTATGAAGATGGTCGTTATGATGATGATGATGGTCGTTATGAAGATAATGGTGATGATGATGATGTTGGTGATAATTATGAAGATGGTCGTTATGATGATGATGATGGTCGTTATGATGATGATGGTGGTGATGATGATGATGGTGATGATCGTGATGATGATGGTCGTTTTGACGATGATGATGATGGCAATGCTCGTGTTGATCATTTAGTTAGCCATGAAAACTTTGCGGCATAAATAAGATGTTCAATTAAATGTGTTTGTTAAAAAGAAACGTTTTCTTTCAAAACTGATTACCAATGTGATGTATTCGTTGCCAATATCATTTGTCCATTTTTTGAGTGTGACATATTTGGTGTGCATATAAAATTCAAGCCACACGAATACAGTACACTTCACATTTTATGTATCATAGTCGTTCGATGCGAGTGTAATTTTCGACCGAGTATATCGCACGTGTTTTTCACTCGTCTTACATATTCGATCTGTGACATAATATATATACAGTTCAACGAGCTCTATTCGGCACAATCTTTATAAAACCAATTTGTAAATCATTAATGACGTCATTATTTTCGATCCAGCTTTTTATACGTTAATTAAATACAATGACGCTTATAAAATCTCAGAAAAACAACTTACTAAGGTAAATACCCCTAGTAATTAACACCATTAGACTATTTTCTTAGTAACTGACAGTATGAAGTCCTCCAATAATGTACCAGAAGACACAGGAACTCCAAGGCAACACCCTTTTGTGAGTGTCAAAATAATGTTCTTGTTGAGAGGTTGTTGCTCTCGAGAGGTTAAATCAAAAGTGAAGTCAAGCAGTGGGAAAACCCTGCTGTTGTTGCAGGGAGGTTATTGCTCAAGAGAGGGCCGCTCTGGAGAGGTTGTACTGTACATGTGCGAGTATATGTATATGATTAAAATTATTAAATAAACAAGGAGCGAAGACGAATTATCACATGATTTAATAAAATATTCATACAGAGAAATATCACCAGCGTAAGATTTGATTTCGCTTCAATTACGAGTTACAGACTCAAGCTCTGAGACTAAAATAATACAATCAATCTCTCCAAGGAGGTAACTGTCTGAGTTGAACACGTGCTTAGAACTTAACGTTCCGTATCATCGTACACACGAGGGTAAAGTCAAGAAAATAAACTATGTATTCTAAATAAACGTCACACACAAACTCATTTTGAAAAAAAAAATTTCCTTGACTTTACTATAGCAGAAACACCATATCAAACATAATAAAAAGAACAAAAGTCAACTATCTAGTTTTATCTCCACGGTGGTTAACCGAGTCGGACTTTTTTGGATCAAATCAGCGTCCCCAGACTATTTTTGAGCGAGTAATGGACTTTAACTGAATATCAAGTTAAAAGTATAGACAGGTGTGTTCAAAATATTTGATATTTTATAGGTTTTACAATTTCTATTTTAACTACATTGTATTTCATAAGTAGGAAATTGTGTTGACCCTTTAAATAAATAAACTCTCTCTAGCCTGGTGTATAATTGGATACCAGCGAGGGAAGTACTAGCAACCAAATGTGTCATGGCAGCTTTCATCGCCATTTCCGACTAAAGGTTTTACGAAGCAATACTCAGCGTTTAAAGTGTAAACATCAGTTGAATATACGCATAGAGACATATCTTAACCCAACTTCGACTTTTACCTGAAGTTAGGCAACATAAACAACATAACACTGTGTAGGAACTATATACAAATTTCATTTTTATTTTTAAAGTTAAGATAGAATTTTTCGAATTTGTTTGATAAATCTTCGTCCTTTTCTTGCAGTTTTCTTGGCTTTCTTTCCATTCTTTGATAACTCGTCTACGTCTGAAGTACAAAGAATTGAAACATTTATAAAAAAACATGCATATACAATGTATTAAGTCAGCCAGTGTCAACTTGGACGGAACGTTGGGAGTGATTTAAAATTAGGAATGTGATTACGATGATTTGTTAAGAAGAACATGGCTGAATCATGAAGTGATGAGTCTAGTCACGTAGTAAATGTCAAAAATAGGGATTGAGTTCCAAGTAAAAAAGAGATATTTTTATTTTCTATACATCGTAATAAGTTGACGTGCACTTTGTGTGTTCAGAAACCTTTAAGTATAACAATTAAAACGTATGTAAAACAATAACTTACTGGTACTATGTGTGTGGGACACCAGAAACATGTCAGCTATTCTCTTCAAATCTTCCTTTGTATACACTGGTTGTCTGTCCACCATATCTTTCATGGGTGAAACACGACATTCACAAAACACTCTTTTATCACCAGATGGCGCTACTGCAATACAAAGTACATATAAATAAGAATTATATAGAGTGAAAAACAGAGTCCCAAAATATCCTACCTTCTCAAAATACCACCTTCCTTTATTCGCCACCCCACCCACACCCAACTATGTCGTTTCGAGAATAAGATGGTGCAAACAAATTAATGAGTCTAAATGTACGAGATTGTGTGTTTCTGAAAACGTATGATATTTTTATGCCCTCGCCATTCGAAATAGCGGAAATGTATAATTATATTGTTACCCCTGTCCACCCGTTCAAATTTTGGTTTCCAAGCAATAACTCAAGAAATCTTTCATGGATTTATTTCATATTTTACATGAAGGTGTATAATAATAAAATACAGGGCAACTTCGATTTCCTTAAACATTTAAACATTTTACATGAATTACGGCCCCATTTTTACTTAACTCTCAACGGGGCCATTCGTGTCCTCTGAACACATTTCCATTTTTGTTTTTATTGAAGAGTATAAGTTGTACAATTATTTACCGGTACTATGTGAGTAGGACACCAAAAACATTTCAGCAATTCTCTCTAAATCTTCCTTTGTATACACTGGCTGTCTGTGATCCACATTCTTCATTGGTGAAACTCGACATTCATTTAATGCTTTTTTGTCACAAGATGATATTATTGTCGTCTGTCCAATATGTGCGTCGGCAAATCCAACCAAATCTGAAATTAATTGAGGAAATATTTATAAATACGTCTTACACAAAGCTTATATAGTTTGGCTAATAAACAAAAGAAGATTGTTTAGTAAATTGTAATACATTGTACGTGAAATGAAACTTCGTCTGTACATGCACAGTGTAACTTCCATCAACGGTCATCTCCTAATGTTAACAACAGTCACCTCCCTGTTACAGTCAGTAACTGTTGTAGGGAGGTTGCATTGTATTTTCTTCCGCTGATTTTAGCAATGTGTAGCAAGAAACCAAGTTACTTTTCATAAATAACCGAACATGTATGTTTTACTCACCACATTTTCTGTCAGAAAACGCACCTGGGCTCAAGACTGTTACTTCAGTGAAGTGTTCATCATGGTTTCTTAAATTTCTGAAAAGTATATTTTTCACGATTTTATGAAAATATTAAAGCAAATGTATGTTTCAGAATCAACTCCTCCGGACATTCTTCTAAAGTAAATTCGGAGCTAGAAAATTCTGGTCCTCGCCGGGGATTGAGCCCAGGACCCTTAGCACTGTAGGCTGTTGAAAGTGGCCATATTCCTACATACACTACACGTTCGTTATCTTTCATATGATTTGTCATTCCTATTGTAAACAATAATGTTAGAAAATATAAATTATCTCTTTTAGTTTAATCCTCCGACCTCTGAATAATAGGACGTATTTGCATGAGTATGGTGTAACAATAATAACTATACTTGTATATAGATACGGACATTAACTTTCAGAAACGTTAAGAAAAAAGTTAACACCAAATACACCTAATAAATTGCACATATTTCGTACAGTGCATTTATAAATACGATATAGTTTGTATATTGTATTTTCTTCAAAAAATAATGCGGAAATTGTGACGAAAGGCTAGAAAAATGATAGTTACTTACCTTTGAAACAAATTTCTCATTACATTAATCTTAATTCGTCGACATTTATTGTTTATAGAAAGAAATAATCTAAGTGCAGCTATCTATCTTGACGTTGTAGTATCTACTGCGGTAACTATGTATGCAACGTCCGACGTAACACGTCATCAACAATTTATTTATGACGTCATGACGTTGCTTAAATTGGCTTGTTTCCACCAGAATCTAAGCAACCTCTAAAATGTTTAAGATCTCCTTTCATGTTTGTGCATCACAATGTACAATCAAGCGTGTGAACAATAGTAATCTTTTGGGAAGATAAAATTGGGCTTTCAACGTCCGGTTTCCTTTATTCGGGGATTATTTTGTTCTTAATAATCCATGGCGGCTTTTTTCAAATTTATCTGATATATTTTTTATATGACTTTGAAAAGTCAACATAGCATCACTATACATATGTAATTTCAGCCAACATCGTTTTGTTTCACTTATATCACATTCATGACAAAATCAGTGTGGGGAATCCACGTAAACACACTCAAACCACACATTAAAGCAATTTGGCATACACTTCGATTTTTTGATACGTGTAAATATACTAAGTGTTTGGGTTTACTTCATTTAGAATTAGAAATATAAATTATAATGTCGTTGTTGTCTTAATGAATAATAAAAATATCGATATTTGTTTTTGCCCTTTTTATCTTTTGCCAAAATGGTGTGGTTTGTTTTGGCTGACGGAATTCATACCCTAGCCGCAACAGAGTAGTCGTATCACGTGAAAATAGTCCGGAGTCCGGATCTCAAGTCCCGGGTTTTACTGTACTAAGTAGCCATGTGTTTTGTGTGCAACATTTCACAGACATATAACCACAAGGTAACAATAATTACAAATCTGAGACAGCTAAAACGATCCGTCTTTTCAATTTCATCACAGTTGTTTAATAATTCGCGTACGACATGTAATATCAAATAAGATTGATTTCATGCGAAATATCGTGACGGAACTATTTTCTGGTCCCGTAGCAATCTCAATTACGGTACCGTTAGTGTGTCTATAGTATGCAACGGGGACTATTTTATGATATTAAGATATCGTAGGAATACACCCCAGAGATGCTATACTTCTATAAATGCTGCTGATTCAAGTGTTCGTTTTCTGGTCGAAATTTGTTTTTCGAATTGCTCAATTTGCTTCAGGCACAACCAGACATTTATAGCAATAACCTCCAGCAAATTGTGTTTCTTCAAAAAGAACAAGCAATATCAAAGACAGACATTGAGACCTGTAAAATCACCGAGTCTTCAAGGTGACATCGGTCGTTGCCGTGTAACTATTTTGAAATCTATTTCATACGCAGTTGTCGACCTTTGTACTTACGTGTACGCTGGTAGCTATCAGATTTTAAATACAATATCTTCCATAAAGTTGTTGCTGAACGTATAACGGAACAACATAATTTTTATAATCTGGTCAGACTTCTCTTTTTCGTTGTGTACAGTTTGTTTTAGATTTCTTTTTGACAAATGTTCATAGAAGTGACCGAGATTCGAACCCAGATCGTCGAGTTACAATTTCCAAGGCACACACCACTGGAACACGGTCTGATAAGATCTCACCATTGTTTTATATTTCGAACGAGACACAGATTTTTGTTTTAATTTGAATGCTTTAGTAAATGAAATAAATATGTATTTCATTCAGCTTTCCTTAACCGCCACTCGATCGGAACGAATGAATAATTATGAGGTTATTTGTACTACGTTTATCTATATCCGCTACGCAATTGTTATACTGGTTCCCGTTTCATGTTGCGGTGCAAGTCTATGTAAGTTCAGTTTCCATGAGTACTTCAAGTACTTTGATTTTTATGCTGATATCACACTCCGTGTTTTTCCTGCTCTGTCTCTTGTCTGTTGACTTCTTATTGTTAATTGTCGTGTAGAATAAGGCTACGCATTATATTAACACCTTTGATATCAATGTACATGTTCTTATACTATTATTTTATCACTATGACGATAACGTAACGTAAGGATACGATGCGAGGGTGATTGCTCATTGCTTATATATAAAATTGTTTAATTGTTTGCCAAATTCATTAAGTGGACTTAGAAGCGATGGCGTAAACTAAGAAAGGAGTGGTCAGTTTGCCGTAGTCTGGGCGAACATCGTTTTGTCTTGTCCATGATGTCCTAACAATGTAATGTAATGATAATCTGTACAAACAAGATTTGATCCATAAATGGATGTTTAATGACTACTGTAAATAGAATAGGTCGTGGGTGGAAGGGGTGAGCTATTTGTGAGGACAATATGGGACCAATAAAGGATTGTAATACTATCAGGTAATGTTTGAAGAATGTCATAGCTGATTGTTTGAAGGTACTAACAAAATAACATCTGTAATTAAGGTCTGGTTCGTACAGACTGCAGAAGCTTCCGTTTACTTCATTGGACGTGTCATGTATTAATGTAAACATGCAAGTACTCGATGACAAATATGGTAACTATTGTCTGTGTGAACGATTTATAAAATATTCAAACAATTTACCCCGGGTCGAAATTCAGTACATTACTATAAAGCCATTGATGATATCAAATGATTTCAGTATTAGCGAAATAAAAGTGTTTGATTAAGATCATTCTTAAAAATAGTGGTTTGCGGTTAAACGACCCAAATTTTACCCGGTCATGCGGCAGGTCATTAGTCCCATCCATGAAAATTTTGGAAACAATGTCGATTTTACTCCACATACCGAGAGGTTGCCGGTTCCCTCAGAAATGGTTAGCTAGTACTGGTTAGAATACCGTCAGAATCGGCCGCCGTATATATATAAACGCTATTTAATGTTTTAAATGATTATATATATACATTTTAGTAGTCTTGCCCTGGTGAGTCAAATGACGAAACCGGTCGGCTATTAAATAATATTGCTTGACTTGGATATTTTTTAACATTTTATATGTACATAAATATGTATACAGTGCAACCTCTCCAAAGCAGCAGCCTTTTGGGGTGGCACAATTATAATGATGTTGAGAGGTTGTTGCTCTAGAGAGGGTAAATTAATAGTTAAATTGTGCAGTTGGAAAAAAAATGATTCTGTTGTTGAAAGGAGGGTGTTGCTGAAGAGAGGGTCACTCTGGAGAGGTTGTACTGTATTTATATTAATATAAACGTGTTCTTTTACGGACCATTCAACAGCTGTGGTCATTTCAGAACCGTCCAAGAGAGAGAGGGGGGGGTGGCTACGATACAGGAGCACTGTGTGTTTGTATCCCTACTCTGTTCTAAAAGTATTAAGATTAGACGGTTAGAAGAAGTTATCATTATAATGTCTGATGGATTGCCCTGTTTGTCAGTTCTTTTAGATATAGATTTTACTTTTTTTACCATCAACCTATGTAATTTACTACTACATGTGATTATTATTTAAAGACATTACAAACACTGCATCAAAATATGCATTTATGTAATCATAAGTGAAACTGTCGTCGCATGATCACCTAGGTGTTCGACATTCTGCAACAAAAACTGACTTGTATGGTTGTGTGCAAGAATGATCACGTGCAATAATATTGTCCACGAGCAAGAATATTGATCACGTGCTCGTGTGGTTAGATTCCAAGCACTTGTTTCTACAAGACCTTGTCATTGAAAAATATGTCTGCAAGTGTCATTTTTGTCATTCATTGTATGTTGCTATGGACACAACTTAGATTAGTCACCTAGTCTGAATATATTTTAATTAAATAAAACGGACGACTAAACAAAGAACACGAGTTCTTGTGCAAACCACAATATCACGGAAATACGACACATTGCACATTTACAGGTCCAGTTTTTATGAAAGTCTATATTGATAGAAATGAGATGGAGACTTGAAAATGAATATTAACGGAATGGGTATTATGGCACGTTATATGTATATAGGTACATGTAATTCAATAAAGATATATGTGCTTGTATGTTCTCAAAAGCTTTGAAATAAGAAATTCGAATGAAATGTCTTTTACACTTTGCAAACTATTATGTCAAACACAATCTCCCATTGTTGTGTGGTTTTATTATATATAATTCTATTATTCAACATCTCAGATATTTCGTTATATTGAATCCTGGAACAGGAATCCTGGAATATGAATTATTTATTGTAGTGATAATATTGCAGGTCCGGCGGAAGCATTTTCAGATGGGGGTGTATTTAATTTAATACGTTATGGGGAGAAATATGGACCTTTTCACATTACCGTCGTACTTTTTTGGGAGGGACATAGCCCCCCGTACGCCCCCCCCCCCCCTACCGGTTCCAACGTCCTTGAATTACTTGAACATACAGTCGAACCAGTGATTGCAGCCACCTCCAAATTAAGGCTACACTGTGAATATAGACCATTCTTTCAAAACCGTCATTGATTATTTAGAACAAAATGACATCCTCTGAATAAAGACCACCTGTCAACAAAGGTCATCTGTCAATAAAGGTCACCTGTAAATAAAGGTCATCTGTCAATAAAGGTCACCTGTAAATAAAGACCACCTGTCAACAAAGGTCTTCTGCCAATAAAGACCACCTGTCAATAAAGGCCAGTCGCATAATTGTCTTTACCAAGAGTGGCCTTTACTCAAAGGTTTGAAAAATTTTCATCATGGCGCAATTATCACTTTTTTACAGATGCAGACCCATTATTCATTTTTCTTAAAAGGTCAGGAAATTATTTTCCTTCGAAGATGCCATCATAGAAAGCCAAATCATGATTTAATTAAACAGCTGTCTGAAATAATGTTGAAAATGGCGTTACATCTGATGCAATATCAATAAATACATTTATTACCTCATGTAATACTTTCAAATTTATGATATCTGTCTTACATTAATCGTATACAATAATACAACGACTTTTCGAGGTGTTAGTTTACAAGATTTTCCTTTTATTTATTGGGTACTTCTAATCGTTATTCGCGCCCAGCTTTTGTGTTACAGCAACAAATGTAAGAATCCTATGTCTAATTGAAAACACTACTTTGGCTACAACAGTTAGCATGAATGTTATACCTATCCATGTTTCAACGTAAAATGTCATTGAACTTCTACTCACACGAAAAAGAAAGGGTGCGCTTGGTTAGAGTCAAATGTTTTACCTATAGAAGCCACAGTTGTATACGGTAGAGCGTCGGACTCCTAACCCGTTGCGGGTTTCGAATCCTGTCAGTGGCGGGATTTGACCGGAACCTTCACTTATCCCTTATTTCGGCGCGAGTACTGGTTAGAATCCAGGAAGCAGTCACCGAGAGTGGTAAATACCAAAATATGGATTTTTATTTGTATTTATACAACATGACAATGTATCAAATAAACTGTTCACACATTACACCCATTGTGCACAGCACTATTTTCGTTCTCTGCTCTGTTCTGCTCTTCTCTTCCTTTGTCTGCTCTTCTCTTCCTTTGTCTACTCTTCTCTTCCTTTATCTACTCTTCTCTTCCTTTGTCTACTCTTTCTCTTCTTTTGTCTGCTCTTCTCTTCCTTTGTCTGCTCTTCTCTGCTATGCTCTGCTCTTGTCTGCTCTTCTCTTTCTCTTTTCTGCTCTTCCCTTGTCTGCTCTTCTTGTCTGATCTTCTCTGTTCTGCTCTTCTCTTGTCTGATCTGATCTGCTCTTCTCTGTTCTGCTCTTCTCTTGTCTGATCTGATCTGCTCTTCTCTGTTCTGCTCTTCTCTTGTCTGATCTGATCTGCTCTTCTCTGTTCTGCTCTTCCTCTTGTCTGATCTGATCTGCTCTTCTCTGATCTGCTCTTCTCTGCGGTTGTGATGTACAGTGCTCTTAAAGCGTCAAGTGCAAAGTAATTCAGTACAAGAGTTACGTAGATACATGTATATCGCTTTTTAATTCAAAAGGAAGTTATAATATGTAATTCAATAGTTGCCTTAAACTATTTAACTCGTGATACGGGTTCATGGAAAAGAACGAAAACATAATTCCCTATAGATAGTGCTGATTTCAAAATATCACATTCCAGTTAATGTATTTCAATTGCCTTCTTTAAGGCTTACTTCTTGATAGTGCAGAATTAGATTAGTTGTGTAAATGTCTTTTGGAGGCATTGAACTCACTGTAGCTCCAAACGAAAATATATTGACTGTTTTTTTATCGTACCAAACAACCGTTCCAATGCGGCATCTCTTGAGAAACAACCTCCCTTCACACACAACATGTTTGTTTCCCACTGCATGCTTTAACTATTGATTTAACCTCTCTAGCGCAACAATCTCTCAACAACACATAATTTAGCTACTCACAAAAGGCTTGTTGTTTTGTAGAGGTGGCACTGTATTTTTATAATATAGTGCGCGCCAGTGCTGTCCGAATATATATGTACGAAGGCATTTATAAATTAATTATGTATACCCTCGTATGTACATATAATAATTTCCTTCACCGTTCTATACGTGTGGGGGTCGCCGCTTGATCTTAGATTAAAGTGTCAATGCTTTCAATTTTATTGACGAAATACAAATCTTTAGCAAAATGGTGAACCAGATAGATGTCAATATTTGAGAGAAGAATTTATCGGATTGTAGCGTGCGATGTAAGGTTATATGTTTAGAAATAAGCAATATTTAATGTATAGAATTGGAATTTTAATAAAACCAAAACAGTGTCTGGTGGAAAGCAATGAATCAAATTCAAAAGATAACAGACGCATTATAATAATAATAATAATAACTTTATTTATCGAAGGTTACACATAAAGACAATGAAACATTAACAATGATGAAAATGAAACAATACTTTGTACAATGTGGCCCTCTAGAAAAAAGCAATCATTGAAAATTAAACAATTTGTAGACATCTTTTTCATTATCATCAGTCGAATATAATACAACAAATACAACTGATTACTAGTGATAATGTGACGAGAAAGTAAGACTCGCGGACGATAGGTAGAGTAACCAGAAACGCCTAATTTTTACACCTAATTAATTTTGTAATTAAGTTAAGTTAAATCAGGATCGTAACACCCATTCTTTTCTCTCAAAATGGGATGACCAGATTTTGGAAATACAACGCAGCCTGTCCAAAGCAACGCCCTTTGGATGTAGTAAAAGTATGTTGTTGTTGAGAGGTTCTGCTCCAGACAGGGTAAATCAATAATTAAAATTGTGCGGTAGGAAAAATCATGTTGTTATAGGGAGGTTGTTGCTCAAGAGAGGGCTGTCCTGGAGAGGTTGTACTGTATTATTATTTACATTTTCCGTGATAGAAATTGATTTACCGTGAGATTTTTCAAAACCGATGACATTCATTTGAGTTACTTTCCTTTAAAATTACATTAAACTCTGTGGGAGTAAGACAGTTTTCAAAGATTAGAGTCGCATGGTAAAAAGATACAATAACACAACAAGAGCATAGTATCAATCTATTTTGATAAAGATAAACATAGGTCGTCATGTTGTATCAAATGGAATTGATATTAAACATGGCTAATAACTATCTCTTAGTCGTTAGAAATTCTATCGGCACACATCAAAAGCGTTCGTTGTATCAAATAGAACTACTTTTACATTAAAACGTGCATTGAACGCACTGAATATTTATTGACCCCGAAACTAACTCAGGAGGATTTGCAAGAATTCTGTTTCATGATTAATGAGGCAATTTATTTCCATACTCTATCATACATTAAGATAAATGATTCATGGCATTTACTATTCTCCTATAATACTCATATAATGTAAAAAAAAAACTTTTTTTGAATTTTATTCTCATGACAGCGTTAAAATGATTTCGGAATTGGATGCAGTTTCGTGTAAAAAAATATCAATTTCATGGAATATGAGCTGCGCGCGCATTGTCTCTACTTCCGGCGGAACTTGCGGACAAAACAACGACGATATTCTAAAAGCTCATTATGTAACAGGTTTATTCCAAAGTCTGGATTAAATTCCATTTAAAGGCTCAACAAATGAGTTTTGAATTTACTCATTGATATTCTTTTTTAGAATTTGAATTGGAAATTTCCATGCGCTACAAACGTTTTTTTATTTTGCATGGGATTAAATTCAAATGGCAATGATTTGATGAAAATAAGTATCTTTATTGCAATGAAAGGATGACCGAACTATTAAATATCACAACACAATCTACTTTATAAAGTTTAAACCGTACT